>JADLZN010003962.1:0-163247 GCA_018155175.1 Sinocyclocheilus anophthalmus | reverse complement strand
GACATTGCTGGACCCCATAATTCAGAGAAATTTCTGGCTGCAGAAGCCAATTTATAGTAAATGTGAGTAAAAATACACAGCAACACTTGTTGGGTTGGTGCAGTGGTTAGGAAACACAAACAGACCCACACGAGTCTCGCATCAATATTTGAACAACTGCAAACCTTTAAAAAAAGAAGACGAAATAGTGATGCCCTGATGGATAGAGGTGCAGTTGCCATTTCATAACTGGAGGTGTCAGCTGGTGTCCAAGGACAGTGAGTGTCTAACTAACCCATCTCTGCAGAGACACTGAGACTTGTGGATGCTGCTGCTCTATCTCGTGCGTCTTCAAACAAGTTTTCCGCGTTTTTATCCTAAAGAAATCTGATATTTGTAAAGCTCATGTTTGCTTCGTTTTTATTAGTTTTTTTATTGATTGCATGCATCGATAAGGTATTTGTAATGAGTACGGTGGAAATAGTGTATAGAGTTATAATACTATAAATAGCAAATATGAGGCGGTGACAATGGTGTGACTTTCACTGTGAGACTTGAAGTTATTAGCTGCTGAGGTAGATGTAGATACGGCATTTCTTTCACTATTTTTAACATGGATATTTCTGAAGATTCTGAAAACTCATCTCTGCTTCTCTTTAACTCGTCAGGACATATAACAGGTAGGCATATTTCAGGGAAACCGTATTGTGGAAGTGAAGATAGAAATCCAGTTTGGTTTAGAGCAAATCAGCTGATGTTATAAGCTACTTCACGAACTGTTTTAAGGAAAAGTAGCATGCATGATTTATTATTATTATATAACTAATTATATTACATGGTATGAATGCAGCCTTTCTTTCTTTCTGTCTTATGGGCATTCATAAAGTATGTATTTTAGGCACTGTACATTCTTAAAAAATAAAGGTACTTAAAAGGTTCTTCAAGCGATGCCACAGAAAAACCATTTTTGGTTCCACAAAGAACCAATCAGTCAAAGGTTCTTTAAAATCTGAAGACCCTGCTTTTGCCACAAGGAACCAATTGTGAAACAGAAAAGGTTTTCGATGTTAAAGGTTCTTTATGGAACCATCTTCTATGGCATCGTGAAGCACCTTAATTTTTAAGAGTGTAGCTACCATTTCTTTAAAGTTTATCACCATAACAACTGCATAATATTTAATTAGCATAAGAATGAACAAAAAGCTGTTTAATAAATGCCGTACACCATATGTCAACATTTTTCTCTTTAAAGTTTGTTCTTTATATATTGTATCTATTATAAACACACACACACACCACACATGGATCTCATTCTTATGTGTGATTTCATTGTGTGCTTAGTGACCATGGGGGACCAGAATGGAAATGCCATCTTGCCCAGTATTTTTGGGACCATATGTTTTTTTGGCATCACTGGAAATTCTATTGTCATCTACACCATCATTAAAAAGACCAAATGCCAGGCTAAACAAACGGTACCAGACATTTTCATATTCAGTCTCTCAATTGTGGATTTGATTTTCCTCCTCGGCATGCCCTTTCTTATTCATCAGCTCTTGGGCAATGGATCTTGGTGTTTTGGAGCCACTATGTGCAAAGTCATCTCTGCCCTAGATTCCAACAGCCAGACAGTGAGCACCTACATCCTCACAGTTATGACCTTGGACCGGTACTTGGCTACTGTCCACCCGTTCCGCTTTAACCACGTCCGGACAACCTGTATCGCCAGTGGTGTGGTAGGGATGGTGTGGGTGCTTTCTCTCATCTCCATTACTCCTGTCTTAATGTACACTGGCTTGATGCCTCTCCACAACGGCCAGGTGGGATGTGCTCTCCTGCTTCCGAATCCATCCATCAACATCTGCTGGTTCACTATCTATCAGTTTGTGCTGGCGTTCGCCCTTCCGCTCATGATTATCTGTGTGGTGTTCTTTAAAATCTTGAAGCACATGTCTACCTCAGTGGCACCCCTTCCCCCGAGGAACCAACAAGTGCGCACTAAAAGTGTGACTCGGATGGCTGTGGCCATCTGTTTGGCTTTTTTCATCTGTTGGGCTCCCTACTACATCCTTCAGCTTGTCCATCTGGGAATACAGAATCCCAGTGCCTCATTTTATTATGTCTATCACGTTGCTATTAGCATGGGCTACGCTAACAGCTGCATTAACCCTTTTCTTTATATAATTCTGAGTAAGACCTTTAAACGGCAGTTTATAGTGGCTATCCAGCTTGCACATAACCACTTCCGGGTCAACCCGAGCAGCACGGAGGCCACTGTGTCCCTCCGTCTGACCGCAGACTGCCAAAGACATATTCCTGCTAACACCTCAGAGTAATATACTAAAGTTTTTTTTATATTTTTTATTAACACAACCTAATTTTAAGAATACTATGGTGATGATTGAAGGCTGAAGTGTGAGTATTTCAGTGAGTATTTCTTGGTCCAGTTGCAAAGATATATATTTAGGCTTATGACAAGCAAGAAAATATCAAGAACAATAGAATGACTGACAGTCAGATGGAACAGTCAGGGTGAAGTGAAGAATCTTTGAGCAGATGTGCTCTTACATGCTGACGGATGACAGTAACCGTCACTGGCAGAATACAAAACAAATGCAGCTGCTTGTCATTAAAACAATATTCTGCTTCAGTATATAATATTGATTAAAGAAAATAAAAGAAAGATTAAAAAAAAGGAAAAAAACAAAGTGATTAAACAAGAGATCAATATTTTGTCATCTCTGTGTGCTATGCGTGTATTTGCATTTGCATCATGTATTTGCATCATGTTTTTATACATCATCCCATAAGGATGTTTACTGGAAAAACACTGGGAATGTAAATTTGTGTGAAATTTTGTATCATGTTATTTTATCCACTGAAATATTACTGTAAGTTAAGTTTTTTTTTTTTTTTGGTAGTGTAAAACAGTAACCCGTAAGTGTTGAGTATGTGCTTGAAATGTTATTGTGGTGATTGTTGTTTTAGCAGACACCCTTGGTTTATAAGAGTCAAAAGCCAGTGTTTTTAAATCACACACACACACACACAAAAAACTTACCATATGTTGTTAAGCATTGATATAAGACATAATTGATATAATATTATTATTTTTTTTGGGTGAAAATCAATATACTGTAAAACATTCAATTTAATTGTTTAATCCCAGATTAATAATTACAATTCCCATAAACTCTGAAGAGAAATCCACCAATCAGTGAAGTCGTTCTTACCATGGAAATGGAAGTTCCAGGAAAAAGAGCTCATCAGTGATGACCCTGTGGTTTATGGGAGCATAAAGCAAAATGCATTTGGAAATGATGAAATCAAATCAGTCTCTCTACACTCTTAAACAACTTTTATAATATAATTACTTATATTTAAATATTTCTTGTAGGGATGTCAAAAGTACTGGTACTTTGGTACGTACTAAAATAAAATGTAATATTATCAGTCCCTCTACACTACCAGTAGTAGGTACTATGCTTGTTTTTATTTTTGGATGCGTCAAAATTTCCAGTCTGTTCATACATGTAGCCTGTAGAATTGGCACTCTGTTATGCCATTAATATCAATCAAATGTACTTTTTTCTGTTGTTTGTACTTTGATCTATTATATTGTAGACTTTGCTCGTCTTGAATCACTTGAGAATGTGTACTTAAAAAGTAATGCTAGTTTAATCAGAAAGTGGTAATGAGAATCATGAAATTTCACTCATATTGGTATCGACTACTGATATTTTGCTTTTGTGACAACAGTAGATATATTGCTATTATGTCCTTCAGAATCATAATAGTACAAGTACCACATTCCCTTATAAAAGACACGTGTTCAAAAAAAGAAGTCTTTTTGAAGCTACAAATGGAATCTTGTAATGTTGTGATTCATTTTGAGGTTGTTTGTTGTGGTTCAAGGCTTCTTGAAATTCCCATTGAGAAAAATCCTTGGACACAATGCTGCTTGAGAGGTGCATTGACAGCTGTGTCTTGGTGTTTTGTGTAAATAGAAAGATCCTTGAGTAATAAAAAGAAGCTCAAAGAGGCAAATGCTGCCTCAGAGCTGTCTTAATGTGTAAGATATGAATACATTTACATTTGCATTTACATTTAGCAGATGCTTTTATCCAAAGCAACTTGCAAAAGAGGAAGCAATCAGACAAACAAAGAGAGCAAGAGAATACAAGTGCTGTGACAAGTCTCAGTTAGTCTAACACAGTACACATAGCAAGTTTATATATATATATATATAGCTGATTATCTATATATTATATATATTTTATCTTTATAATATTATATATAAATCTAGAACAGAACAGAATAGAATAGAATAGTTAAGTGCTAGTATTAGTTGGTCAGGTGTTGGTTGGTTAAAGATGTGTCTTTAGATGTTTTTTGAAAATTGCTAAAGACTCGGACTGAGATGGGCAGGTGGTTCCACCAGCTGGGGACAGTCCAGGAAAAGGTCAGTGAGAATGATTTTGTGCCTATTTGGGATGGCAGCACAAGGCATCATTCACTTGCGGAACGCAAGCTTCTGGAGGGCGCGTAGGTCAGAACTAGCGAGTTTAGGTATATTGCTGCCGCGCCAGTGGTTGCCTTGTAGGCAATCATTAGTACCTTGAATTTGATGTGAGTGGTTATTGTAGCCAGTGCAAGCTGAAGAAGAGAGGTGTTACGTGAGCTTTCTTCGGCTCGTTGAAGACCACTCTGGCTGCTGCATTCTGGATCAGTTTGTAGAGGCTTGCTTGCTAGACAGGTAGTGCAGGAAGGGCCCGCCAAGAGAGCATAACAATAGTCCAGTCTGAAGAGACAACAGAGCTTGGAACCAAGGAGTTGTCGTGTCTTCTGCGGCTCTGTTAGGAAGGGTCTGTGATCTGTCACCTAGTATGTTGTATAAGGCAAACCTGCGAGAGACAGCGACGAGGACCGGGCCGTTGTAGCAATATGGTGTGTGAAGCTTAACTGATCGTCCATCACAACTCCAAGGTTCCTGGCTGTCCTGGAAGGAGTTATGGTTGACAAACCTAGCTGTATTGTAGAACTTAGCCCAGGTTGTGATGAAGTGCTGGGTTGCTTAGCAAGGTTGAGTTGAAGGTGATGATCCTTCATCCAGCCCGAAATGTGCTCCACCTCTTGATACCTTCCAGTCAGATAGGCTGCAATGCCGAATAGCCACCGTTGGATCATCTGGTTGGAATAAGAAGTAGAGTTGAGTGTCAACAGCATAGCAATGATAGGAAATGCCATGCTTCTGAATGACAGATCCTAAAGATGACATGTAGATAGAGAAGAGAAGTGGTCCAATAACTGAACCCTGAGGCACCCCAGTATATAGATGTTGCGACTCGGACAACTCACCCCTCCAAGACACCCTGAAGGACCTACCTGAGAGGTTAGACTTGAACCACTGGAGTGCGGTTCCTGAGACGCCCATCTTCATGAGGGTGGACAGTAGGATCTGGTGGTTAACTGTGTCAAAAGCAGCAGACAGATATAGCAAGATGAGTACTGAGGATTTGGAATCTGCTCTTGCCAGTCTCAGGGCTTCATTAACCGAGAGCAGGGCAGTCTCAGTTAAGGGGCCGCTTTTGAAACCATATTGGTTGTTGTCCAGGAGGTTGTTCAGTGCAGGGAACATAGAGAGTTGGTTGAACACAACTTGCTCAAGTGTCTTTGCAATGAATGGAAGAAGGGATACCGGTCTGTAGTTTTCTAAAAGTGCTGGATTTAGAGAGGGTTTCTTAAGCAGTGGGGTTACCCGAGCCTGCTTGAATGCTGTGGTAAATGTATCAGTGTGAAGAGAGGTGTTGATAATGTGAGTGAGTGGGGGTATAACTGAAGAAGAAATGGCCTGAAAGAGGTGAGTGGGGATAGGATCAAGCGAACAGGTAGTAGGATGATTGGAAAGGATAATTTTAGAAATGTCTGCCTCCGAGAGTGGAGGGAAGGAGGAGAGTGAAGTGTATATTTGTTGTTAAGAAGTTTTTGTCAGTTTGTGGTGTGGAGAACTGGTCGCTGACGGTTCTTGTTTTATTTATGAAGAATATTGCAAAGTCATCAGCAGTATGAGTTGATGAATACATAACATTTTGTCATAGCAACAGACAGTCTCATGGTAACAGAGGCACCTATTTCTCTATACATTGACCCTTTATATGCTGGATGTCATTAAACTAATCTTAACCCCCAGTTAAGTCCATAGAGGAATAGATAATATACAATATTCATCTGACAAGGTATAACCATATACAAACATGGGTAAAACTTAATATATATTATATTATATATATCTAGTATATAAAATTTGGATACAGCCTTTACTCAAGATGACGCCAAAAAGACTGTAGACACTTCAGCCATCTAAATGGCAAGCAATGGCAATTGCTCATAAAAATCATCCTGTGAATTCATTAAAGGGGTCATATGATGCTATTTTAAAGATCATTATTTGTGTATTGGTTGTGTAACAGAATATGTTGACATGCTTTACTGTTCAAAAAACACATTATTTTTCAAATACTGTACATTATTGATTATTGTAGGTCCTCTATGCCCCGACTCTCTCAAACGCGGCGTTTTCAACAAAGCCCATCCTTTGACAAGCGCAGTCTGCTCTGAATGGCCAACTGACCCAGTGCATTGTGATTGACCGAACACAGCAAGCACTCGTCGGAAATGTAATGCCCCCTTACCATAATCGCGAGCTTCATATTTCAAAATAAATGTAAAGACATTAGACAGTTTAATAATGTCGTTAGTTTTACCATCAGTTCAATCCCGAAAGGGGAACAGAGTCGCGTGATGGACACAGTGATGATGCAGTACACAAGCAGCGGTTAAGACAGCTGACGTGCTATGATTCTGACAGACAGTTCACTCTCCTGTGAAGTGACCCTGTTCCCCTCACCACACGTGCTGTCAACTATGTTGCTGTAAGCAAAACTCCGCATTTAAACAGTACAATAGCAAATACTTAAACTAATAACAAAAACAGTAGCTTACAGTCGCCCGATTCAGAAGCATCAGATTGTTATAGCAAAGTCGGAATTTACCCTTTTTTTTTTTTGAAATAGCCTTTGTGCAAAGCCAGCCTTGTACTCTTCTAGGTTTAAAAAACTGTCGTCCATAAAATGCGTAGCACAAATTCGAACATCTGGTGTGTGCCGTTCTCTTGTAAATAAATCTTAACCAATAATTCCTAAATGCATCTACTTCCGGAAGGCCAAATAAAGTGCTTTTGCTTTCGCACTGAAACACACACCGTCTTCCTGACATGGCTGCATCAACATGACTGTTGTTCCTGAAACCCGCTTCTTTCTTTGCGTGAACATTTGGGTGGCGTTATGCATATCTTCCCACATAGTGATGTAGATATTTTGGGGCGTGTTAGAACGAGCCGTTTTTTGGTAGGCGTGGTTGACTCTTATTTTTTTTTATAAAGAATATCTCTTTGGATTTTATACTTTAGTCTTTGCAACTTTACAGGTCTTCTGTATGCACCAAGAGCTTGTAACACTCCAAAGAGAAAGGAAAACTTGAAATCGCATCATATGACCCCTTTAATATGGCTTCTGAGTGGCAAATCTTGAAAGCAAATGCATTCTTTTCTATAATCACACTTCACTCCATAAATCCTATAGTGCACACACAGGTGCACTCAGTAAAGAGTTGATAATCCATAACAGGAAACAAAAAAAAAGAGGGGGCACGGTCAGTGAATATGTCAAATGTACTCTATCTATTCATGTTGCAAATGTTTTTTAAAAACATTCATACCATTCACAATAAAGGTTTAAATTTAAGGACTGTGTGTCATGCAGTGTAACCATGAAGTAAAAGGTAATAACACATTTTCCTCACATCTTGAATACGTGATTGTGAACTGAATTGTTTATTTCTGTCACAACTTTATCGCCTGGGAGGAGTAAGTGCCACAAGAAAATAGTTTTTTAATTATTAATAATCTAAACACTGAAGCCACTTGGTCTGATGTAATATATACATATAATATTTATATATATTATATATAGATATATATTAATATCTATAACATTATATATATAGATATTTCTCTATAAATAAATAAAAATAAAACATATACCAACCTACTTTTTAAGGTTTTAATTTCCAAAATGTTATTCTTTTCATCAGACATTTTTTTTCTTCATTGTGATTTCAGACAATTGTATTGCCCTGACATTCCTGACCTATTTTGATACGTATTAATAATTATAATTCAGAAATTAAAATCATATTCATCATAGTATATTCAAGTCACACTGATTATATTTTTTAAATTCATTAATAAATGCTGACAAAAGTGTCATGTCATTAACCGACAGGCTAAATTAAATAACAAAATCACAATCTGAATTCCTTGAGTTTTATATGTTGAGCCTATCATTAGTTAGTTAACTAGGTATATAAAGACAGAAATAACACAGAAAGAGAAAACTGTTTATCCAGAACTTTTATATAACCATCACTCTGTTAATGATTTGTTTACCTGTAACAGAAAAATATATTTAAAGAAGTCTAAGACCCCTCCATCTAGACTCGTCACCTTAATAATGTTTCTGAGTATACTCAAGGAGACATACTCAAAATAACAACCTTTAAGCTCCCGATTGCTTTGGTTACCTTGAGATGTGGTTAACAATAGCATATGGACTTTACACTTCCAAAGTATAAACCCTTTTGCCAACCTTGTATTAAGCAGACCAAGGGCTCACTGATGTCATCTGTGTGTGTGGAACTTTATGAGATGCCATTTAAGGCTGAAAACATGAGATCTGACTCATCTGAGTATAAACTACTCTGCAGTGCATTTATCATACAGAGTAAACTTCAAACTGTCCTCTGATTTTTGATTTTTTTTTCAAAAGTTGATTAAGTAAAATAATAAATCAAACATTCTATGTAAAGTTATGCATTTTGAGAACTGAATAATTGAATAATGATAAAATAACACAATCTCAGTCAGTAATTGATGCATCTGAATAACACCAGGCATAATATATATTTAAATGGATGTCATATTGATTCAGATTGAGTTGTATAAATGCATTCAATGCATGCAAAATTAGCCAGATTATTTTGATAATAATGAAGATACGAAATGTACATAAAATAAAATAATTAGCTTTACACTTCAAAATACAAACATCCGACATAATATCTCAATAAAGCAAGCAAACAAACAAGAAAGAGAGAATTTTACATTTATAGAATGCAAAGCAAACTGCAAAGTTTTAACTGCTAATCCATGTGTGCATTATAAACTTACCTTTACTCAGGGGTGTTTTTGCCTTATTGGTACACTCCATTCTGTACCTTGCCATTCACTTAGGACTCCATTACCAGTTAACAGCTGCCTCATATTAGTAGGACTATAAGAATAGCACACACACACTCTGTCTTCGCTTGTGATTTTAGCCCTCTTGAGTTTCCTAGATTTAGCCTTTCTCGTGTTTTGATCCGTGGACAGTTACCTTGTTTGTGATTTATTGCTGCCTGCCCTGACTTTTGCCTGTCTTGTGGATTACTCTTTTGCCTGTGCCTTGGATGTTATTGTTTGTTGGTGTTTGACCCTGCCTGTTATGACTACACTCTATGAAATAAAGCCTTGCTTTTGGATCCCCAACTCCGTCATCACGACTGCCTTCGTTACAGCATGAACTTGATTTCTTTCCTAAAAGTTTATAAGCTTCACCCTCAATTCTCTGTTTCACCTTCTTTCATAGTAGTTAATCAGAACGTGTAGGAGCTGATGGCTAAAGACACAATTGCAGTAAATATTAAATAAAATGTTTAAATTAGCAATCTATTGTAGGTCTCATATGAAACTATTATTTGTCCTTTAAATGTAGCAATGCTGTAAACAGAGACGGATGAAACATCAAAGATGAACATTTTTGATGAAAGTTTCATCTAATCACCCTCATGTTGTTTCTAACCTGTTAAAGTGACTTATGTTTTTCCATTAAATACAAAATGAAATGTTTAGCAGAATGACAGTCTCAAAGTGCAGTCACATTTACTGTTGCTATGGAAAATTTTACAGGAGAAATCCAGTCATTCCAATGGGAATCTGTGCTTGATCAGGAGTTTTGTGTGAGGGGAAAGAAGTTCCCCACATAGATTTAATTCATTGTACTGAACAACAGAAAGGTTCTTGTTTTGAAAGTGACTTCTGTGTTTGCTCTGCTCCATGGATTGCTACACTATCGACACTATAGACAATTGTCCATTGACAATTTCTGCCCACACAATTGACTTTCATTATGTGGAAAAGAGCTGCAATGAATGTGAATGGTGACTGAGATTATCAGTCTCTAACATTCTGCCTAACCTGCTCTTTCGTATTCCACAGAAGAAACTTTATAGTTATCATAAAAATTTGAAACATGAGGATGATGACAGAACTTTCATTTTGGGGTGAACTGTTGTCTGTTTTTAAAAACACCTATACAGAATGTTAACATATACAGCAAAGGTAAGAGGAATTTGGCAATTATCTAAGTTTGTATGTGTGGCTTTTTTTTCCCAGACAGTTTTCAGTGGTCCCAAACATCTCAGAGATAATTACAGATCTCTAGCAGGCAGACAAATCAAGCATCACTTTCTTGTCCTTGCACTCCTTGTAATATTACAACAATTATGGCAGAATTATATCATTCTGAAGTGCATAGTAAATGTCTTAGATTCAATTTGATCAAAATGATGTAAATCAAGCTTTTGTGAATAAATACAGAAAAATACCAGAATTTAGATTTCTACTTGACACAGCAGAGATACTGAAACATTGACACCAATGTCTTCAAACTAAGGATGGAGACTATAGGGTAATGCATGCTGATGAGGAATGGATCAAGCTGCTCTTTGCATGCACTGTGAAGACTCCCTCAGGAACTGGAGCTATTGTAGCCAAAGCAAAAAGAGTTTTTCACAGTCAAAGTGACAGTTTTATTGTCATTCAGTATGTAAATAAACACACTTTTAGATGTGAATCAAGATAAATGCTGAAACAAAAAGAGTCTAAGAAACGTGACGTGAATACAATGTCTTTTTAATTTCAGAAATTATACAAAAATATATCCGTTTATTGTTATTGTATAGACACAGGTCCACTCAAACCTGTATATAATCATCTTGACAGCAGAACATGTACCCTTGTGCAATAATTCAATGATAATTTGAATTGTACATATAATCTATCCCTATATAGGCTATTCTCAGATATATTCTCCATTGATTTTTTTTGTATAATACACACACACACACACACACACAACAATATGTTTATAAAAAGTTGCATATAAAACATCTTAAAAACCAAATAAAAAAAGAGAAGATTTCAGGGTAAGATTCCTTCATTCATTGTCTTGTCAGTACAAGTATTATTTCAAGCATAGTAAAAAGTAAGATTATTTTGGAAGCATGGGAATGGAAAAAAGCAAAATGCTCTTGGGGAGCAGACCTTTGTGTCTACACAAATCCTGTTACATGCTGTGTAATTGCTGCTTTTTGCATAACCCCTTTGACATAACTCAACAAAATAACAGGGATGATTAGATGTTGACAGAAGACAAAAACGTAATTTTCAACGAAGCTGGAAATTATTTATTTTTTTTCCTTGATTTTTTTCAATTTATGCTGAAAACTTTAAAACTGTAAATCATCTCTTATCTGGTGCGATTGCATATTAACTTCTACAGCACAGTAATGGACAAAATAAATGCAATATAACTGTATACGCTTTTTTTCTTATGACAGTGTTTGAGCACTGAAACAAACAAACCTTCATTTCATATCTTTGCTTATTCAGATCAACAAAAACTAATATAAACTGTGTGATATAGAAACAGCATGTACATTTATCAATTATTAAACCTTATTCTACAGTGCAATTCAAACTTTACTGCATAACATTACACACACACACACACACACACACACTGCCTGTGGCAACATTTCGGCCATATTATATTGTTGCTTTTTGCACTCAAGCATGCAAGAATCACTGCTAACATTTAATACTCCAAACAGGTGGATGTGAATCTGGCAATGTTTCATTACACTGGTTGTTGTACAAATTGTCACGGTTTATAAATGAAACGTTTGTGGTGCTAAATGTGAATGCTCTATCACATCTGACATACAATACCACTCACAATAAATTGTTAAAATCATGAGATAAAGACACATTTGCCATGTCATTTAAGTCTTTGAGCTCTTTTGCTGTGACTTGTTTCAGCAGCACTCCTGCGGAAGTGCTCTGCATCACATTTGCAGTGCTGTACCAGGTGAGTTACAGAGCAAGTTTACTATATCAGATGGAGCATAACATATGGAGCTGGTCACATGATGCAAACACTATGTACAGTATTAGTTTACAAATCATGCACTGTGGTAAAACGGTTCATAACATAAAATTGTGCAAGGAACTGCACAAAAATAAGTCTTTATTAATAAATAATCTGTTCCTGTAATAAAAATGTGTGTAAAAAAGAATAAAAGTTGTTAGTGTTTTACCTCCACTAGTGTTAATTTCAGCTGGAAACTGTTGTGAATATTATGTATAGGTACGTTTTTGGAGTTTTGCAAAAATGGAGGTAGAGGCATGTTTTTCCAATGAGCCTAGATTGCAAAGAGATGAACATAGTATTTTACATTTGAGGAGCTAGTGAATATTCCATACCATGTGCAATAATCAACAGGACAGTTTCTGTTTGGTCTATGACTTGTTAGATTAATTTAACACACAAATGTGGGATTTTGATTCAGTTTGATATTTGAGTTTGAATTCAATCACAATCACACTGAGAGAAAATAAGCTATTTTAATCTTTGATAATGCAAAAATGTTATATTTTGCAGAAGAATGAGCTTTGCAGTGCATATATAGCAGTATAGTTGAATGAGCTGCATTCAGACTATTTAAATGCTTCTAGAGAGGGATACATAAGAATGACTGTTTGTCATGTGTTATTCATCTGATTAATGGACATATGGACCTAATTAGTCCAAATAGTAATGTGACATATTCTGACTGTTGTTCCGAGCAATTAGAGCCCAACACAATTTGTGTCATAGATGTGTACTCTTTAAGGTCACTTTACTGGTTACATTGAGGCTTTTCTTTATTCTGCAGTCATTGGTATTGCTAGATCTCCACGTTATTTGAACACATCAAACATTTTCAGATGAGCTTCATTAAAGGAATGAAAAAAATGAACATTGTTGTTTCAAACCTGTATGTTTTTCTTGCTTTTTTTTCAACACTTTAGCAGAATATTCACACTGCTCTTTTTCATACAATGAAAGTCAATGATGACTGGGGGTGTCAACCTACAAATATATCGAACAGCACACTAAAAGTAGCCCATCTTACAAGTCTGATAAATGTCAAGTGTTCTGAAGCCATATGATGAATTTGTGTGAGAAAAAAAAAGCACTTTTAAAAGAATTTAAGACTATCATTATTAACTAATACTTGTGTGTGTGTGTGTGTGTGTGTGTGTGTGTGTGTGTGTGTAAACCTAACTTCCGTCCAGTATTGAAACATTAATAACACTATACATGTAATTCTTAAATTTACTTTATAAGAATCTAGATTTCACAGCAAAAAGACATGTACCACGAACAGAAGGTGGACATTTTTACAATTATACTAAAAGGCCTTGTACTTGCTAAAAAGCACATACCATCAATCAGAGGGCAGACAAATGTGTTGGACAGGTAGAACAGGTTTGTTAGTGATGTTTTGATTATATAGATAATTTAGAGGTAATGTAAATGTATCAAATAGGCTTTAAAGGCTTAATGGTGTCAGCATTTTGGAGCTTGATAGTTGCTGGTTACCATTAACTTTCTTTGAATGGAAAAGAGCAGCATGGACATCCTGCTTAACATCTCTTGTTTGTGGTCTATTAATGAAAAAAGTCAAACATGTTTGGAACAACATGAGGTTTTTTTTTTTTTTTTTTTTTTTTGTGAAGAAAACAATGACAATTTACATGTTTTGGTGTACTATCCTTTAAGTTAATCAGCTTCTTGTTACTGCATTCAAACTAGGTTTAGGCGATGGATTAAACCACTGGTGATAAGGTGATGTTGTTGTGATTGTGCTTTTCAGAATGACAGTGTTTTACTAAGGTGTTCTGTCTAATACATTGTGTTGTCAACATGCCATCCTTGTACATATGTGATAGAGCATTAGAAAGATACTGCATCTCACCCCTTTAGATTCTGTTAGATTTCATACTTTTTAAAGATAATTTTATACGTAAATGTCTTAATGCATACTGCAAAGCAAGCAAAAATTAATAAGCTTTATGTTTTGGTCTGAGAGCATGATTAAGTCAGACAGTGGTGCAATAAATTCACTGAAAGTGCAAGAACTGACATCTTTGATAAATGTCATGAAAACCCATGAGAGGTTAGCAGCCAGTCAGTACAATCTACAGAATCATAAAAGTTATATATATATATAGCGATTCCCTTCATGTATTACAGGTGATAAATCTATTTAGTGGCACATAAAAATCAAATCCGAGGCAAATAATTTTTCAATTCAAAATCATGGTGCAGAGGCCAGTGTGTAATGTACTTCCAGTGCCAAAACACAATCTGACAAAAATAAAAAAAATAGCTCTGGTTCAGAGGCACTTCATATAAGCAGAGAAAAGTGAACAAAAATATCATCCACTTATTCCAAATGTATGTGCAACTTCATAGTGTGCTGCCATCATTTCAAACCTTACTTTCTCAACATAGTTCTTACGTGGGCTTTTAGATATTTGCTACGTTGTTGTGATACTTGGGTGTAAGTCTCAGAAGCTCGATTCAGGGACTGCCTTCTTTCTACCCAGTGAGTTTGTGCTGTAGCGTGTGCGTTGCAGGGTGTTCTGAGAGCCCCTGTCCATAGGAATGCTCTGCGGCTGAGCCGCTGACGTGCCGTTCCTGTGTAGAGATGCCGTCCTTCTTAAGCTTAGATCGGCCTTGCTTTGAATATTGGAAGAACTTTGTGAGCGTTTGATGTCTGATGACCCACGACTCACCTTGCCATTTGCAAATTCATCTCCGAGTCTGCTACGAACTTGGTTAGTGCTATTAGCTTTACCTTCTGAAGTTCTTTTGTGTGTCCCATTGGAGAGTGAAACTCCAGATGGGCTTTTCACCTCTGCGTCACCCCTTTTCACAGATTCACTGTCTCGAGACCTCCGAAGCGAGTCTTTCTTCATGAAACCACCTTTAAGAAAAGCAAAGACACTGTCGTGATGTTTTGTCTCCTGCCCTTTTCTCTGTTTCTCCTCCAGATGTTGTCGCTCCTCGCCTGGATCATTCCTCTGCGCTGTTTCCCACCCGCTTGGACCACTGGAACTGGATTGGATCTCTGTGCCGGAGCTGTTTCTGGACTGTGATTTGTCCTGTTTTGATTTTCTGCTGCTCCGTCTGGTCAAAGTTCCATCTTCTCTTGGTCTACTGCTGCTGCTGGGTTGTTGGCCCATTGCTTTCTCTGAGCTACTTCTTTCTTGACTCCGTGGTATTTTGAGAAACTCTGGACGTCCGAGGCTGCTGTGGCTTGTAGATTTGGCTGTGGATTTTTTTGTATCTTCTTCTTTACCGCTTTCTTTATCGGAAGGTCGAGTCATTAGGGCAACAATGGGGTCTTTGGTGCATCTTGGCCTTCTGCCAGACTCTAAATACTCCACCAGCTCTGCAGGAGCCTGGCCAGGAGCCTGGACAGGTTTGTGGCGGTTTTTGTTTCCAAAGGACCATCGCAGTGGGAGCATTTTGGTCTTGGTGGGACTTTTCATGCTTACGCTACGCCCTTGGATTCCTCGCACTAAAGGTCTGCTTTCAAAACCACCTAGAGACACTGATATTTACACAATATTTACCACATGGTGGAAAACACTTTCCCACAACACAACAAAAGTGAAGAACTATGATGAAATCTCTGTCAAGGAACATCCTTTTAGTATTTACATTTCTTATTTACAACGACAGAAACAAACTGGATGGGTAGACTCACCTCTCTCTTCTATTGAGGGTTCATTTTGAAAGACGGGAGACTCTGGGGAGTCTGGGATGGAAGAAGGGCATGTTGTGGAAGACCGTGATACCATACTTCCTCTTTTACTGTCACCATTCAAACGGATGAGCCAGTGATCTGACATAGAGGAGCTGGTGGAACCTGCACAATGAGACGATAAAGACTGTTAAGTGGCTGGTCCATGTTCCTCCTAGACATGGGCTTAAAGCATGCTGCACTCTCTCACTGCCCCTTCATTTTTAATAACTAAAATTCATCATCTGCACATGTTCTGTATTATCGTTTCCATGACGACCAAATCATGCATAGGCAGTGGCATCTTAGCCACCAGTCAAAATGAACTAAAAAAAACCCTTCATTCATTTTCAAAACCTGGGGAGAGGTAAAAGTAGAAATGTTTATATTTGCATACTGCAAATACTGTCAATTTAGCTTGTAAGAGAAAATGACTTGTACAACGGTAAGAAAACCTGGTCCTACACTCAAAATTCTGTCCCTGGTAAGAGGACATTTTTTCTTGCAATGACTGTGGAACATTCACATTGCAATATATATATGAGGGAAAAAAACGATTTCAGCTGATTTCTGCCTAACGTTGATCCACTGCGAAAAAGGTCAGTCAGCCTCCATCTGCAGTGTGACCACAAAGGCTCATTTACTCACCTCTGACCGAGCTGTTGGCGGACCAGGGTGGGATGACATTTCTTCTCTGGTAGAACAGGATATATGCCCCTCGTGTGCACAGTTCCTCCTCTGGCACAATCTCCACACTGCTGTCGTCATAACTGTACCAGTGGCCATCCACGGAGTTCCTACAATAGGCTGTTTTACAAAGACATACGCTGTAATCTGTGTGTGTGTGTGTGTGTGTGTGTGTGTGTGTATATATATATATATATATACAGTGGGTACGGAACGTATTCAGACCCCCTTAAATTTTTCACTCTGATATATTGCAGCCATTTGCTAAAATCATTTCAAATCAAAGTTTTTTTTTGTTTTCCTCATTAATATACACACAGCAACCCCATATTGACAGAAAAACACAGAAATTGTTGACATTTTTGCAGATTTACTAAAAAAAGAAAAACTGAAATATCACAATGGTCCTAAGTATTCAGACCCTTTGCTCAGTATTTAGTAGAGCACCCTTTTGATCTAATACAGCCATGAGTTTTTTTGGGAAAGATGCAACAAGTTTTTTCACACCTGGATTTGGGGATCCTCTGCTATTCCTCCTTGCAGATCCTCTCCATTTCTGTCAGGTTGGATGGTAAACGTTGGGGGACAGCCATTTTTAGGTCTCTCCAGAAATGCTCAATTGGGTTTAAGTCAGGGCTCTGGCTGGGCAATTCAAGAACAGTCACAGAGTTGTTGTGGAAGCACTCCTTCGTTATTTTAGCTGTGTGCTTAGGGTCATTGTCTTGTGGAAGGTAAACCTTCGGCCCAGTCTGAGTTCCTGAGCACTCTGGAGAAGGTTTTCGGCCAGGATATCCCTGTACTTGGCCGCATTCATCTTTCCTCGATTGCAACCAGTCGTCCTGTCCATGCAGCTGAAAAACACCCCCACAGCATTATGCTGCCACCACCATGCTTCACTGTTGGGACTGTATTGGACAGTTGATGAGCAGTGCCTGGTTTTCTCCACACATACGCCTTAGAATTAAGGCCAGAAAGTTCTATCTTGATCTCATCAGACCAGATAATCTTATTTCTCACCATCTTGGAGTCATTCAGGTGTTTTTTAGCAAACTCCACTTTCATGTGTCTTGCACTGAGGAGATGCTTCCGTCGGCCCACTCTGCCATAAAGCCCCGACTGGTGGAGGGATGCAGTGATGGTTGACTTTCTACAACTTTCTACCATCTCCCGACTGCATCTCTGGAGCTCCGCCACAGTGATCTTTGCGGTTCTTCTTTACCTCTCTCACCAAGGCTCTTCTCACCGATAGCTCAGTTTGGCCGGACGGCAGCTCTAGGAAGGGTTCTGGTCGTCAAAAACGTCTTCCATTTAAGGATTATGGAGGACACTGTGCTCTTAGGAGCCTTAAGTGCAGCAGAATTTTTTTTTTTTTACCTTGGCCAGATCTGTGCCTTGCCAATTCTGTCTCTGAGCTCTTCAGGCAGGTCCTTTGACCTCATGATTCTCATTTGCCCTGACATGCACTGTGAGCTGTAAGGTCTTATATGGACAGGTGTGTGACTTTCCTAATCAAGTCAAATCAGTATAATCAAACACAGCTGGACTCAAAATGAAGGTGTAGAACCATCTCAAGGTGATCAGAAGAAATGGACAGCCACTGAGTTAAATATATGAGTGTCACAGAAAAGGGTCTGAAAACTTAGGACCATGTGATATTTCAGTTTTTCTTTTTTAATAAATCTGCAAAATGTCAACAATTCTGTGTTTTTCTGACAATACGGGGTGCTGTGTGTACATTAATGAGGAAAAAAATTAACTTAAATATTTTAGCAAATGGCTGCAATATAAAAAAAAATGAGTGAAAACCATCCTCTCATATCCCGGGGGCTGCTACTTTACGGTACCCAAGTTATATATATACAAAACACACACACACACACAAACCACACCACACACACACACACACACACATACTGCCTTTACACTGTTCAAAAGTACCAATCTTAAATTGTAATCCTTTCTAACAATTATTTCTGAAAGAAAATAGAAATATTGTCTATTTAAGTAAGTCTTTACTATCACTTTTTGTATCAATTTAACACATCCTTACAGAATAAAAGTATGATAAAATAAAAAAATAAAAAATTGCTACATTGTATAACAAACAAAATATTTCTTTAATTTTAAATGTTTAAATACATATATATAATATATACATAATTTTAAACATTTATTCATCAAAGGAATCCTGTAAAACTATACAGGTTCCAAACAAACATATTAAGCAGCCACAACTGATTTACATTGATAATAAATCAGTGTATTACAATGATTTCTGAAGGATCATGTGACATGAAGAACCAGCAGTAATAGCGATGAAATTCAGCTTTGTCATCACAGGAATACATTTTATTTTAAAGTATATTAAAATAGAAAACAGTTATTTTAAAGTGGTAATAATATTTCACAATACATCTATAAAATACAAGGACATTGTGACAAAATGCATTTGTTCTACTGTCTTCTTAGCATGCTGTAATTATTAATGATGCACTTTATTTGCAAGGTATGATCAAAATTCCTAAGAGATAGTGTTTCATAGGAGGAGGAGAATTTGCTTATATGTTTTCCCAACTGGGTTATACACATTTGTGGATCCTGTGTTACTAAAGGAGACCGTCTCAGTCCTATCCTAAGGAATTACACATTACAAATAAATATTGGCCCCCGCCCCCCCACCACATTAATATAATAATGCAACTAAGCCTTCATCTAATTTTGTTCAATCTTATTTTATTTTCTTTATTCCTATATACCTGCTTATATGATTTACTAGGATTTGTGGTGACATTTCACTCATATCCCCCAACCTCAATTTAATTCATATTTCCACCATAGAATATCAAAAACAGCATATAAGAATTCACCTATAATGCATGTATTCAAATATGACAAATAAACTAGTGAGAGTGTAAAAAGTGACTTTTTTCATTAGTTTTATGTCACTGAATGAAACTCAATCACTTATAGTTGAAGAAGCATCAAAAAATGGCATGTACTGTATAACAATTATAAAAGAAAAAAAAGCATTTTAAATGGACAAATAACCCCTTGCTTCTTACTATCAGAGATCCCAGCACACTCACCTGTGTAATGGCCTCCATGCATGCCTCCGTGGTGGTTACAGACTGCATACAGGTCATAAAGGAAGTCAGTATCGCCATGTTTCCAAGTTGCAGGCCACGGGGCCAGATTCTTCATGCTCTGACTGCGTTTCACCACATGGGGAGTCATATCCAGACCGCTTATCGGAACGCGAATGAGGGTGGAGAGCTTGTTTCGCCGTTTGCCCACCTGGCGAAAACGCTTGAGGTGCAGGATGAGGATGTCAGGCAGGGTCCATAAGCTCATCTTCACCATACCCTGCTGCATCTGCTTACAGTGGGGGCACTTCCACGCATCATCTGGCGCCAGCTGCAAGGGGAATAAAAACATTTGCTATAAACAGTCCAGAACTCATTTGTGATGTATGTCACAGACAACAGATCAATGTAGTTAGTCAGATGCCCCCCATGTGAGATTCAAAAGCACAGGCAAATAAATAACATTTTCTTTCTTGGGTTTGTTAAAATGCAGGTTTCTCCATGGTCAACTAAACCATGTCATTATCTGAACCTGTTTTGTCTCGGTGTGGTGCAGTTCCAGATTTATATAATCTCTGGAATACACTGCCGCAACAAACTGGATTGCAGTGAACATGCAGAGAGGAAAGGACAACAGCATCTGAATATTTGCAGGACCTCTGCAGAACATCAGTAAATTGTTATTTATATCTTCAAAATATGTACAGACAAATGCATGATTTAATTGCTGCTGGAAGCCATATCCCACATGCACGGCACACTATGTTAAAATATATATTTTTTCCATAACTGAAGTCCTGGTAGATGTGTTGTCTCAGTAACGACATGACACTGTTAGAGGATCGATAATACATTTGTGGAGCCAATCATGATGAGGTAACTCTCAGGGGTTCATGGGTAAGATTTATCAAGTGGTACTTGTCAAGAACAGGCAGTATATAGAGAAGAATGAATTCAGAGTGACCGTTCAAAGAGAGTGAGTGGATGTGGCACGTGAGAGACAAAAACGGTAGGTGGGAGACCATCTCCATTTACTCCTCAAGTGGTTTTTTAAATCCGCTTGAATAATCTTGAATATGGAATAGCGATCGGTCCTGCTAATCGAAATGTCTAATGCCTTGCCTTGCAAGCGTAGATTCCACAGAGAACCTTTTGTACTGCATTAGTTCCCACTTGTGTCAAAAAACAAGTTTTTATTCAACATTTTCCCACCAGGATTTATTTTTTGACCTATAAGGGTGCATATAAAAAAAAAACAGCATTATGTTCATTTTGGAGAAATACTTCTTAACTGAAATAAGTTCTCGATCTGAACAATTATGACTGCTACATCAAATTTAATCACACGCTCCTGACAGCCTAACAACATAATTGATTCAGATCCTGAAAATCCTAACAACATAAATGCTCTGCTAGAATACAGATTTATATAATTGGTTGGCTCTTATGTTAGATTGTAGAGCTCTCTACATCATAAGAGATTTCAGTGCAATCACTGTTTCAAGTATTTTTTGGTTTCTTCATGTTCAGTCCATGTTTTTAGACCTGAATTTAGTTTTTGCTTTTCATCAAAACCCACATTAGCCTCTGAGACAACAAACACAGATGACAGCAACAGGCCACTTCATTGTCACTAAACTCATAACCAGACAGACCTAGAATAGAACATTATGAAATATAAACAAATAAATAAGAGGAACTCATTTTCTGTGGCATTTTTCAGCTCTGGTTGACAATTCAGTCATTAAGTTACCCTCATGTCTTTCTAACTTCTGCTATTAATGTGGAACCCAAACATTATTTTTGAAGAATTGTTTCACAAATTGAATGGAATTAACAGTGCAATTACAGTTACATTATGTTTACATTTTAATCATTTAGCAGATGCTTTTATCCAAAGAGACCTACAAACGAGGACAAAAGAAGCAATCAAAACCAACAAAAGAGCAATAATATGCAAGTGCTATGACAAGTCTCGGTTAGCCAAGCGCAGTACACGTAGCAAGGTATTTTTTAAATATATATAATTAATAAAAGAAAACAGAATAAAAAAAGAATAGAGCAAGCTAGTGTTAAAGGTATTTTTTATAATAAAAAAAACAATTAGATAAAATAGAAAAAGATTAGAGAAATGTAGTGTTAGAGGCTCTCTCTCTTTAAAAAACAAAACAAAAAAACAGGTAGTTAGAAATCGATAGAGAGTGCAAGTGTTAGAGGGTCAGTTTTGTTTTTTGTTGTTTTTAAATAAAAAATAAAACAAATAGATCATAGAAATTTAAATAGAGAGGGCAGGTTGAGGGTCAAATGAAGATGGAGAGATGGCGTTTACCAATCAAACTCGTGTTTTTTTTTTTTCATCAAAGAATCCTGAAAAAAATCAGTTTTTAACATTGATAATAATTAGCATTCTCACCAACAAAAATGGTTTTAAGTCAGATATTTTTTGCAGTATATCTTTTGCCATAGTGTGTCAGTAGGAAACATCCATTTATATTTCCAAACATTCCTTTTGCCATTAATTGTAATAATTCAGTGAGATTTTTGTCTGACAACAGCCAGTGCTCCACACATAGATAAGGGGCCCGCTCTTCGTACGTCGCTAACTCAGTTAGCTGGATTTGTTTGTTGATGATTTGGCATGATCTTGGATTGGTTGGTTCTTCGAAGCTCATCCTGGACTTGCTGTCACATCAGCAGGTCCGTAAATTTAAACCTGCTCGAGAGCAGGCTTATTCATGTAAACAGGATTAGATTGCATCTTTGTAAGCAGAACTGATACTTAAAATCTGTTCCAGACACTGCTACTTTATTAGAAGAGTATCCTACTGATCCAGGGACAGTAATTTACAATGATAATTAAAAAATTAATACAAAAAATATTATAATGTTGTGTAGTTATAATCTATAACACTATAGACACAGCCAGGTTCACTCATTGAAAAATGTATCCGTGATGAAATAATAACTCTATAATTGTATTGGAGTCTTACACACATGCTAATTTGAGCCATGCATTAATTTGAGTGATGACAGCTATTATGGGAGTGGCTTGATGGAACGCAGGAGATTCAGATAACTTGATATTGACTTTAATTAATGCTGTCATGTAACAAATCTGCTTCAAAGATAAAAATAAATGAATTGCTAATTACAACACTGAAATAAAAAATGTAAAGACTGTAAAAATACTAGAAATCATGAATATAAATAATTGGGAATCATGTAAAAAAAAAAAAAAAAAAATTGATCTATTATTACATTTAGTAGTTTTTGTTCTCGGCGTTTCCAGAAATTTGCAAGTGTTTTTTCGTCAGGTTGTCTTTTTTAAATATGGATGTCATTCATATCTTGGCTTGCCGCCGCCAATCGCTGCTTGCTGATCGTGTTCTTGATATCGTACATCTGCCATTTTTGGGGGACATGATTTAATCCAGATATTTTATTCAAATCCGCAAATTCGTTTGAAGAACCAAATTAGCCAGAGATCAGTTATCACGATTACTAGATCTGGAATCTTTCAAATCATCTCAGATGTATTAAGCGAGGTACAAAGAACGGACCCCTGATCTCATCATCATCCAGCCTGTATGGAATGACATGAAGAATCAGAAAAAAACTGAGACGGATTAAATCCACAAAAACCGTGGCAATGCCTCCAAGATGCTTGAAGAAACCTTCCTGAAAAGCTACAATACTGTGAAAGGTTTTAGGCGCTAATAATGCAAGTGTAAATGTGTAAACATGCTGTAAAATGAGGATGCTGTCAATCATAATGTCATAAATAGATTTTATTTATCAATTAACTTCTTTTAACTAAATCAAATCAACATCTGGTGTAACCACCCTTAGCATTTAAAACAGCTGGTGTCCTTGTGCATAGTTTTTCGGGTAGCTTTGCAGGAAGGCTTCTTCAAGAATCTTGGAGACGTTGTCACGGTTCTTCTGGATTTAGTCTGTCTCCGTTTTTTTCCTGATTCTTCAGAAATATATATATATATATATATATGCCATATACCGTGTATAGTATTTCTAGTATCTCTATATCGTTACTACACACATTCATATTTATCCAATCTTTAAATGAAAAGAGTAAGAAAACTGTATAAAAGAGAGAAATAAGCAGAGAGTGTGACTGGAGGAGAGAGTACCTGCTCCTCTTTAGTGTAGAGCTGAAAACACTCATCCAGCGTGCAGCTGTGCTGCTGTACATGATTCTGCTGCTGGATTCTCACACTCTCTGCATCCTCAATAACTTCCTCTTGAATGTTACCAAAGAGACTGAAACAGATATGAATCACACATAAAATTACTTTTAAACCATATTACTGAGAAGACTCTTACTAATACTGGGAACTTGACACTTACGGTGGTTTTAAATTAAATGAATGGTACATTTAAATAAGAACATTTTATGAAGCTGCATGTATCTTACCATTCTTTGATTCTGTTCTCCCATTCAATCACAAGCTTCACATGCAGAGGACCACCAGGACCGCATAATTTCAGGGCCCTGTGAGAGAAAGACATGATTCAGACTGTAAGTTCGGTATTCAGACACTAGGGGGCAGACTATAATCAGTTAGTTCATAGTCAATTCAGTCTGTCAGTACATAATTTGGCACACTGACACTGTCATTCTGTTCTATTTTGCCATTTTTTTATATATATATATATTTTTAAACTGAATTTACACTACTGTTCAAATGTCTGGGGTCAGTAAGATTTTTTTAAGGATGTAATAATTTTATTCAGCACATTAAACTGATCAGACATTTGTTACAAAATATTTTTATTTCAAACAAGTGCTGTTCTTTTGAAC
The DNA here is from genome assembly GCA_018155175.1 of Sinocyclocheilus anophthalmus. NCBI lineage: Eukaryota > Metazoa > Chordata > Actinopteri > Cypriniformes > Cyprinidae > Sinocyclocheilus > Sinocyclocheilus anophthalmus. The sequence goes on along the minus strand of JADLZN010003962.1, from coordinate 138,605 downwards.
TTTCTATTAATTCAGATTCCTGAAAAAAAAGTTTAATGATTTCCACACTAATATTAAGCAACATATTTTTATTATAATTTAATGAAAGGGTTTTTTGGCCATTGATTGTGCAGTAAAGGAGGGAGGGTAACGAAACAACCGAGACAGGAGGCATGACATGCAACTTGGGTCATGACCAGAGTCAACTATAACAAATATGGTCACACCACTGCGATACGGCTCTAATGTAATTTCATTTTCTAGAACATGTACTTTCACTCGTTTCATCATTACAAAAGACAAAAGTATAGAGGCTAAAAAAAAAAAAGTCAGAACAATGGCCAGTTACTTTATCTTTCAAAATTGCAAGTCTAAAATTAGCTTTTTATTACTCATGTTAATTACTACTTGGATTCATCTGCAGGTCTCACTATCATTACAGGTTCTCAGATTGAGAAAATCAATCAATCAAATATGGCCTATGGACACAAATGACAATAATCACCTGGCTAAACCACAAGAGAGAGGAAAAACACACCGCCTTCAAGCCCTCACTGCTCACCCTATGCAATTCTGCAAACAATCGATCAAATATGACAGAGGGAAAAGCTGCGGCAAAAAGGAGTGCAGGGTAATTTGAAGATGTGACTGGAGCATGGCTGAGTTTTTCTGAGAGCTAGGCTAAAGCCGCTGTGTTAATTGCGATTGTTTCTGAGAGGATTTAAATACAGGGAACAATAATTCAGAGGTGTGAGGGGAATTCACTTGAATTCATCAGCTCTGGTCTATTGAGAAGAAAGCTCTGACACACACACGCAAGGGTTTTCTTATCTCACACCGAACAACTTATCTTGTCTTATACACTGAACAATTTACCTTATCTCAACCTGACTTTTGGGTAGCCAAAACACACACACACACACACCACACACACACACCCACACACACAACACACACACACACACACCACACACACACATCACACCACACCCACACACACACACACACACACACAACACACACACCCACAGTTCAGGAGTACACTAACTAACTTTGCATGCTTTTTCTCCATTCTCTGAACTTGTGTTCGTTCGAACAATCTATTTGATGATAAATTTTTGTGGCATCCATATGCTTCCTGTCATTACTTGGAAAACGTGGTCTTCTTAACTAAATCTTGCTTGTGAAACCTCTAGATGAATGAATACATCTTCAGCAATGGCTGACAAACTTAATTACTTGCACAGTTAAAACGGCTGGCTTTCAGAACACAAGAGCAGCGGCTTGCGTCAGAGAACAGCAGGTAACCACATGAGAAATGGAATGTCTCTGCTATCATCTGAACATCATAATTACAAATAAACAACCTATTTATACAGTGACAGACATGGATGAGAGTGCAAAAATGAAGTGTTGGTAAGAAGAGGTGATCAGACACCTCAGCAACATACATTTTTCTCAAATCTGCACCAAACAAAAAAGTACAGTGCTAGTATCCTGGTATAGTGATGCTATCAGATGGTAATACCTTGGTATGGTATATATGGATCATTAGTAAAAGGAGACATATTATGCCCTTTTTTACAATATGTAATATAAGTCTCTGGTGTCCCCATAATGTGTCTGTGAAGTTTCAGCTCAAAATACTCTACAGATCATTTATTATATCATTTTGAAAATGCCTATTTTGAGTGGAAGCAGAAACACTCTGTTTTTCGGGCCTGTCTCTTTAAATGCAAATGAGCTGCTGCTCCCCGCCCCCTTTTCCAGAATAGAGCTGTGCCATTACAGCTGGTACCTGCTAAAAACATCTGTTTTGGTTCTGATTATAATGTTTATCGCACTGAAATCATGCGTTTTAAACCATACGAGTTTAAACTTCTGAATACGGTTTTCTGAGAGCACACATCCAAAGCACACACACAGAAAGCGGCTGTCACACACGGCATGTGAGTACTAAACTAAGTTCTCATTCACACACATGTTTACGTTAAAAACACATGAGTTACAAAAACAGTCGGTTATGTCTGTGAAGGTAAACAGCTGGGAAATAAATCGCATGTTTATTTTAGATCTGTGCGGCAGCAGCAATATACAATAAATAAATCAATAAATCCACTGCTGTCTTGTCTCCTCTGAGCCTGGGACTCTAAATAGTGTTCTGTGCTTGTCTGTGCAGCCAAAGACAGAACAGTTAGCGTGTTTTGCTCAAACTTTTGCCATGGCATTAGAATTGGTACACTGTTGTCACTTGCGAAAACACAATAACGTCGCCATGGGTGGAAACTTACAGATTAAAAGGTGGTAATATTATAATGAGATCCATTTGCAACATCACCAAGGGAGCGAAATCAAACGCGCTCGTTTTCTCAGACGCTTGCAGAAAAAAGCTTACCAAAACAAAGTTACTGGGTTAATCTTGTTCACGTTTTTTTGGTTGGTAGATGCACAGGGGACCTGATTATAGCACTTAAAACCTGGAAAAGTCAGATTTACATGATATGTCACTTTTAATGCTCACAAATGTTATTAAACTACAAATTATTTTGCAGAAATGATGTTAATGTACTTTTTAATGCTAACAAATGTCATTAAACTTTAGTTCACATAAAATTAGCTTAATTAGTCATTTTAAGCACTTCACAAACTATTCACATTAACATATTATTCATTAAATCAATAATCATTGAGCAGTCGTCTGAATGGCAAAAAGTGTCCCAAATGACCTGAATTCACCCTATTTACACATCTTTACAAATCATTTATTAATTATTTGTTTGTTTTTGCAGTACGCAATCTAAAAGTGGAAACATTCATCATTGTCAATTTTAACATGTTTACTATCATTTAGTGTCTTTATGGGCATTGGACTTTTAGCTGCTGTAATGATGTTTGTGTAAAGGGTAGTTAGTTACGTTTTGCTAAATGCTTGCTAAAGACATAACACACATTTTAATTTGGGTGCAAAACATGTTTTATCGCCTTAACAGTCGTGGCCTAATGGTTAGAGAGTCGGACTTGTAACCCTTGTGAGTTAGAGTCTCGGTACCGTCAGGGATTGCGGGTGGGGGGAGTGAATGTACAGCACTCTCTTCCACCTTCAATACCATGACTGAGGTGAGACCCTTGAGCGAGGCACCGAACCCCCAACTGCCCCCTGGGCGCCGCAGCAAAAAATGGCTGCCCACTGCTCCGGGTGTGTGTTCACTGCTGTGTGTGTGCACTTTGGATGGGATAAATGCAGAGCACTAATTCCGAGTATGGGTCACCATACTTGGCCACATGTCACGTCACTTCAAAGAAAATCAGTTTTCCATGAAAACAATTGTTCATTTATCAAAACAATGTAATATAAACATATTGAATGTGTTCCCTTATATTAATCAAATTGACCCCTGTATACTGTTGACCCCTTAACCAACCCGTAGACCTACCAATAACACCAAACCTGTCCCTAATGCAAAAGTTGTGCATTAACAAAAGGTTTTAATCACTTTATTACATCTGTTAAATCATTTGTAGATTTTCAAGATGTACATGATCATATGAATTAGAAGTTTAATGACATTTGTAAGCATTTCAATTTACTTAAAAAAAGGATCTATTAATAATTAGGTAATGTTTAATAAGTTTATTAAACATTAACAAGCACATTATCTCATATTTCTGGCTATTTTAATATATATTAACAAATTATCCGTTTAGCATTATATAATGTTTGATTTTAAGTGTTACCCAACTGAATATACATGTTGGTTGCACCATGCCTTTCATCGTCACACCACATGAGTTTCATTTAACAGAGAAAAACAAATCGTATTAATATTTATTTTCAATATAAACACACACGCATGCATGCACGCGCACGCCCACACAACGACACACACACACACACACCCACACACTGTGTTTCCATGTTTTTATGGTGACATTCCATAGCTAATGGTTTTTCTACTGTCCAAACTGTACTTTCTACCCTATACCCTAAACCTACCCTTCACAGGAAACTTTCAGCATTTTTAGATTTTCAAAAAACTTTATTCTGTATGATTTATTAGCTTGTTTCCTCATGGGGACCTAAAAAATATCCTTGTGGGGACATTTGGTCCCCATAACGTGATAAATACCAGGTACACACACACACACACACACACACACACACACACACACGGACACAGACACAGCCTTCAACTCAGTTTGTGATTTCATACATAATCTGCTCTAAGGATCCATTCCATTTTACTGAACTCTAATTTAAAAACATTAAACTTTAAAGTAGAACACATTCACAAATAAAAACGTCATAATTCTGTTATATTCACTTCAGAGGGAGGAAAACAGCCCAGAATAGCAGGCAGAGAAGCGAACGAGGCTGCCGTCACGACTGTGGAACTGAGTTTTAAGCTCTTTAAATTGAGAAATGGATCATTGGCTTTTGAGACTGTGTGTTACACCTACAGCACTGAGAGGATGAGCTCTTCATGCTTTGGCTTGTTGGGTTTGTCTCTCTAGAGCCTCACAAACATGATGCAGAGGAGAGGATACAATTAGTGCAAACTAGGTTAAAATACTGTGATGTGGGTGTTTGGAGACCAATTAAAAAGTTTAAAGCAGCTGGAGATATTAACTTTAGTGCCACTGAAGAGCATTTAGGGTGTACAGAAAACATTAGGTATCAAGGAATTTCTATACATACACTACAGTTCAGAAGTTTGGGGTCAGTATGATTTAAAAAAAAATGTTTTAAAGAAATTGACACTTTCATTTAGCAAGGATTGAAAATTAAATAAATGCTGCTCTTTTGAACTTTCTATAGATATCAAGGAATCCTGAAATCACAGCTTCCACAAAATATTATGCAGCACAAATGTTTCCAACTTTGATAATAATACAAAATGTTACTTGAACACCAAACCAGCATATAAGAATGATTTCTGAAGGATCATGTGACACTGAAGACTAGTGAAAATTCAGCTTTGTCATCACAGTAATAAATTACATTTTGAAATATATATTAAAATACAAAACATTTCTTCTAAATTATAATATTTTACAATATTATGGTTTTACTGTGTTGTTGATCAAATAAATGCAGCCTTGATAAGCATCTTTCAACAACATTAAATTAGCCTGTGTTTTCACTCACCCTCAAGCCATCTGTGTATGACTTTCTTCTTTCAGACAAATCCAATCGGAGTTATATTAAAAATTGTTCTGGCTCTTCTAAGCTCTATCATTGTAGTGCTATCAACAGTGTTTCTGTTTAACAGTCCAAAACACGTTAAATAAAGCGCGTGCATCCATAATAAATGTGCCTCACACGGCTCTGGGGTGAATAAGGCCTCCTGTAGCGAATCCATGCGTTTTTGAAAGAAAAATATCCTATATTTAAAATGTAATAAACACGTTTCTCTCACTTCTGCTGACTGTCCGTATGCATAAGCGTTCTGGGGATGAGGAGGACGTATGCCTCGTGCCGCTCCCTCTGAGATAGCTAGTCTCATGAGTTTTTTTAAGGAAGCAAAGTTTCCTTACTTTAGCAAAGGAAAACCAGTCTCCTCTTGGCTTATATGGAAATCCTCCGACATTTTTCTTTACAAATACTTGTTTTGTGCTTCTAATTCATGACTGGCGTTTTGTTCTCTCTCCGCGTTTGTCACTAATCACGCAACGCCGACGTCCTATGTCATCCGCCGGAACTGCTTCCGCTTATGACAGATAGCGGAAGTGATAGAAAAGTGTTTATTACGTTTGAAATATGGATATTTTTTTTACAAAAATGCATGGATTTGCTACAGGAGGCCTTCATTCACCCCCGGAGCCGTTTGAGGCACGTTTTATGGATGCACGCGCTTTATTTAACATGTTTTGGACTGTTAAACAGAAACACCCGCCCACTACAATGATAGCGCTTGAAAAGCCAGGGCAATTTTTACAGTTTCTTTACAAATCGCTATGACAATTTTTTCAATACTTTAAACAATTTTCCTAAACTATTAACGCAGTTAGCACAACATTCGTCTGTGTGTAGGCAATACAATTAACGCATTTCTTGTTGCTTTGACACAAAATGCATACAGTTAACACAAATTTGCACAAAAACGCTAGAACTTCTTTTACAAACAAGCTCAACCAAGACCAAAACAATGGCTTTTTACTGCCAAATTTACAAATGCTTTCACTCTGTATGTCAGAACAGATAGCATCATGTTCTAAACCTAACTTATAGGCTAAAGTCAAAGTAAACAGCTGTTCATATTGCGAATTGAAACTCAAATATATCCCGTTTTTTATTCATTAATGAGAAACAGCTGATTGAAGTTTTGCAAATATATAAATTACAGCTGATTCCCATCTAGGAAGCACACTCAGGTGTTGAGGTTCTTTCAATCGCATGATCATACGGTATACAGTAAAAGAGGACCTCTTTGGGCTGATCTTGTCTGGAAAAGTGCACTCCTGCATAAATGTGAGATTTTAGAAAACCTGCACGAAAGACTGGTGCCAGAGGTAGAAAGGTGATGGGTGGGAAACCACTTGCCAATATATGTGATCACATGGAACAATGTAATCACATGGAACACCATTCCCATGCAGTCACAGACTGATTTGACACCCATTCCAGAATGATGTCCATTTACCAAACCCAACAAAACAAAAATGTAGAGAGGCTTCAAAAAAACTGCAAACCACAATCTATGATCAATACAATATACTATTGTATAAGGGAAGATCTGACACATAAAATAATGCAGTTTCTGTAATTCCGTCTGATGTTAGTGTTTTTATGACATTGTACTATGATCGATTAAATGTTCCTGTTGAAAGAGAACATGTGTTAGTGGAATAATTATTTGATTTTGAGATATGTTTGCAGTGTTTTGGTAGACAAGGTGTATTGTGTTAGTGTATTATTGTATTTTGAAAATTAGTGTTGGAGTTTAATTTACAATGTGTGATTTTGAGCATGACATTAACTGTTTTGCCAATTGTGTGTTGTAGGTGTGTTGGTGCGTTAAGAGTTTAGGAAAATTGTTAGGATAATTGAAACAATTGTCTTAGCGATTGTAAAAAAAAAAAACTGTAATATTACTCCGATTGGATTCGTCTGAAAGAAGAGAGTCATATACACCTAGGATGGCTTGAGGGTGAGTAAAACAGGCTAATTTTCATTTTTGGGTGAACTAACCCTTTAAATAATTGTACCGCTACCAAACCTTCGAACAGAAGTGTATATTTAGTGCTTTGTTTTTTTCGCCTGGGTTATGTGGGCTCACCTGTCCATGGTTGGGTGGCACAGAGGTCTGCTGTCGTGGGGAGACAGGTAACTGCAGGAAGCCGACCCACCCACCACACGAATCCTAAACAGTTCAGTAGTCTGTAGAAGGAAAATTAAAACTACTCATCAAAAATGTAACACCAAATTGTTGATTCACCCCACCTGTAGCTTCATTTAACTAAAAGTCCTTATATGAATACGAACTGCATGAAGATTCTTCAAAAACTGCAATTTTGTGTTCCATAAAAATAACAGTATTCAGGTTTGGAATGACATAAGGGTGTGCACAGTGGTTCTAGAAAGTTTGTGAACCCTTAAAATCTGCTTTTTTGGATACATTTGACCAACATTAAAGAAAAAAAAAAAACGTACTCACCCTAAACTTTGAAACAGTAATGTAATACCTTTATTCAGCAAGAATGCATCAAAGGGGTCCTATTATGCTTTTTACATTTTTTAATTTTAGTCAGTGTGTAGTGTGTGTGTTTGGGCATAAAAAAAGATCTAGAAAGTTACAAATCTCAAAGTCCACTCCAAAGGGAGATCATTTTTTTTAAATCCATTTTCAAGAACTACGACGAACGGCTCGTTTGGACTATAGCGTTTATTTTCCGGGCTTTGTGATATCACAAAGCGGCTCATTAGAATATCATTAAAAATAATTCCCGCCTACGGAGATTCGAATGGTTGGGGGTTGGGGAGGGGCGAGGTTGTGGTTAGAACGCTTTGTTGAGTGAGCGCATCAGACGAGACGAAGAAGAAGAGCTGCTGCAGAGTTAATGCATCAGAGAAAACCAAGAAGAGCTGCTGTGCTGTAGGCTTAAAATTTTCTGCTGTTTTAGAACAATTCTTACAAGTACAACACAACATAGCTGGGCGCCGCAGACAGACGCCGAACGGTGCCGCCGGTGTGCTACACTCTGAAAATAAAGTATTTTAATTTTAAAGATGTGGCGCGATGCGACGCTGCGCTTCTCGTCTGGTGCGCAACTGCCTGAAACGCAGTTTTTTTTCACCTCCGTGCCAAAACGTCTTTGTTTGGGCTTCCGAAAGTGGATGATGTCAGGAAACAGTGGTTGCAATTTTTTTTTTTTAACTCTGTTCCTGAGCATTATAATCCCAATTTGCTATATTGTGTGCTGCCCATTTTACTGAGGACAGCTTCCACATCACCAGGGAGTAAAGTGCCGGATTCGCCCAAAAGCTTTTGTTGAAGCTAGCAGGGGCCCGGTGGCGTAATAACCTGTCTCAGCTTGTTCACCAATCACAACAGAACTGGAGACCGCTAACCAATCAAAACACTTTGTTTTTCGGAGGGGAACCTTCATCAAAGCGTAACTAATCAATCCGTTTGTGCCAGCCTGGGGAAAAGGTATTGTCATAATGTATTATGTGAAAAAAATGCTTTTTTTCGACCACCAAGCTGAGAGCATTTCTAGTACCCCCCCAAACAAAATCAAGACTTGTAAAGAGCTAATAGGACCCCTTTAAATTAATCAAAAGTGACAGTAACCAGTTTTACATTGTTACAAAAATACCACTTCAAATGATCATGAACAGACATATTAATCAGTACAACTGTTTTCAAGATTGACAATATTAAGAAATGTTACTTGAGCACTAAATCAGCATTTTAGAAAGATTTCTGAATTATCATGTGACACTGACTGAAGTAATGGCTGCTGAAAAATCAGCTTTGCCATCACATAAAAACATTAAAATACAAAACATTTGTTTTTGAAATAATATATTGCAATATTACTGTTTTACTGTATTTTGATCAAATAATTGCAGTCTTTGTGCAATTATTCCTTTTTTTTTTCCTTTGAAACCGCAACAAAAATCGTAGTAAACCCACACTTGGAAAGAAGTTTGTATAGATCAGATCTTCTGATAATGTTGATTTAAGAGTGAACCTTTGCCTTCAGAATCTGGTTTTGACCAACTTGAGAGACAATAATGGCAATCAAATGTTTTCTGTGACTGGGGATCAGACCTATTTGTGTGTTAAAGTCATTGTCTTTTTTGCAGGACCCACTTTCTGTTGAGCTTCAGTTCAAGGACTGAAAAACCCTGTAGAAAACACGGGGTCATTGTTCCATCAATGATGCCAAGCCTAGTACAGAGGCAGCAAATCAGCTCCAAACAATAATAATGCCACCACCATGCTTTACATTTGGGATGAGGCTCATATTATTGAATGCACTGTTTTGGTTTCCCCCAAATGTAATGCTTCTCATTTAAACCAATGGCTATTTTTAGGCCTCATCTGTCTACAAGACATTCTTCCAATAGTCTTCTGGCTCACCCACGTGGTCCTTGGCAAACTTTAGATGAGTAGCAATATTCTTCTTGGAGAGCAGTGGCTTCCTAGACCATGATTACAGATTACATTTTACATGAAGATTACATCTAGGTTACTCATTTTAGGTAATGTATTCTAAATACTTTTTAGCTTACTTTTAGATTACTTTTTATCAAACATGTTTTAAACTTTCCATTAAACATACCATTTTGATATGAAAAAAAAACAAAGGGAAAGAAAATATATTCCTTGAAATATTTCTTTCTGTTTTTGGGAATGTAATCAAAGCTGAATGGTATACACAAGCAGTAGGATATTTTAGAAATTAACATTTAAAAGTGGAAAAAATTAGAATTAGGGAGAATCAATAAATTATGAATAATTTAATGCCATTGTGTGAATAATATGTAATCATGTAATCCATAAAGTAACTGTAATCTGATTATGGCCTGAAAATGTAATCTAATTACGTAATCCAGATTACATGTAATCGTCTAGGTTACTTGTGTAACCCTCGTTCCCTGAAGGAGGAACGATACGTTACGCAGTGCGACACTTTTGGGATCTCCGCCCGATGAGCCCAATCCCGTTCGAGTGTGAACTAAACGCCTTGACAGTTGGCGCGTTGGTTGCGGCAACGCGCAACCCCCGCCCCGCGCGATGGCGGTAGTAAGGAGAGCGCGGCAAACGCACCTAGTTTTTTGCTGAGGAGCCGAGACTACACGCCCCGGCTGTACAGCGGTGGCACAGCAAATGTGGCGACGGAACGTAATGTCTCCGTTTCCTCCTTCAGGGTACGAGGGTTACACAAGTAACCTAGACGTTCCCATCCAGTCAGTCACGTTCAACGTTACGTCAGTGACTGACGAATAGGGATCCGTATGGAAAACGCCACTATTACTGACCCCCTCCAGTGCCCTGTGGAAGCCGGCAATTCCCCCCACACCAGCTGGGGCGGAAGTTAGGACAGCGGCTAGGCAGAGGTGTCCGCTACTGCTTTTCCATACAGTGGTACATTGGATAACATTGGGAAAGCGTACCCAGTTGGGACGCTTCGGAAGCCACATCCCGCACATAGGAGTTATCATGTGGAATTACACATATGGATTGGCCCAGGGCAGTACTACATATGGAATTCTCTGCGGTAGACTCAACCCACCTGGTGTGAGATCACTACACTGCAGAGATGGCAGTGAACGACTGCCAGGGAAAGACACGGCTTTACCGTGAGGGGAGCCGTACCGTGGAGGAATACACATGTGGGATCACCTGAAGTGGGAATCACTACACACGGGCACATAGCCCAGCACAAGGGTTGACCTTGGGCATGCACACGAGTGCTGAGCCTGGCGTCTGGCGCTCTGCCACACCTGACTGCCGAGGGTGCGGGAGGAACTCCACCAGGGTTCGCCGTGGGGAACTGATTGAGGAGCACAAAATCGCACGTATCCGGTCCGTAGAGGGGATTGGCGCAGCAAGCGTGATCGACACCGGGCAGGTCCGGTGTTACTGCCTACCTGAGGCGAGTACACGAGAGGACACGGGCTCTACACGGAGATTATAGAATCTCGCAAACGTGCTAGGCGTCGCCCAGCCGGCAGCTCTAAAGATGTCTGCTATCGAGGCGCCCCGCGCCAATGCCCCAGAAGATGCCACTCCTCTCGTAGAGTCAGCTCTCACTCCGAGGGGGCATGGTAACGTTGGGCTGGTACTCCCAAGACTATAGCCCACACTAACCAGTGGGCAAGTGCTTTGTTTTGAGACCGCCTTTCCCTTCTGCTTGCCTCCAAAGCCGCAAAGATGCGGGTCTAGAGGTCCTGAAGCTCCCCTCGTACGGTCCAAGTAAATGCGCAGAGCGCGAACGGGACAGAGCAGAGCAATGGCTGGGTCTGCCTCCTCCCAGGGCAGCGCTTGCAAGTTCACCACCTGGTCGTTGAAAGGCGTGGTGGGAACTTTGGGCTCATATCCGGGCCGGGGTCTCAGGACACCGTGAGAGTTACCCTTCCCGAATTCTAGGCACGAATCGTCGACCGAGAATGCCTGCAGGTCCCCTACCCTCTTGACCGAGGCCAATGCGGTGAGGAGCGCTGTCTTTAATGACAGAACCTTAAGCTCTACTGACTGCAGAGGCTCGAAGGTCTCCTCCTTCAGGGCCGTCAGGACCGAGTGGAGATCCCAAGAGGGTAACAGGTGATGGCGCGGAGGATTCAGCCTCCTTGCCCCTCTGAGAAACCTGATGATCAGGTCGTGTTTCCCTAGAGACTTACCGTCTACTGCATTGTGATGTGCGGCAATGGCGGCAACATACAATTTCAGGGTGGAGGGAGACAGCCTTCGCCCAAGCCATCCTGCAGGAAAGGAAGCACGACTGCGATCGGGCATCTACGGGGGTCTTCCCGGCGGGAAGAGCACCAACCAACGAACAGGTTCCACTTCAGCCTGTAAGCGTGTCTGGTAGACGGGGCTCTAGCTGAAGCGATGGTGTTTACTACCGCTGAAGGTAGCCCACCTAGAACCTCCGCGTCCCGTCCCGGGACCATAAGTGGAGATTCCACAAGTCTGGACGCGGGTGCCGGAGGGTGCCCCCTCTCTGAGAAAGGAGCTCCCTCCTCAGAGGAATTCGCCAAGGAAGGGCTGTCGCGAGGAGCATCAGCTCGGGGAACCAAGTACGACTGGGCCAATATGGCGCTACCAAGAAGACCTGCTCCTCGTCCTCCCTGACCTAGCACAGCAACTGTGCCAGAAGGCTCACTGGTGGAAACGCATATTTGCGTAGGCCCCGGGGCCAGCTGCACGCCAGTGCGTCCATGTCGAGGGGTCCCTCGGCCAGGGAGTAAACCACTGGCTAAATGGGACCGTGTCCGGGCGATCTTCATATACCTGTCAGGTCTACCTGAGCGTCCCCGAAGCATCTCCAAATCAGCTGGACTGTTTCGGGGTGGAGTCGCCATTCTCCCGGATGGGCGGGCTGACGTGAGAGCTCGTCGTCTGCACGATTGAGCTCGCCTGGGATGCGAACGGCGCGAAGCGACCTCAGATGCATCTGACTCCAGAGGAGGAGATGGCAGCGAGTTGCGACATGCGACGGGAGCAAAGACCACCCTGGTGGTTGATGTACGCAACAGTCGCAGTGTTGTCCGTACGGACCAGTACCGTGCTTGTCGTGTAGTAGCGATTTGAAGCGGCGCAGAGCCAGTCATACTGCTTGCAACTCGAGGCAATTTGTATGCCACTGCAGTCGGGGCCCCGGCTGGAGCCCCGTAGCTGCATTCCCATTGCGCATGGCACCCCAGCCCCTGGCATAGGCATCTGTTTACACAACAACATGCCTGGATACTTGCCCAAGGGATGCTCCTGTCCGAAGAAAGGCAAGATCTGCCCACGGGCTGAAGGTCTGACATCAGAACGGGGTGACAGAAACCCGGTAATTGCCGTGTCGCCATGCCCATCTCGGGATCCGGTCGTGAAGCCAATGCTGAAGCGGTCTCATATGAAGCAATCCGAGCGGTGTGACAGCGGCAGCGGATGCCATATGCCCCAGGAGCCTCTGAAATTGTCTCAGTGGAACCGTCGTCTTGCACTGGAAGGACCCCAGGCGGTTCAGCATCGACTGTGCACGCTCTTGTGAGAGATGTGCTGAGAGGTTGACCGAGTCCAGCGCCATGCCGAGAAAAGAGATCCTCTGCGTCGGGGAGAGTTTTGCTCTTTTCCCAGTTGACCCCCAAGGCCCCAATCGGCTGAGGTGACTGAGCCCCATATCCCTGTGTTCGCACAACTGCACTCGAGACTGGGCCAGTATGAGCCAGTCATCAAGGTAGTTGAGAACGCAAATGCCCGCTTCCCTCAATGGAACGAGGGCTGCCTCAACGACCTTGGTGAAGACACGAGGCGACAGGGACAGCCAGAAGGGGAGGATACCTTGTACTTGATATGCTCGCCGGCATTCGAGGTGCGCCCGGGATGCCGATTACGCAAAGCGGAGAAACGGTCCGTGTCGAGGGAGAATCGAGACATGAAAGTACGCGTCCTTGAGGTCGACCGCTGCGAACTAATCGAAAGGACGGACGCATTGAAAGTTGCGTTTCTGCGTCAACATCCTGAACTGGAGCTTGTGAAGGGCCCGGTTCAGTAAGCGCACGTCCAGGATCGGTCGTAATCCACCGCCTTTCTTGGGTACAATAAAATAAGGGCTGTAAAACCCCGACCTCATAACGGCTGGAGGGACCGCGTATCCGTCCTTCGCTCGCAGGACCGCGTCCTCTTCACTTGCAAGACAGGAGCATCCTTGTCGTACAGGAGGTGAATCCGAATGCCCCTGACTTGAGGGCGCCGGCGACTGTACATCGCGTATCCGAGTCTGATGGTTTCTCAGTGAGCACCGCGCGACGGCCCTGGGGAGGGCTAAAACCAGGCCTCCAGCGACCGAACTAGCGGGACTAGGGAGATCACCGATGTACCCGCAGTGGGGCAGCGAAGTGGGACACAGGGACCCATCCCGGGAGGCCGCGCTTCCCAGGGTGGGGTCTGAGTGTGCAGCGCGCGACTTACATGGCTCCACTGGTGGGCAGGGGGCTCGTGTGGAGGCGTAGCGTCCTTGAACTGAACCCTGCTGGCCACTAGCGAAGGGAGAGGGGGCCGGCTGAGTGAAGACTGGGTCTCGTGCACCGCCGTCCTCAGCCTCTTGGGACCCGGAGGCAAAGGAAGCTGCTCTTTTAATGAAGTTTTGGGTACCACTGGCTGAGTAGCCAGTGGCGGAACAAAAACAAAAGGGAACATATGATTCTCCACCCGGCCCTCCTCCGGGGAAGGAGTGGTGCGGTCACCATCTCCTGAAGAGCAGAATCCAAGGGCTCCGGGTCGCCCGTCTCAAGGACGCCGCCTGCTTTGACGCTTCACAGGCTTGGCAGGGGCAGAGGAGGGCTGCGCTGGTTTCCTGCAGCCCGGGGGGCTCCACTCGGCGTCCGTTGTGAATGCTGCTGTTTTGGCCGCGCGCGGAGGCGTAGGTGGAGGCCGCAGGATGGCGCCCCAGCCGACGAGGCAGACAGAGGGTCGCAGCCGGCGGTGGGGTTTCGGACAGCAGCAGACGCACCCCCCGCTCGGCAGGATGCTGGCGGAACGCCGTCCGTCTGCTTCCTGTGCGGTTGGAAACTGTTTGGGCAGCCCTCGTCATACCGCTGTCGCCGAAAGGCCGGCCTGGGAGATGCGGGGATCCGGAAGCGATTCTTGTCGTCCCTCCCTCAGTATCCGTCCAAGGTCATTCCTATATTGGCGCTCCTCGATCCACCAGTGGACATCGCTGACACCATGGCCTGCGGCCGTGACTTTCCCGTCGCCCCTAACGCGAGTCCGTCGCGGTGCCGCAGTCGCTGCAGCACACCTAGTCAGTCACCACCCTCGTGCAACGCGTCAACGCCTTGGGCTGGTGGGACTTGCAGAGGGCCATGTCGTTCATCGGACGGAAGCGGCTGTCCGCGGCACTGTTAGCCTTAGCGTCAGAGGCGGACGGAACTTACAGCCGCTGGACGTAAGGCGTTGACTACCTCTCCAGCGGCGGCGCTTTGCGGCATAGCTGCTGGCACTCGCGCTCTCGGACCGAGGTATTTCCACCATGACACCTTCGTGGGCCGCCCCCCCCGTCGAGTGTTTTCCTGAGGACGGAGGAGGCACACTCTGTTTTCGGGCAGAAAAAGGTGGCCTTCCACTTCTTCTTGTAACCCTCCTCCTCCGTGCACTTCCGGTAAGAATGAACCGGAGGCTTGCTCCGACGCCCGGCCTGCGCCTCCCCAGGACCAATGCATCCACCTCGAGGTTCGGTAGAAGGCGGAGGCCTCCATTGCAGCCCGACTCTCTTGGCGGCCCGGGAAAGCATAGCGGTCATCTCTGGATCTGGCTCGGGCAACGCCACTCTTCCTGACGTTGGCAGCGCAGCCGAATCCTCATCTCTAGAGCTTAGCTCGCCCTCCGATGCAGCGACCGCCATCCTGTCCTCTGCCTGTGCCCCGCACAAAATGCTGGACCCCGCCCTGTCCGAGGAACCAGCAAACTCGTCCGGGAACACCAGATGGTGCGACATGCTCGAGGAATGAGAGGCCCGCGGAGACATACTCCGCGGGAATCTCTCACCGTAACCCTCAGGTCTCCCTGACCATGGACCGAAGTAGCCCTCCGAGAACCAGAGGAGCTAGAGCGGGGCATGGCAAGGGGGATACCCCCCCGTTTAATGAGGAGGTATCTGGACCGCAATGTCGCGATGGTCATGTTCCCGCATTGAGAACATGACTCATCCATGAGCGCTCCTTCAGCGTGCTGTAATCCCAGGCACGAGAGGCAGCGATCATGGCCATCAGATGGAGGCAGGAAACGACCTCATCCAGAAACGCACGAGCGGGAAGCTATCTTTAAAGAGACGCCCGTCGCTCGTGAAGCTCTTGTAGAATTTGCTCTTTTAGAAGGAAACAACACTCTTTTAGTGAAAGCGCTGAAGCGCCCAGGGGAGGTCGCGGCGAGACCGCAGAATGAAAGCTGCAGCCCGCCGAGGTTTCAGCAGCCTGGATGGCAACCCCCGCTGATACGCCGTCACACCAACGCCAGCTGTTTCTCTCGAACACTCGCGGAGATTCGTCCTGTAGAAGGCTCGGCTCTGTAGCGAAAAGCTGATGTGCGTTTGCACATGCTCTCCTTTTATAACCGCGATGCGGGGCGGTGTGCGCGTGGCGAAACACGCATGCCAACTGTCATTGGCTTGTTTAGTTTACACTCTAAGGTGATTGGGCTCTTGGGCGAGATCCCAATTCGTCAGTCACTGACGTAACGTTGAACGTGACTGACTGAATGGGAACAGTTATTACCCAGCACTGCTCATTGCTGTGCTGACATGCATACCATTCCTGTTCAGTGTTTGCTTGATGGTGACGGATTATAAACACTAATCTCAGACAATGTAAAAGCCGGGCCCCCCCCCCCCACCTGTGGATGCCCTAATCGCGGTGGTTACCCTCCTGGCCTTGCCTTTGATTATTACTTGTCTTTGTCTCCTGGAGTGATTTCTCTGTTAGACACAATGCTCACTCCAAGTAAAAGTACATTGTAGCTGAATTCTTCCATCTGCTTTGTAATCTGTAATATGTACGGTGGTAATCTGATTACCCTTTTCCAGTCTGGGGTGGCTATCAACAAGTGATTTCTGGAAAGTCCTCAGAAAATTTGCTTACCAAGACATATGTATGTATTGATCAATGTTTATATGTGAATAAGAGCCTGAATGAAATATGTTTGCCATATAACACAATCAAGCCTCTTCAGAAGACTAATTGAACAGCTTGGTTCATATGTATCACTTTTATGATCTCTTAATCAACTTTCGGTGGAATGGACTTTCAATGGAGGGACAGAAACCTCTCAGGTTTCATGAAAAGTAACTTCATTTGTGTTTCAAAGATGAACTAAAGTCTTACGGATTTGGAGCAACATGAGAATAACTAAATTACAGAATTATTTTTGGGTGAACTAACCCTTTAACCTCCAGGTTTATGTTTGAAGTAGTGTTCACTACGTACTGCTCCACACACTAATTGTTACCTTCCATTTATTTTTATAATTATACTGATTAATAAACGTATACACTTCCTGGAAAATTTTGTCAATGCATGAGTGACAACATTTCAAAATCTTGATTCATAAACATTCTAGCACCACTGAAAATAATGTAAACAGTTTCCTGATAATATCACATTCTTTGCATTAAATTTATTGCATTAAGAGTTTTGAAAAATTTGCTTTCTCTGGGAATGACAGCAGCATGAGTTATAGTGGAACTGAGGAAGAGAGGAACATCAGGCTCTAAAGATGCAATTTAAAGCAGAATTAGAGGAAAATGGAGCTGTACTCAAGTGTACAGAGTGATAAATTAAAGATTTAATGGGAAACAATGAACAGATGAAAACGGCAGCTGACTTTTGTTTGAGAAGGTGAGTTTATATTGGTACTTTAATTTATTACGGTGTGAAGACATTACAAGAATACAACTCTGCTCTCTGCAGTACTGGCCAATCTGTTGTACTGAACCAATTAGGAAACATTGTAAGATCTCTTGTGTCTTTCTTTCTCATTAATTTTCTGAAATACGTTCTAACACATTTAGTTTGCTGTGCAGTGCAAAGCTCATATACAATCTATCAGGTTTAATATTGTAAGTAAAAATAAGTTGTGAGAATTAGCATAGAAAAAAAGAGTCAGTGAACAGGACCGGTGTTACAACACAGTGACATCCAGTTTTAAAGACTTACTGTTCAAAGTGGCATTTAATGCATTAGTTAATTTGATATACAGTATGTAAGCTGTTAGTCAGTTAAACATATTTCTACTAAAGTGGTTAAAATGTATTTTAGATTTTAACTCAAGATGATTCCCTGACATTGCAAACTTTAAAGTTAAACTAGTCTCTCTTTTTCTTATTCACATTCATATTCAGTCAGTAACTCCAACAGGTGTGTATTTAATAAGAGTAAAAAAAGAATCTATACTCATGACCGTCTCTCTTTCTCTTCATCTCTCCATCGCCTGTTCAACTCATTAGTCTCTATGATTATCCTTCTCCCATGTGCATATTTAAGCTTGCAGGGAGAGAGGTCTCATAATTACCGAGGGGTTTCTGTCATAATATAGAGATTCGGTATCCTATAATTACTTTAACTCTAACCACAGCATATGCGGCTAACACCAAAACCTGTGAGTAGTAATTTATGTTCAGCTCACACTCACCTTTATGATTGTATTTTTCTGAAATAAGTAAAGCTTATTGCAGACACTCTGTTGCAGATGATCCCAAGACAGAGTCCTTTCTACTCTCTCCAGGATTGGAGGCCCAAACCTGGAGAGAAAAAGAGAAAGTCAAAATGTGTGTGTGTGTGTGTGTGTGTGTGTGTGTGTGTGTTTGTGTAAAAAACTGTGTCGATACAAACATAACTTCTGTAAATGAAATAAACACTGAATTTGCTAGTCTTTGAAATATATTCAGAGGTTACTGGAAGCAATTTAGTAAGGATTTAGTTAACAGACGTTTGTGAATTGTGGACGGGGAGAATTTAACCCACATTCTATAATATTGTCCTTTTTTCATTTTCCAAGTGTTTTTGTTCAAACATTGTAGCTACTAGCCTGTGCACTTGATTGATTGATTGATTGACTGACTGATTTTCACATCAGTCTATTATTGTGGTATAAAAAATGCATTTCAGATATATGAAGAATATCATAATGATAAGGAGTTGGGATGAACCAGCTGGTCATCATTTATCACTATTTAAAAAAAAAAAATGATAACATATATCTATATATATATATATATCTATATATATCTATATATCTATATATTAATATAGATGGCACTTGAAGTCGGTCGCATTTTTAAAGACTTCAGACTATATATATTCATAATATATCATTATATAATAAAGATATAGTGATTTCTTTGAGAGATAAAAAATAGTTTGGATCTGTTTCGAGGAAGACGATACAGTCAACCAGATGGCAACAATTCAAAAGCAGAGGCAAGGAGATGCCTCTTATCACTCACTAGGTTATTTGCCGTATTTAACACTCTCTCTTTGTATATATTTTCAATGCTTGGTAAAATAGTCCTTAACAATTTACTTGCCAATGTTAACTTACCACTTTTCTTACTTATGCGAGACTACTGCACCACACAAATAAATAAGATTTCCCAAGAAATCTGCAAAACAGTTTCCCAGAAATCCGATATTACAGGTAGACCTGCCTGACAACATCAGTTGAATTAGAAGTAGACACATCAGACTGCTCAAGCAAGAAAGTGCACTTTGAAAGTGCCATAGAACCAATGCACTCACACTCTTTAGGGAATTGAACCTAGGAATGGATTTAAAGTTGTCTCTGCACATTAAGTTGGGACAGAATCAACATTGCAAAAATTACACAATTCTCCTTTAAAACACCCTCTCAGATTGAAAATTTAAACCTGGTACAGCTCTTTTAACTTTTGTTGCAAATGTTGAATCCGTGAGACAACTTCCAATATCAAATGTGGGCCAGAGGTTGCAGGAATCTGCCATTAAGGTGCAGTACACAAACACTTTCTTTCTCTTTCTCTCCCTTTTCTTTAGGCCCTAAAATGTCATCTTGACATTTGTAAGTGTTTCAGGGGAATACCCGTCATCTGTTTCCACGGGTGAGGGAGCGAGACTGTGCGCAGCTCTGATTGACAGCTGAAGGTTTGTGATGAAGACTGTGCCAGATGCAGCACTCTCCAGAGTCCAGGCGATCAGTGCAGCTGTAGGTGGAGCATGCAAGATGATCCCTGTTCTGCAGTTTACTTACTTGGATTATTGATTCTGACAGAGCTGACTGATCTGACTTGTATGAATTAATGTCTTTGTGCATCTTGAACTGTCTCTTGTAAATATAGCAAAGGACTGAATTGGTGAATTACACTAATCTGCTTTTTTTGTGCAAATATGTAATACATTTATGTATAGTTTTAAATGGGTAAAACAATTCAAAATCTAAATATATCCCTACACATATAACACACATTACATGTAAAGCTGAATCATTCATTTTATTATATATTGAACTACCATTCAAGGTTTGGGGTCAGCAAAATTTTGTCATGGTTTTTGAACAAGTCTTCCGCTCTCCAAGGCTGCATTTATTTGATGTAAAAAGTACCAGCTGTGAAATATTATTAGAATTTAAAAATAACTGTTTTATACTCCAGCCCTCAGTGTCACATGATCTATTACACATCATATGCTGATTTGGCACTTAAGAAAAATGTCAGATTATTTTCACAGTCGGAAAGAGTTGTGCTGCTTAATACATTTGTTTAAACCTTGACACATTGTTTGATTTAAAAATATGTTTAAAAGAAGAGTATTCATTTGAAATAGTACTGCTTGTAATATTTCAGATGGTCATCTTTAATCAATTTCAGGCATCCTTTATTGATAAAAGTAATAATTTGTTAAAAAATAAGACTAGCTAAAGTAAAGAAGTTAAAGTTCAGTTACACCTCCTTCAGTAAAATAAGGTGAAATATAAAGGCACAAGTATATGAATGTTTATCAGTAGTATAATACTATTGTTTTAATTGCCTTACAATTGTCTCCGCACATAAAGTTGGGACAGAATCTTAAATCATACTGATTCAATGTTTGCAGCAAAAGTTAAAAGAGCTGTATCAGGTTTAAATTTTCAATCTGAGAGGGTGTTTTAAAGGTGAATTGTGTAATTTTTGCAATGTAAGCATCATAAAATAAATTAACATGGTCCATAACACAATATCGTAGGCCAGGCTTAAAAAGTAACTTACCACTGAATTTTAAACAACATGTAAAGAATACACTGCTCTGGCTTACTGTCCATCAAAGGGTCCACTGAAAGGGTTAGAACATTTCTCGAAATCTCTTGTAAACTATTTGGTGTTCAGCTGGCAAAAAGGTTAGGAAACACTGACTTAGCATGTAACATTTGTTTAAAATGTAGTGCTTTGGTTACCTTGTAGCTTGTTGGCCAGACCCAGCAACATTGCAGATTAACAGGAGGATCTTTGAAGAACCACCCTGATTCAAGAATTCTGACGATAACGTCCCTGAGGGTGGTAACCTGTGACCTTCAGGCTCTGCAGTGTATGGCGAGGAAGGGAGGGAGTGATGGAACCCTACAGTGGATAAAAAGAAATAAGCATGTTATTAAATACTCTGTGTTTTAAGATAGCAGTATAGAATTATAAGTAACTAGAATTTTATGCATAGTTTTTCTAGTTTTAAAAACGTGATAAGATAAAAAGGAAGGTCATTTATGTTTCATACATTTGCAGCAAGTACAATTCTGTAGCATTAACATTTTTATTTTTGCATTTTTGCATCCACTCTGCATCATGCCTAACAATGTTCCTTAGCTGTTCTAAAATCACTGTAAAGCACAGCCTCTTATTGCATTACTACTGACAAGAAGCTTATGCATCTACTACTGCCATGATTGTACACGGAAGTGGTCCACATTTTAATAGCCTTGTTATTTCAGCATATGATTTATGAATGACCCATTTTTGCAGCTTAGTTTCCCTAAGTGGTTGAAAGGGGGGGGGTGGAAAGTGAGGAAAATTGTGACCTATAGTACACAGTGTTCTCTGACTTCAGAAGATCAATCGTGTTTTCTATATGTTGTATCTAGTGTATCAGGATGTGTAGACACTAAGTAGTATTTGAAACATGTTGACTATCATTTCACATTTTAAAGTGATGTGACATGTGGCCAAGTATGGTGACCCACACACCGTGAACACACACCCGGAGCAGTGGGCAGCCATTTATGCTGTGGCGCCCGGGGAGCAATTGGGGGTTCGGTGCCTTGCTCAAGGACCTTCGTTGTATTGAAGGTGGAGAGAGCGCTGGTTATTCCCTCCCCCCACCTACAATCCCTGCTGGTACGAGACTCTAACCCGCAACCTTGGGTTACGAGTCCGACTCTCTAACCATTAGGCCACGACTTCCCATTACTTCTGCATCATTCCAACTACATTCACAACCTCCTTTGTGACTGCTGGCATGCTATGATCTTTCACTTCAATCAGAAGTGGATGTTTGATCCCACAGTGTGATTAAAAACCAACAATGCAGGACGTCATACACAATCCTAAGCATGAAAAACTTTTGAACGTCAACAAACTCTATTGATGCCACTTTCTCTTATGTTACTTTTTCCACATCATGACAATTTAAAATGACAGTTTACTTTGAATGTTAATGTATAATGTGTTTTTTTTTAATTTTATGAGTCTGATCATTTAATGTAGGACAATGTTTATTTTTTTTTTTTTTTTTTTTAATGGGCAGAAACGTTGTGTAAATTCCATTTTAAAGAAAAATTGCAAATACAATTCCTATATATCTCTATTCGGATGGTAACTTGCAAAAGCAATCCAATGAAATATCATGTTTCAAGTGCTTATGTATCTTCCTTTCACGGCAGGATGGAAGTGGTTTCTCTCTCACTCTCTGATTCGCTCTCTCTCTGATTCGCTCTCTATCACACACTCACAGCAGGCCTCAGTCGTCAGTCTCATATTTGAGGGCCAGCTGGAGCAGATTGAATAGGGGAACTGTGAGCTTGTGAGAGCCTTAATTAAACTGTTGGCCTCACTGACACACACAAACACACACACACACCAACACACACACACATTTCACACTTTTACAAACACAAACACAAACACTAAGACCAGCCCACAGCTTGAATGCCTTTGTAGAACAATGCAGTTCTTTTGAATATGGACAGAATTCTTGCGTTCAGTTTTATTTTAAAGTTAAAGAAAAAGAAGTAGCGAGTCATGACAGACCTTTTTTTATTCTTGTGATGTGCATCCAAGTCCACTTGATGGGGACTTGATTCTAATGGAGGTAGATGAACAAGTTTGCAGAGGCGTTGTTTAAGCATTCTAAATGATTGTAAAAGTCCTGCATACAGAGAGAAGTCCACCAGAAGGTTCAGTTATGCTATTTTGATTATACATTATGAGGTTAGGTACGTAAATGAATGAATGAATGCATTTATAACACTAATTTCTTTTAAAACCTCAAGTCAAGTCAAATTTATTTTTGTAACTTTTTTTTTTATAACACGCATTGTTTCGAAGCAGCTTTACATATATCTTAATATCTTAATCTTCATGTTGCATTTAGCAGATTAGAGCTGTGTGCTAATATAGTTTTCCTTTTTGCAACGATATTAGAAATCAATAATTTGATATATGCTAAGTATACTGTATGTCGCTTTATTTGAGTGTACTGTATGTATTCGGATAAAAGCTAGAGATATATATATATATACAACTTTATATATAGAGCATTGCAATAGTTAGGTTCACATTTTGTGATGACATAAACGATCACACAGCCAAGCTTGCGCTATAGGTGTATATTATATCCTTTCGAACTTTAACGTGATATACTATACTTTAAGCATGGCAAAGATGCATACTTCCATCTTTGAACATTTAACTGGGCGATGATATGCTAACATTTTTCAAGAATATAACAATAAAGCATTAAAATACTTAAGGCTATGGGACTTTTAATAAGGTAATAAACTTCAATCACAACATTTTTCATTTGTGGGTATCCATATTCACATGATACAATACTTCAAAGAGAGAAGACTACACACTTACATCGGGTACCGTCACTACGTCATTCTTCTGGTTCCACTCTATTGGGCTTTAAAAGGACTTCTCTTCTCTGGGCTGAAAAAAAAAAAAAAAAACACTACAAGATCCGTAACTGTCTCCAGTGAGGACATGCTAATCATGTTTGGCTTGCTACAACTCTTAAACCATTTTCACTTACCTCCTCACCACACCAGTGTAATACATGACAGAATCTCCTGGGAAGATGACGACTGTAATAGCACATTAGATATTATAATTTATTAAAGGGGCAGTAAAAAAAGCAGCCCATGCAGAATTTAATTATTCGCTCACACTTTACTAAAGGTTCCATTCGTTAATGCTAGTTAATGTATTAACTAACATGAACAAACAATGAACAATACATTACAATATTTATTCATCTTTGTTAATGTTAGTTAATGAAAATACAACTCATTTTTAGTTCATGTTAATTCACAAGTGCATTAGCTAAGTTAACAAGCCAACTTTTGATTTAATAATGCCTAGTAAATGGTAAAATTCACATTAGCTAAGAGTAATAAATCGTAGAAGTTTGGTTACATTGCTAGTTCATGTTAACTAAAGAAGTTAACTAATGTTAACTAATGAACCTGATTGTAAAGTTTTACCATTAATTATTCACTGGTCTGGGCCTTGAATCCTGATTCTGATAACCCCCATGGAAATACTACTAAGGGACAGCTGTTACACACCATCAGAGAAGTGAAGTGTGTTTTTGCTCAGTTACACATGACCTCACCAAAACCTTCATCCACTTACACACGATTTCTCCGTCGTCAGCACTCAGACTTGTTTAGCTCGAGCTCTCCTGCTTTATACTAGTTCGGTTGAGACAGATGACACTCTAACCTCATCTGTCAATCACATCTTCTCAAGGGAGGGCACTTTGTATATGTGCTAGAAAAGAGGGCAAAGATATTGTACAGTACCTGCTACCCAGACTGGGCCATCTAATTCATTTATACTTCAGCTACTATATGCTAGTATTAGTTTTCAAGTCTGTTAACTGGTTAACTTTAATATACACTAAAAACTTGTAGATGGATTATCACCACATTATATGTAAATTCATATATATGTAAAGTACTGTCAAATTTGTATTTTTGCATGCAAAACTAGGAGTTAATGTATAACTGACAGTAAAAAAGTAAATGAAAGGAAAGAAGTCCCTGTGTGACATATCATAAATGATTACATTTTATATAAGCAGTTTTGTTGCATTATTACTATTATTTTGTTGCATGTCGTATAAATATATTGTGTTGCATTATTTTATTGTAGTGTGTGTTACCATAACAGCGTTTTGTCTTCGTATGACACATAATACGTTTCTGGCGAATTTCTGGCAAGCACAGCTGACAGTTTTTTTTTTTTTGTAAATTGTACTGAACATTTCTGTTACAGTTAAATCTGATATTAAAACAGGAGGCTGACATCTCCACGACACTGTAAATAGATATAAACATTGAACAGAAAATTAGAACCAATAATAACTACACTGTTAGAAAAAGAGATATTATTTTTATTTATTTATTTTATGCATTGCATTGAAACTAACACCTGGCCTGCATTTGCCATGCTTTATTCCAAAGCAACTTACATTGCATTCAAGGTTTAAATGTTTTCAGTGCAAGCATTCGCTGGGAATCAAACCCATGACCTTGGTGTTGCTATTTACTCTTTACATATGCTAAATGACTACTTAATACTTTTACTTTAGGGGTATTACATCACATAACATTGCTAATTACACATACAATATCCCAATTTGTAATATATCTTGAATCTGAGAGGGAGGTTCAACATGTTCTTATAAAAATGTGCCATTAAAAATACAGCCATTTTAAAATAGTGCTTTATAAGCTGTGACATAATTGCAGAGTGACAGAAGACACCAACTCACATTTTAGTGCCGATCGGTAACCGTCACTTGTAATGAGGCAGAGAGTCTATGACAAACTGTCTCTGAAGCTTTCGCTGCAGTAGTAGCTATATGCCTATAAAACATGCCTTCAAGCAAAGTCAGCAAAAAGTTATTTATAATGCAATTTAAAGTTTCTCACAGCTAGATGAACACTCTTAATATACTGCACATTGTAAAAAGAAATGAGGCCCAAGACAGAGCTGGGCAGCACTTGTTTCCTGATATAGACAAGCTGTAATTACCATCTAAGGTAACTACAATTCACTGGAGCCTATGACAATTGGAAAATAAAGCAACATGGAATAATCCATAGATTTAAATCATTCAGAAGTGAAATAATAAGTGCAAATTAAAAGTGAAATTTCCTAATAACAATAATCTTTTTCAATAGGATCAGACCAAATGTTCTCGAAAGAGAGTGCTGTTTACATGCCTCAATACATCAACACAAATTACAACTTATTTCAAGATGGCCTCCAGTCAAGCCAAATAGAGGAAGACGGATTATCCTTTGATCCTTGGTTCAGCCCAAGGTTACTTGCTAACACTATTTTATGGCATTTTTCCCTTGTAACCATGGGCTTGGTCATTGAAGGTCCAGCTCTAAAACCTCTTAAAACTCCAAATACATTTAAAAGAATTTACTTCAATTGAACTTACACATAGATCCATTCGTTATCATGTTTGTAGTAGAGGATTACACCACAATGAAGTTTATTTGGATGAAAGAACACCGCATACAGATAAGAACAAGGGCGGACACTATAATTGCCAATCCATTTGTCTTTCTTTGCAGTAATCCCAGTGTTGTTATTTTCCATCAGATGGAATATCAATTTCTAAATGTAACACAAGCACAAGTTCATTTTTCAATAACAACACCTTGGCAGACACCCAAACACAGTCTCATCTGATTAGAAATTGTCCAAGGGGGAAATAAAATCACTGCAGTAGAAAAGGCCAAATCCAAACCATGTGAAAGAACCATGTGACCCCTGTATAATAAAGGTAAACAACCTCACATGTGAATTAATTTGCTGTACATGTACAGTCACATGCTTTAAACATTAATAATAAGAAACAACGTTTCTTGAGCAGCAAATCAGCATATCAGAATTATTTTTGAAGGATCATGTGACACTGAGTTGAGTAAATGGAGTTGTATAACCGTATAATGTGTACCTTTTAATATTTATTTAAATAGAAAACAGCTATTTTAAATTGATCATATTTAAAATAGTTATTAATATTTTAAAACCTTACTGTTTGTATTATTGATTAAATAAATGCAGCCTTGGTGAACATAAGACTTCTTTTAAAAACATTAAAATCTATTCCAATTATTAACTTTTGACAGGTAGTGTGCGTTTTAATAATCTTTTAACTGAACTGTTACTCAAGCTTGTGTTACATTTAAAGTTCCTGTGGTGAAAATCAAGTTTTTACTGTTGTTTACATTTCTATCTGTTGATTTTGTATTTGCTTAAAGACAAACCATGTGCAAATGAATCAGTCAACACCACTGCAGAGAATATTCTCCTTAAAAAGGCGGTGTACCAAAATCAGTCTCAAAAACGCAGTTTGAAATGGCCCCTCCAACATCACACATATTTAACCAATCTTGTCAACATGTGGGCCAGGTCTTTTCATATCTGGTCAAAGGTTTCTATTTACAACATGTTTTTGCAGGGATGAGTAATATAGCCAATCAAAGACATAGCATTTCTTGAAAGCAATAGCCGGTCAGTCTACTGCAGTCTACTATAGCATTTACTTTTGCCAACTGAGTGAAAGAAGTGCAGGGCTGCACTGGTGCCATTGAGTGGAGGCGCAGACTAATTTGCATATTCACAAATCTGCGTATACTCAATGAGCTAAGGGTGTAGAGATACATTTAAGTCATTTTAAGACATCAATAAATTATTTTTAAATATCAAAGATCAGAGATCAGTTTTAAGAGATAAAATGATTGACTACAGGAGGAATTTTAAATGTACTAAATAGCAACATAATCATTACAAATGTGCAATATACCAATATACAAAATAACTCTAAAGTTCAGCTAACTGCATTTAAAGGTGCAGTCTATAATAATGACAGTGTGATTGAAATATACTGCTGTCTAAATTCAAGATATTGTTTCTCCCGCCCCCTCCTTCTCAGACTGAATGTTCACACAGGTTGTTAGATTGATGGCATGCAACACAAACAAGCGCAACTGACATTGGAGGGCGACGAAACTTACACTGTAAACAGATGAGTTGATTTATCAGAGTTTTAGTATTCTTGTGGTCATAGAGCTTTTTAGGTGGATACTGAGGCTTTTTAAGATCGGGTAGAATCTGCGACCCAGTTAGTTTGCTCACTTCCATGGCTGCAGTATGCTGTGTTTTCTGCAAACTTGCAACCCAGGCTGTCAAAATATTATTGGGTAAACTGCAAGTGGGCGTAATCCCATACGACCCCAAAAAAAAAAAAAAAGACTTTCTGAATACGGAATGCACTTTTTCAAAGTAGAATAACTGGATGTAGCATTGTTTTTCTGAGAAACAAAAATGCAGTGGTGGAGGTAACGAATTACAACTAACGTTACTGTAATTAAGTAGTTTTTTCGGGTACTTGTACTTTGAGTATATTTTTAAAGCTGTACTTTTACTTGTACTGAAGTACAAATTAAGCAAAATAATCTACTTCGTTACTTTTAAATCATAGTTCGTTACTGAGTACGCCCACAATTTTAATTGATATTAAACCTTTGACGGCACTTCAGTAGCCAATAAAGATATCCGATCGTAAACGGAGCAATAGAAGCCCTGATATCTGAACCGGGAAAAGCCGCCACTGCAGCAAGTGAAGAGCTGATCAGACAGTGAGGGAGCTCAGCGTAATTTATGGACTCAGAGTTTGGAAAGACAAACTACAAGGTAGTGTTTCATAAAATATGCATTTGGGCAAAAAATTATTTAGTCAGCCACTAATTGTGCAAGTTCTCCCCCTTAAAAATATGAGAGAGGCCTGTAATTTTCATCATAGGTATACCTCAACTATGAGAGACAAAATGAGAAAAAAAAACCCAGAAAATCACATTGTAGGATTTTTAAAGAATTAATTGGTAAATTCCTCGGTGAATTAAGTATTTGGTCACCTACAAACAAGCTAGATTTTTGGCTCTCACAGACCTGTAACTTCTTATTTAAGAGTCTCCTCTGTCCTCCACTGGTTACCTGTATTAATGGCATCTGTTTGAACTCGTTATCAGTATAAAAGACACCTGTCCACAACCTCAAACAGTCACACTCCAAACTCCACCATGGCCAAGACCAAAGAGCTGTCAAAGGACACCAGAAACAAAATTGTAGACCTGCACCAGGCTGGGAAGACTGAATCTGCAATAGGTAAGCATCTTGGTGTGAAGAAATCAACTGTGGGAGCAATTATTAGAAAATGGAAGACATACAAGACCACTGATAATCTCCCTCGGTCTGGGGCTCCACGCAAGATCTCACCCCGTTGGGTCAAAATGATCACAAGAACTGTGTGCAAAAATCCCAGAACCACACTGGGGGGACCTAGTGAATGACCTGCAGAGAGCTGGGACCAAAGTAACAAAGGCTACCATCAGTAACACACTGCGCCGCCAGGGACTCAAATCCTGCAGTGCCAGACGTGTCCCCCTGCTTAAGCCAGTACATGTCCAAGCCTGTCTTAAGTTTGCTAGAGAGCATTTGGATGAAGAGGATTGGGAGAATGTCATATGTCAGATGAAACCAAAATAGAACTTTTTGGTAAAATCTCAACTTGTCGTGTTTGGAGGAGAAGAATGCTGAGTTGCATCCAAAGAAAAACCATACCTACTGTGAAGCATGGGGGTGGAAACATCATGCTTTGGGGCTGTTTTTGTGCAAAGGGACCAGGACGACTGATCCTTGTAAACAAAAGAATGAATGGGGCCATATATCGTGATATTTTGAGTGAAAACCTCCTTACATCAGCAAGGGCATTGAAGATGAAAATGTGGCTGGGTCTTTCAGCATGAAAATGATCCCAAACACACCGCCCGGGCAACAAACGTTTCTCGGCAAACTAAGGGTGGTTCGTAAGAAGTATTTCAGGTCCTGGATTGGCCTATCCATCTCCGATTCTCAAAAACCCCATAAAAATCTTTGAGAGGGAGTTGAAAATCCGTGTTGGCCCAGCGCAGGCCCCAATAACGATACTACTCTAGAGGAGACTGCTGGAGAAGGGCCAAATACCAGACAGTGTGGACAAAACCTTGTGAAGACTTACAGAAAACGTTTGACCTCGTCATTGCCAACAAAGGGTATATAACAAATTTTGTTATTGGAAAAATGAATGTTTTGTTATTGACAAATACTTATTTTCCACCATAATTTGCAAATAGATTCTTTAAAAATCCTACAATGTGATTTTCTGGATTTTTTTTTCTCATTTTTGTCTCTCATAGTTGAGGTATACCTATGATGAAAAGTACAGGCCACTCTCATCTTTTTAAGTGGGAGAACTTGCACAATTGGTGGCTGACTAAATACTTTTTTTCCCCACTGTCAGTCTTGTGATACCGTACCTGACCTATCTGACACGGTTTCCATTCTCAATTTTCCCCACAGTATCTACCAAATATACAAAACCGATCAAGCTGCGTCTCTCTTTTCCTCTCCACGGGTAGAGAGTTGCGTTTGACACGCATCCGCCTCCTGTCAGTTACAGAGTCTGAATGTCCGCGCGGGATTGCAGGTATTCTGCATAATTTTAATCATTCCTGTGCAAATGTGGCTAGCGCTTTATTGTAACATGAGAACACAATACATGTCATGTAATCGCAGAAAACTGGATGCGAGCTGTCAAATTGGCCTAACTTATACAAATGAACAGCCTGCTCTCTCACTCCGATATTGCTTGTGCGCAGACTGTGTGCAATCGCGATCTCTCTGTGCTTTTAAAGTACAAATTATTTCTCTTTGCTCCTGGATTAAACTTAAAGTATCGCCAGCTAAAAAGTAACTAGTAACTACTCTGAGTAGTTTTTGAGAAGAGTAAATTGTACTTTTACTTAAGTACTTTTTGACACCAGTACTTTTACTTGTAACTGAGTGTTATTTCAGCAATGTAACAGTACTTGTACTTAAGTACAAATTTTCAGTACTCTTTCCACCACTTGCGCAACAACAGTGGAACCTCATGTGAATAATGTATTATGGTGTCGTTTGTGAAATTCATACCGCACCTTTTAATTAATTGGTAGAGAAAAGCTAAGAATAAATTGGTACAAATACTACAATATTTTCATTTACAATACATTTCATTGCAATTAACACGCAATTAAGTGTTTAAAATATTACATTTGGTTTGCATTTAGGTATTTTCTTTTAAAGTATATTATTTGTCTGTTCAACTGACGCTGTTTTAAATGTAGTGCTAAGTGTTCTTACTGTTATTCTACAAGGGATGTTTTTGTTGTTTATTCTACAAGGTTGTTCCTACCTTGGAGGCGAGCCGTCCTCCATTTTGTGACAACCTCCTTCTTCTTGATAGGGTGCCAAAGCCGTTACCGCTACTGTATTCCTGTACGCATACCGTTAAAAGGCACCGATAGCCAAACTCCTGATATCACACACAGCATGTGATAAGCTCCATTTCAAACAAAGAACAATGACAACAGACACAGAAAGGAGTTATGGATGTCTAATATGAGGTATGATGTCCATTCATGAATTATACATGTTAAACTCCGTATAAGCCTGATCACGCTGTGGTGTGCGCGCTGATAACAACGCATGCTGAGTGGATTGAACGCGCGGTGGCGGCCAAGGATGCGTCAAGCTTGTCGAGTGAATTATATCTTTCTCACAGACATCCCTGAAAGTTTTGTAGTTCGGTCCTGCATCTGTTCAAAAACAAGTAATTAAAAAAATGACAAGTTACTTAACGATGAGAGAGAGAGAGACAGAGAGCGAGAGTGCGCGCACAATTCTGTTGTGTGATCTTTGATGTTCACTCACTTAGCATCACTCACTTAGCACACGCATCATTTGAATTAAAACAAAATCGTAAAAATAAAACCATTCACTACAAACATCATTTATTTTCAACCTTAGGAATACACGACTTTCTGGCGAAAGTGAATCTAGCAGCCTGTGTGGAAATGCGCTAGGCTGTACTATTCTGCATCAGTACAAATACGTGCACGTGTTGTGCGTGTTTTGCTTGCTTCATGAGCGTTTCTGTATTATATGAGTGGTTTTGGAATATAAATCGTAGCACGTTCCAGATGAAAAAACGCGACTTCTATTTATGAAAATATCACAGTTAGGAGGGGTGTCCCTGCATTATTACAGCAAAGCCCGTGATTACAGTACTAAGCCGCTGCACTAATGCTATTAAATTAAAGATGATGTACCATAGAGCAAAAAAATTAACAGTGAAAGTAACAAAAACTTATAAAATACATTTTAATGGGCATAATTAAGTGTGAAAATAACCGAAGGATATACTGTACAGTGAAACCAAAAATAATTCAGAGACCAGATATAATTTTTGATATTATTTTACTAGTGGGTGCAGGACACTATAGTTTATTTTTGTAAGGGGGCTTAGGACAAAATAAAGTAAACTGTGACATATTACACCCAAAAATTCTTCATACAGTGGACTACCTGTAAAATTTATACAAATTTGGGTCTAAAAATTATTCCGACCGAGTCTGGGAAAAAAAAATGAAGTTGAGGTTTTCATGAAGCTGGATGACAGCATGCCCAGGAGACTACAGGCTGTCATTGAGGCTAAGGGTTGCCCGAAAAAGTATTCATAGTTGTGTAAATACTGTTATACTAACAGCTGTCTGAATTATTTTGGTTGATTGTAATCTATTACATACCTTTCTATAAAAGTTATCTAACATTATCAAGCTGAATTTGTTCTGACACAGTTTAACTCTGAGATCTTGTCATATTTTATTACCATTTTCTAAACTATAGCGAATAAACTGTGATAATGTGAGAAATGTTGAAGGTGTCTGGATAAATTTTGGTTTGACTATCTATTTCATAAGTGAGGTTAACTAACTTTATACATACACTTTTGGTTTCTGTACCCAATATTTAAAAAATGTACAAATGCAATAAAAATATCGGTATCGGTACTCGGTATCGGCAAGTACCAAAAATAAAAGTATCGGTATCGGGCGAGTACTGGAAAAAGTGGTGTCGGTGCATTCCTATCTTCTGTACACTTCTATAAGATAATTTGGATTATCATCTTCAATAATCCACCTACAGCCATAATAAAACAACCACACTATGTGAAGACTTGTAAACAGTTTTATCTGTAATTCAACAGAGCGTCTTAATCTTTAAGTTGAAAGTTTTACCATTTTAGAACTCTCAGTGAACTTAAAATATACAACGCAAGAGCATAGCTTGGGGGGGGGGGGGGAATGTAAGCTCATTTATAGGGAAGAAGTCATGCTGCATTCTATCACTTAAAAACATCACTGGACTGAGAAGTCACTTGACACTTGAAATATTCCTGTGTAAATATCTCTCTATAATGCTACATTACATTGACTTTTATGCCTGCATTTTTCTTAAAATTCACTTAAGCAAATATTTTTGAAATACCACATATACAATGTCCCTGACAGATAACACTGAAACAGGTGTCCAAAGAAATCACATCTGTCTGTAATAGCCCTAGGCTCGGTAAACAGCTAAAAAGTGTCAAGAAATACTGTATTTTCTTGATTATAAGTTATATTTCTTTTTAATCATCTGGAACATGCTGTGACTTGTATAAGGCAATTAACGTCAAGCACGTAAAACATGGAACAAAAAATCTTTTGCTAATCGACATTACAGCGCACTCATCATAACACTAAAATGCAGTCAATGAAACAGAAAAAGCTGCATAGCTCAGTTTAAACTGATTGTACAGTATTGAAGAAAAACTGAAATGCAGTGGAAATGTGGAATCACTGAGTGTGATGATGGTGCTTTATTCTGATGAATTTGTGGTAAATCACTTGGTGTTTAATAACTATTGTTTATAATGAATACTAATATGTTT
This sequence comes from Sinocyclocheilus anophthalmus, assembly GCA_018155175.1. NCBI lineage: Eukaryota > Metazoa > Chordata > Actinopteri > Cypriniformes > Cyprinidae > Sinocyclocheilus > Sinocyclocheilus anophthalmus. The sequence goes on along the minus strand of JADLZN010003962.1, from coordinate 104,812 downwards.
ATTTTATACTTCTGTTATTTGTTCTTGTTCTGTTCTGAATAGTGTTCAATAGAAGGATTTTTTGTGGAGCGAGAGGAACTAAAATGCATGTTTGTCGTTGGCGTGTTTGATGTTCATTTACTGGTTAGCTACTTATTTTTCTGGATATAACTATAAAATACGACTTATATGTTTTTTTCCCTAACAACACTGTGTGACATACAGTGGTGTGAAAAGGCTTTTGCCCCCTTCCTGTTTTTTTATTTTTTTGCATATTTGTCACACTTAAAAGATTCAGATCAATAACTAATTTTAATATTACACAAAGATATTGCAAGTAAATACAAAATGCAGTTTTAAATGATTTTATTTATTAAGGGAAAAAGCTGTCCAAACATACCTGGCCCTACGTGAAAATGAATGGCCCCCCTCCTGTTAAATCATGAAAGAATTGAAATTAACCACTTTATTTTAGAAAGCTGAGTTAAATTTCACTAGCCACACCCGGGCCTTTGATTACTGTCAGACCTGTTGAATCAAGAAATCACTTAAATATAACCTGTCTGACAAAGAGAAGCATGCTTAAAGAGCAACACATTATGCCGCAATCTAAAGAAATTCAAGAACAGATTAGAATCAAAATAGTTGACATGTATCAGTCTGTAAAGGGTTATGAAGCCATTTCTAAGGTTTTGGGACTCCAGCGAACCACGGTTAGAGCTATTATCCACAAATTGAGAAAACTTGGAACAATGGTGAACCTTCCCAGGAGTTGCCGGCCAACCAAAATTACTCCAAGAGAGCACAACAACGACTCATCCAAGAGGTCATTAAAGAATCCAGAACAACATCTAAAGAACTGCAGGCCTAACTTGCCTCAATTAAGGTCAGTGTTCTTGATTCAACAATAAGAAAGAGACTGGTCAAAAACGGCATCCATGGGAGAGTTCTGAGGCAAAAGCCATTGCTGACCAAAAATAACAAAGGCTCGTCTCTCATTTGCCATAAAATATCTTGATTATCCCCAAGACTATTGGGCAAATATTCTGTGGACTGATGAAACAAAAGTTGAACTTTTTGGAAGGTGTGTGTCCCGTTACATTTGGTGTAAAACCAACACAGCATTTCATAGAAAGAACATCATAGCAACAGTCAAACTTGGTGGTGGTAGTGTGATGATCTGGGTTTGCTTTGCAGCTTCAGGACCTGGACAATTTGTCATAATTGACGGAACCATGAATTCTGTTCTCTATCAGAAAATCCTGAAGGAGAGTGTACGGCCATCAGTTTGTGACCTCAAACTCAAGCGGATTTGGGTTATGTAGCAGGACAATGATCCACAACACACCAGCAAGTCCACCTCTGAATGGCCCAAGAAAAAAACAAATGAAGGTTTTGGAGTGGCCAAGTCAAAGTCCGTACTTAAATCCGATTGAGATGCTTAAAACAGTCCATTCATGCTCGAAAACCCTCCAATGTGGCTGTATTAAAACAATTCTGCAAAGAAGAGTTGGCCAAAATTCCTCCACAGCGCTGTGAAAGACTCATTGACAGTTATCGCAAACACTTGATTGCAATTGTTGCTGCAAAGCGTGGCACAACCAGTTATTAGATTTAGGGGGCAATTACTTTTTCATGTAGGGCCAGGCAGGTTTGGACAGCTTTTTTCCCTTAATAAAAGAAATCATAATTTAAAAACTGCATTTTGCATTTACTTGCATTATCTTTGTAATATTAAAATTTGTTTGATGATCTGAATCTTTTAAGTGTGACAAATATGCAAAAAATTTAAAAAACAGGAAGGGGGCAAAAACTTTTTCACACCACTGTATATTCAGGTGCAACATTTTTTCTGGAAAATGGTACTTCCTGCCTGTCAGTGACGCAACAAAAAATGCTCCAATCTGATTGGCTGACTTTATGTAACTTCTGAGATTAAGATCAAGAGTCAGATTTTTGATCAGTTTGAATGAAATTTGTGTTAAGGATAGCCCCACCTCTAAATCACACATGAAACATAAGGTGGTTTCCTTCTGTCTGAGAAGTGGACAGTTCTTGGGCAGAATAAATTGCCACGAAAAGTAAAATGTGTGGACTTGTGAGACTAGTCCGAAGTTAGCAAAAGCTAGCTAGCTAAAGTTGCTAGGAACCTGAAGCTTTTCCTTATTTCCCTAAGGTTACCTGAGAATCGCATGGAGCCTCCTCTTGTGAAGAGGGGTGGAGCCTGGAAGGTGTAGATGACATCACTCTCTGAGATACTCGTCATATCATCTTCATCAGAGAAAGAGCGCTGGAACCCATTTGAGTTAATCTCTGTCAAAATCACCTACAAGAAAGAGAAATGTTGATTTGAGAGTAAAACATCCTTGCACACCATGAAACGGATTATTCACATGAACAAGAATCTTGGGCCCTAGTAAACAAAGAAGATTTCAGGTTCTTCTCAAGCCATTTTCCAAAAGCTGTTGTCACATCACAAATCCACAGATAAGGGGATTTTAGCTCAAACACTCAGCATGACAAACTATTAGGCTCAGCGGTAGATCTATTTCTATTGTTTTCTGTTTCACTCACTCACTCCATTACAATAGTTCACATCACTTTTTTGTTCTCTACCACACACACACATACATGTACAAGTGTACACAGACACATGCGCTATATTACATATATTACAAATCATATACAAAAAAGAATCACCTCCCACCACAAGGGGGAGACACCATCTACATTAGTATATCAGTGCAAGATCCCCTGCTAATGCAAGGCAAATTTTTACAAATTGCTAAGTAATACCTATTCTAAGCTCTGTGAAACAGGTTAAATAAAAATATGTTGCCTGAACCCATCATATAATATTCAGTATTGAAATCTATCTGTAGTAAAGGCTAAGAAGGTAGTCGGTAATCCCTTTTCCCTTAAAGGGGTTATATGATGCGATTTTAATTTTTCCTTTCTCTTTGAAGTGTTACAAGCTCTTGGTGCATAAAGAAGATCTGTAAATTTGCAAAGACTAAAGTCTCAAATCTAAAGAGATATTCTTTATAAAGATTAAGACTCGTCCACGCCCTCCTAAAAACGCCTCGTTTAAACACACCCCCACATGTCTACGTCACGATGTGGGAAGATTTGCATTACGCCGCCCAAATGTTCACGCAAAGAAAGGCGGCGTAACTTTTATTCTCGCTTTAGTATTGTTGCAGCCGCCATGTCATAAAGACGCTGTGTATTTCGTTGTGAAAGCGAAAATACTTTGTCTGGCCTTCCAAAACACTGTGGACACTATCCGCTAATATCCATCCCCTTCGTCATTCCTAGAGCTGATCCATGCTGGTAGCTGAGGAAATACATCAACTTAGTGCAGTGGATCACCAGATCGGCTTTCACCATGGACAAAGAGGAGTCCAGCCCGGGGTCATCACATGTGGATGCCGCAAGCCATGTCGGCCGTCTCACACCCTATCTCAGGCCCGCCGGCCTCCGCTCACTCTAGCTGCCGGCCTCCGCTCACTCAAGTCCGTGTGTGACGCTGTGTGTTTTGTTTTGAAAGCGAAATTACTTTGTTTGGTCCTCCAAAAGAGGACACGACTAGAAATCAGTGGCTATGTTTTATTTACAACACTGTTCCAGAAAAGTTCAACCCAAGTATTCAGATGTGTACAGCACATTTTATGGACCTTTTCCGGATCCTGGTAGAGTAGACTACAATGCGTCTGTCTGACGCAAAGAGCGTGGTTCTGTATGTATGTATTTCTTATAATAAAATTTGCTAACGTACGATTCAAACTCGAGTTTTGACAGGTATCAGTAGCGCATTTTGTATGTCACTTCTCCAATCACATGCAGACATGTTTTATTTTTTACAGAGGCTTGATTAACGCGTAAAAAGACGGTATAAGTTATTATAATCAGTAATTAATGTCCCCACTGGATGCAACAAATGCTTGTTTATAATGGGTTTTTAAATGTTTTTGTCTCGTCGCTCCGGGACACGGCATCACAGTATGTTAAGGGGCGTAACATTTCCCGTCACACGCTTGAGGTATTCGGGGACGGGGCCATCCAACGCACTGATGCTGGCCATCAGCGCATCACGCTCACTTTCAGACCGTGATGAGGCTTGTAAATCTAAACAGCAGTTTCAGAAAGGTGGGGACTAGACAGGAGAAAACCTAGATGTACCAGTAATGTAAGAAAATAATGTACAGTATTGGAATAATGAGCTTTATTTTTGAACCTTAAACCACAACCACATTTCATTACACCAAATACACAAAATAATGTTCTTTTTTAGCCGCATCATATAACCCCTTTAATCGCTGAGGAAGGTTGTGCCCTGTGCTGATGTTCCTGCCCACTCATATTGTTTGGGGCGGCTTTGAAACAGCCATAGCATCCTGTAAGCCTCTCCACAGTAGGCCTATTACTGACAGAGCTGAAGAGATCAACACATTACTGTGTAAAAGATTAGTAACGGAGGGCTAAATGAAATCTAAATAATTTTTTTCTTATACAATTATTAGTAGAGTAAAAAGTTGAAAAAAAGGTAACACTTTAGTATAGGGACCAATTCTCACTATTAACTAGTTGCTTATTAGCATGCCTATTATTAACATATTGGCTGCTTATTAGTGATTATAAAGCACACATTGTGGATGACCATATTCTACATCCCTACAACTTTACAATTTCTTTACTAACTATTAATACACAGCAAATTAGGAGTTTGAGGCAAAAGTCATAGTTAATGGTTTGATAATGGTGATAATTGGACCTTAAAATAAAGTGTGACCAATAAAACCCCATGAATGTCAGAATTTCTTGGTAGTTGGTTAGCCCCTTTCATAGAGACACTGAAAGCTGGATAAGAGAGAACCTTTAAAAAAAGATGGTAACAGGGTTTTTACCTTGCAGTAATAGCATCTTGGCCATCTATTCCTTACCAGATGCATAATATCCTCATCCATCCTCAGGTAACACATTTTATGTGTATAATTTGAATGCATTAAATTAGTCAAACAGATAAATTAAAACACTTGAATACACTGATAAATTATTCAGTTTCTGTATAATTGTGGTTCTCTGTTTTGACATGGGTATTTAAAATGGATTGATGGCTTCTCAAAAAGCATGAAAAAGATTTTAGCAAACTAATCTACAAAATGTATAGTGCAATAAAAAAAGGGTCTATTTACTTTACCAAAAACACAGTCATCTCCCAATAATAATAATAATAATAATAATGAATAATACAAAACAATGTTGAACTGGGAATAGAGATTTTGGTGTGAATGAGAGAAGAATGATCATGCTGTACAACATCAGTGGTTATTAATGTCAGACTGTAAAATATAAATTTTTGTCATGATTGACAGTATTGATAATTTAAGTCATGTTCTGGCATCCGCATTGACAAATGAAACTGAAATGGTTCCAAACAACCACAAAAAAAACTCTTTCCCTAATAATAATGTTCCTCTTGGACAAGAAAATATATAGCCTGGAGTGTCTGAAGTCTGTCATCACTTGACAGAAGAGGGAATGTGGGACTGCATGTATCATCTAGTACAGTGTTTCCAACCTTTTTTTAGTCGCGGCACCCTTTGTAAATTTTAACAAACTTGTGGCACCCTACAAAATTAATTGTCACAATATTTGAATTTCTAACATCGATGTGATAATTTGAAAAGTAGATATTCGGTACAACAGGGAAGAACTGTTAATGTCAGGGAAGACTATAATGTCATACAGATATTTTTTATATTATTAAAAAATGTTGTCCATCAATGGTGGCAATCAGTAGGCTAATTTCTAATGAAGAGACCAATTTATATGACAGATTTTAATGTAGGCTTTTATACATATGTAAACATTATTTAATTACCATTATAAATAGCTATCTCACATATTTTTGCTCACTCAGTGTTTTTTAAATTTTGCAGTGGGGTAATTTTGTTGCAGTAGCGCGAGATAGCTTGATTTCAAACTTTGAATTGAATAAAAAATGACAAGTTAGCAGTCAGTAATAAAATAAGAACAAATAAAGAAATAACGATAGCACAAATAAAAAATAACGACAGGCCTTCGAATTAAATAAATTGCTTTTTGGTTTTTCAGGTAGGTCTAACAGTAAGGTTAAGATATTTAAAAAAACAATTTTTTTACCAATTATCCAAACAATGTTTAGTCCTAGAAAGCTATTATTATCAGAACACGTGAGCATAACGGTTAGCAGATCAATGAATGAGAGGGGCAGCGTTACCAGAGTTGCCCATATACCACACCATGTTACAACACAGTAGGGCTATTGCAGACAGAAACAATACTGTACTACATCCATGTTTCCTGTCGGCTCAATTTTTGAGTGGACTTTGCTATTCCGATGAGCATGAACGGTATATGAGTGGAGCAGTCACATGGGCCGTGAGCGACCGAGCGGAGCACACACACGCATAGAGCGGATAATACGCAGAGCGTCACACCACGTGAAAGTGAAACCTGAGCGGTGAACTAATTTTCGGCAGCCGAAATTTTGGTGCATCTCTAATTATTGGCGACATCAGAAATGGATATTATATAATATATGCTTTTTTGAACATTTTAGCAATTTAAAAATATAAAAAATTGATTTTTTTTTTTACATGGCACCCCTGCTCTCGACAGGCGGCACCCCGGTTGGGAAACACTGCTCTAGTGCAACCTAAAGTTAATTTTACTGCTACAAATGAAGTTAATTATAAAGATATTTAAGTCCCTCTTCTAATATTTCAGTCACAAGCATTTTAAAGGTTGGTTCACCCCAAAAAAGAACATTTCGGTAGCATTTATTCACCCTTGTTCCAAACCCACAAGACCATCAAATATGGTAAACATAAGCTCAAATGTGCATGCTTAATTTGTAACAATCAATGAAATTTGCATTCTGAAGATGAACAGAAGTGAGGGGGGAAAAAACAAGAAGAAGAGATTTTCATGTTTGGATGAACTAACTACTGTATTGATAAAATCATGGTAAAATCATCATTACTAAAAAAGCCATGACATATGAAATGTTGAACCCAACAAAAGCCAAACTCGATGTGCACCAGGTTTCAGAGAGTGAATATGTAAATTAATAAATGTTGTAAGTATTATAGCAGTGGCATTAAAAATGTGTATCTTGCAGCACAATAACACCTTGAGCCCTGGCTGAGTAAGTCTGGGAAGTTTCCATTAACCAACAGATGGAGTGTATTCAGAGAAGGCAGTTTAATGGAGTATGAATTTGTTCGCTATTACTATCTGTGAGCCTGGAAGATGTATGCAAGAAGAATTCTTCTTTGGCAAGACTATGTAAGGTGTGCATGTGCATTACAATACAATAAAGGAGTGAGTGTGTATTGCACACAATTAAGTTCAGGAATAGGAAAATATGACAGAGAGAGGGAGAGAGAGGCAAAATGAGATGACAGACATTGGGTCTTACCTGGTCTGGAGAGATCTTGCCCTCCTCTGCTACCATGGCCCTGAGTGTTGAGATAGACCCCAAAAGAGGCACAGCCAACCCTACTCTCAGAAACCGCTGACCTTCAGTGTTGAACACCAGAATCACATTCAGGGCCCTAAACAAACAAAGACATACACATTTAGCACATCATCGAATGCACCTGTTCAGTCATGATGCCAATTTGTAGGCCAATTTAGCTAATTCACTATGGGTTCCTAGGTGTTTTTGATTTATGAATAAAAACAGGAAAGTATTTTCAAAGTAATGGTGTCCACGCTCCACAGACTCATACATTTTTACTCATAAATTGAAAACTGCCATTCTAAAAACCCATTAGAAAATTGGGAACCCACTGTTTAGCACTTCAACACAGTTAACATTAGATAGTACATAATCTATTGCTAAGGGTGGATTTAGAGCTGCAGGGAGGACATATTTTTTGTGAGCCAAAACCCAGAAACAAGTTATCATTTTAGTTTCTGTAATCCCGAGGTCAATGTTTTGTTTTGTTTTTGAATGGGTTTTTGGACACAAATCTTTATTCTGCAACAAAATAATTCACCCAAAAATAAAATATTGTCTATATTTACTCACCGTCACGCTGTAGCATTTGGACCAATCAGACACACAACTTTTTGTTATATTTAACAAATCAATTCAACTCGCCCCTCAGCTTAACCACAATGGACCGAAATTGACTAGGAGTCTATGGACCCATTCAACCACGGAAATTGCACCTAAGACACCCTCAGAAAAGCGTTCTCTGAGAATCACAGGCCTTCTCTGGTTGCCATGGTACCAGATGCTGATATCACTGGTTTTATGACTAAAAAAAAAAAAGGAATGCGGGCAGAGCAACTCACTGATTTTCCTCATAAGAAAGACACATAATGTCCCAGAGAAATGGACTGTTCTCTAATTAATTCATAGGAAAACCTTTCTTTGATTGAATACACATATCCTTCAGATCATTGTGTATACCATTACTGTTCTTGTATATTGTCTGTTGTAGTGTATGCTGTTTTATGCATGTTATGATAGACTAGTTAATATAACCTCACCTATATAATTTTTGGTCTCTATGAATTCATCTTCGGAGGATCTAACTGCGAGTGCATATTACATGCTGATACCTATGCAACATATTGATGTTCTAAGAATCTTTACTAATTTGTGCATTCACACCCAAGCGAATTACATATGCAAAATACCATGCTTAGAGAACAAAGGGTCGTAAACCCTCCAGCAATTGCCACCTCCCGCTCGGAAATTCCATTTTGCTCATTGGACAAGCCCATCTTGAAAGGCGGGGATCTTCTCCGACCTTAAAGGCCCGGCTCCAGGAACCCGCCCCAGTCGTTGGTTCGCGCTACCACCCGAAGCTACACGAAACATGTGAGGGAGGGAAAAACGCTTCAGGATACCAAAGCATTGTGCCAGGCATTTTTTTCGGCCTTGACTTTTCCATTCACCATGATTCTCTGACTCAAACTGGTTATTTTCATCGACCTGAATTCAGCAAAGATCAACGGGAAGCCTTAAGATTGCATCCGGAATCTTTTTCAGACATACTCGCAAGTATCAAACTTAGTCGATTTAATTGATGCATTAAGTATCAGTTACACCTTTTTACAAGGTTTGTTTGAACTAAGAATCTGACGTTTGCCCTCAGGTTTTAGATCTGTTGAATATACATGCAAAGTGTTCCATAAAATACATTCTTTATGCCTCTTTCTATGCTGAGTTAAACTTAACCCTTTCCTATACCAACTGTATACGTGTGTGTGTGTATGTGTATGTTAGACCAGCTTAATGTGTTTATGTAGTATGTTAGACTAGTTTAAGTGTTTATGTAGTTAATAAAACCTTACTTGTATCACACTTGACGTGTTCATTGTTTGCTCATAACCGGAGTCACTAATCATGCAGATTTACGTTACAAGCTTGTAGAATTGTACAGTAAGAAAGTTATTTCCCTTAACCAGGAAATTAACGTTCTTGGAATTGACAAGACAGTTGACCCTGAGAGGTCAGTTAAATATCTACAGCGGATCTCCAATAGGTATAGTTAATTATAACTAGTTATGGTTACTTATTCATATTTCCCATGAGCTGATTAGCTACAGATTTTGGTGGAGAATATGCGGGCATGATAAAACGAAAGTTATGAGTGTAAACACTGGCAACTTAAAAGTGTGTGCGTGATAACCCAGGTTAAAATAGGACGTGACTTCATATGCCCGGTTGTGTCCCTATTTGCTGGCTTGTTTAGATGCAGTTAAAGTGGGGGTTTGAATTGGTACCGCTATTATAATTGGTAGAGTCTTTATGTATTTCATGCTTAAGGGCATCGGTGTAAGGTTAATCTGATTTCAGCAAAGAAACCCTAATTTCAGTATTAAAACATAAATCTGTCTTGACAAAGCGTAAATCTGAATCTCAGCTCAGCGGCATGTCCAAACTGTACCATAATGTAATATGCTTAGTGAAGAAATCACAAAATTGCAGTATTGATTAAATTGTTTCTTTGAAGAAGAAATCTCAGTACAGTTATATCAAGGTAGCTGTGAGCGCTGCTCCCCTTTCTACAGAATAAAGGCCTTATAGATTATAATTATATTGAGAGAACAGAAATTCATTCTACACTTTGGGGACTGTTATATATATAAGTTCGGAGCAACTGGTGTGCCCAGACATTACTGTGTTTTCCTCGCTGAGTGATAATTTAACGGTGTTGAAAATATACCTGTGAATTTAGTAAGTATCTCATGAAAATGTGAAGGCAAAGACATAACTATGGGTGTTTTTTTGAATGTACGGTTTTAACTAAGTCGTAAAAGTTTGTAAGTCTTATTAAACAGAGGATTGCCAGAAGAAGTTTATTGTTAACATATAGGATATGCACAATCCCACTCGATTAGTTGCTTAGGTATCATGCAACAAATGTCTTGATAGCGAGCTGATAAGACGCATCCAACGTTTCTAACTAGCTGCTGAACTGCTTTTAATCATAGACAGACATTAACCGCGTTAATTACACCTGGCATGGTGGTTACCGTGACCAAAAATTGTCACAGGAAGCGCTAAAATTCACATAGACAACGTACGCAGCCAGGTTGTAAAAATAACCTATACTGTGAAAGCAGCTAAGCTAACAACTGCATCTTAGATAGTTTTCAGTTTTAGGCTAAGCGTATCAAAATGCTTTTACACTTGGGGTTATACCACTCTCTTAATGAAGCTCGTAACTACAGCATGCGTGGGTGCACGCAGTGTGAAGTAATTGAATTTAACGTACTCCATTCTGGTTGTTCTGCACAGTCCATTTTCTTTGTTACTTTTCTTCTTGTTCTATGTTTTTCGCAACCCGGCACTAATGCCGCGTACCCCTCACACGCCCAATTTAAACTAGTCTTCAGACTGACTATCTTCCTGACATGCTATTGCCTTAGTTACTAGTAAGTGTAACATCTGTACACACCCATGCGAAAAGTAAAATCTTAACTGGCTATTCGAGGAAAGGAGTCCATTAGACGTGGTATTTGGGTGCTGTTTAGGAATAAATCCCTAAACTCAAGTAGGGCTGCTATTTGTTCGCTAAATAGGCAGGAGATGACCACCTTGTTTTGTAAATAGCTAGCTCAGCTGAATTTAACATTCTCGATGTCATCAATGTATTGCACCACGTTGAGTGGTCCTCAACTGAACACTCAAAAAGGAACTCAGAGACATTTCTATTTTTGCATTTGTGGTCTTACTGTCAAACAGTCGCCCTATTTTAAGAGACCATGTTACAAGCTTCATTAGACAAAACATGGGGCTATAACTTCATTGTCTGTGCCTACCAAATAATAAGCATAATCTGCAAGAGAAATGCTTCTCCTTTTCATTCTGCCTTTTCCCCTTTCTCCTTCATACCGCTGATTAAGCCTGCTTTGGGGAACGTCATAAATGCTGAGTGATAATGCCAATAATGAGTAGTCCGTAAATCATCAATCAAAACCCGATGTTTACCGCCCTTTTCAGCAACATATGCCTGACCCAACTATTTCGGGTCATTCACCAGTCTCTTGTTTTGACGTCTTTGCTTTATAGTAGTATAGGCTTACTCTAAACACCAAGAGGGTCAGAAACTGTTGCAGCTGCTCAGACTAACTCCAAAGAGATGACAGACCAACATAAAGGAAGCGGGCTGGCCAGGCGTCGTGAGTAACACCCCCTTTACCCAGGGCCGACGATCACCTACTGAGCCGAAAGCAACTGGAGACAGAGAGAGAAGTGTACCTCAGACTAAGGACTCAAGCGAGAGTTATGGCTACAAAAAGCTCACCAAGGTCCTCATCTTCCTGGCCCACAACCTAATGGGTAGAGGTGACACCGGAGGCACTAATTGATAGATTTCAAGCAGTTTATTTTCTATCCAGCAGCTTGTTGAACAACACTCCAAGACAAGCCCTTGCATGTCCGAAGAGACAACTCAGGGACTCCTACAAGCGAAAGATGTACGCAGGGAGAGAGAGACACCCTACTCTGCAGCGTCCTCATTCAAGGCCATAGACATCATCTTTTCTCCTCAGAGCAACAAGTCTACGCGCGCAGGGGTGCCAACACTTTCTGCTTAACAACTGAAAGAACAGAACTGTAATACTTCCAAGCAACCCCGCAGCAGCGCATGATGTGACCCCACCCGACAGTAACTTTTGACATGAGCGGTAGCCAGAAAACAATGGTTTCCTACTTTATGCAGTACGAGCAGTAATTTTGAACGGTGGAGTCGTTTTAAACATTGATTGCAAGCAGACCCAATAATCAAAGGGACTTATGTGATGTTTCATAGTTATAACTTCTTCTCCATGCGCATACTACAGATGTACTGATCAGAAAATTCACTAGATATAAAATTATATATTTGAAAGGCAAGCCCTTCTATCCGAGCCGTGTGGGTAAGAAGTTTTCAAGTGTATGCGGGACTATACATGTTGTATGTTTTAAATCGTACGATAAGAAACTAACCGGACTTTAGCGAAGAAATCCTAATTTCAGTGTTAGTGGAGCATAGGTCTTTTTCATGACAACGAACGAAGACCTCAGGGCGCATCAGCGCTATTATCAATGGTACAGAATAAACAATCAGTAGTGTTGATTGTTTGGCGCGAAGGAATACTCCCCCTTCTTCAGGTACTGATGTAGGAAGGACGAATCGTGATTGGTCGATGGTCCTCATTTCGACTGTGATTTCACACTATTGAAGTACTGTGTTTATGTATCATTGCTTATCATAATGACTCACTAATGTGAAACACTTTGTACGTAAACTCTTGCGACTTGTTTTTATCAGCCAGAGCATCACAGGTTTACGCAATCAAAATCAGATAAATCTATAGCCTTGGACGGTGCCTTCCTCACAGGTGAGTACGAAAGTGTTCAGTGCCCTATAATGTGTTTCCATCCGGGTTCCCGAACGTAAAACCTAACCTGATTTACGCGAGAAGCAGATAAGAACCAAAGAAATTCGGTAAAGTCTCTGTTGTTAGGGCGACCATAAAGTCTATGAGATTTCTGACAAGTACGGCCATCTCAGATTTGAGAAGCTCATTATAAATCGGATTCCAAATGAATCGGTCTGATATTGGGCGGTTGAAGAGAGTAAGAAATGCGCCCTTTGTGTGCCTTTCAGCGACCTGTTGTACGTGACTTCATGCAGTCGATACACGTCTCGCTACATATCAAATTTAACGGTCCTATAGTTATGTCGTTACGTATAAGTGTATTCATTTTGACCACGCTCAGGTAAAACCACGTTTACGTAGAACTTAATGGTGTATTCTAGCTGATAGCTAATCAGTACGAATCCACCTTGCCTGTTGAAGTGAGTGCTGTTTGATGAGTAGATGAATCGAGAATTCTGTATGGGATGTTGCATGTAGTTTTTCCACTGCATGCTCACAGCAGTGTGCAAGTTGCTACAACGGGGCTGCACTGTTGTGAGCTTGCATTGGTCTCACTAGCTCAGTACACTCGGTGACCACGTGATGTTTTGTTGAGCAGAACTTCTTCAGGTTAATCTGACAACAGACATCCCTTCATCCAGGACCATGTGGGGAAAACCCAATGATATGCGGTACTAAAGCGTAGAAATCTTAAGCGTTAAAGGGGCCCTTTACCTCAACTGCTAGCTGGTAGCATCTGACTAACCTTAGATAGGCGTGTAAAGTGTAACGTTCTAACCACACCTCTCTCTCCCTCTCACTCTCCGTCACTCCTGGTGTCACTTCCTGTTGATGCCATCACTGGTCCCTGTGGGACCCACCCACATACTGGGTTTTCCTTGTGTTATGGTTATTTTGTTTTGACTTTATTCTACCTCTATTTAATTTTATTGCATTTATTTACATATGTTTAGCACAAATGTACCAATTCAGGTAAATAGCTGAATTTGGTAATTATGAATGTTTGCAGATTTGATTAGGTTTTTATTTTATTCACATGTTTTCTTTTTTTATTTTTTTGAATTTTTATTGGGAGTATTTGTGATTGTGTAAAATTTTACTGTTTCCTTGTTTACTTGCCTACAGTTATAGGACCCTTGTTATTTTATTTTAGTGTTATTGTTTTTTGGTTTTGTTAGTGTTTTACGTTTTTACCTTATGGGGTAGAGTCTTGTTAACCACTAACTACCCCTCCGTCGCTTATCTGACGATAGGTAATACAGTAGGTTCTCTCAGCAAAAACCTGATGTTTTGTTGTTTTACCCATTCGCCACACGCTAGATATATCTCTACTTCTTACTTACTCAGTGCCGAGGTCCTGTCAATAGTTGACTAGGGCAGAGCATACCATTGTAAAAGATAACACGAGGATAGAGCCTAAATAAAACTAGAACAATTCCCACACGCGTTTAGTTGTATCTTTGCACCACCCACCCACCCCCCCCCCCCTCACCACGCACCACTCGGTATTTGGTGGTGCGGTCTGGCTAGTTTAGCTAACGAGCCCACCCTAGGGTAGTAGAAACCGTCTAGTGCCCGCCGAATCATGGGGTTCTGATTCCCACTGCCTGGAAACATCCCGCATGCTTGCACCATGGAAAAATTTAAAACTTGCAACATCAATGTAAGGTGGCTTACCGGAAATAAACTACAAGCCATCGCCGCAAAGCATCACATCAGCCAAGTGAAACCTGCTTGACAATATCTCATTGTGGGAGAAAATAGGACTGCAAAATAGGTAAAATTTCTTTTTTTTTATTTGAGGCATCTTATTTTTTTCAGTTTCGTCATAGGACCAAACCCGTGAACCGTGATCCAGTAGTATAGGCTTACGGTCATCAGATGAACTCTGGTTATCGGCCCCTCAGAGACAGAAAAGTTACCAACCTCTTCCTTTGTGTTCACGAAAGCACTAATATCATCGACACCAATACCTCATCTAAGTGCCTTGCCCACACCATAAGCGATAGTCATACCATTGAAACTACAGGAACTGTACAGAAAGACCGGGTCCCAAACGTAGAAGATAGTTGTACAACACCTCTGTGCTGATTACCAGCTCATTTGGCCTATTGTGCATCTCTCGTCTGGTCTGTTTCACCTATAGCTGTATCTCTAACAGATCGTGTGTAGCCAGTAGTGGTTCGCAGACATTTTTCACATTATGGAGTATCTGCTACCAGCCTCACTTCTTAATGGGCAGCTCACCAGGAACACTTCTAAGGTTTCTTAGAGTAATCTCTCTAACGCCAGAAGGTCAGCTCTGTACGATGGGAGCATGTCCTTCGAGCGTACAAGCAGCCAAACGACACGGGTGCACGGATCAGGGCAAACCTGAGACAGGAACACGTAGCG
Organism: Sinocyclocheilus anophthalmus; assembly: GCA_018155175.1. NCBI lineage: Eukaryota > Metazoa > Chordata > Actinopteri > Cypriniformes > Cyprinidae > Sinocyclocheilus > Sinocyclocheilus anophthalmus. The sequence continues at coordinate 89,503 of JADLZN010003962.1, read as the reverse complement.
TGAGTATCATGCGAACATATGAATCAGATTTAACCTGTTGGCGATACACCCCCGGACGATGTTCAGTACCATTTAACCTGAAAAAAGCCTCATCTCATCCCTGAGACCCCCCCCAATCAACGGGCCTCCAGGATCAGCACTGGAGTGCGGTATATGATGCGCCCAGGACTGAAATTATCGTCAGCGAATTCTGCAGAGCAGAGACACTGCGACACATGAACTCAACAGATTGAGCAGTAAAGCACGATGAAGACCGAGATGCACAAGAAACACCTCACAGACTGGTGAGACAGAAGAGAAATCAACCGGTATTCACAGAGCAGCTCATAACAGACTGCGCTCAAATGATCCGCGCGCCTTGGGAAAAAAAATAAAGCCAATCACAGAGCAGAGACTGTAGAAAAGGAGCAACCACGAGTTCAAACAAAGTCACTCCTGTTAAAACAACATATGTGGAAAACTAAATGGAGAGAAGACACCACCACGTAAGGCATCTTAACAAAAGAGCAACGCATACAGCCAGAGTCTGAAGGTCCAAAACTCTCTGATCAGCCAGTAGAAGGAGTTAACATGGTTCAGAAAGAAGGTGACAAACAGTACAACAGACAAGATCGTCGCATTGATCACTAGTCGAAGCAAAAGGACAGCAAGTTGAAACACCACTGGTGCAGCGATGCAAGCCTCCACGCCAAGACTGCAAAGCTAGAAAGTGGGGAAAGGGAAGCCAAAGCCTTCTTGCCTTGACACTTCAGCAATAAGTTCACAGCAGCCCTGAAACCCTCTGCAGCTGCAACAGACAAAAAATTTTTCAGGCCGAACCAGAATGCATATAAGCATAAAGCGCAAAACGAATGGTAGTGAATGTCGCATCACAAAGGAGATACTGATAAATTGCGTTGCAGATACCACTAAGGGTGGAAGACACCAGATAGGGGAAACCCCGAAACCGAACTTCCCCTGGCCAGCCAGAGGGCCCACGCCCACTCAGCCAAGATGTCTGAAACCTGGTGAGGTGCTGGGGTCCTGCGAGAGCATGTTCACACGTCAGTCACTGCAGATCACCATGCCTGTGTTCCCAGTTCCCTGAATCGGAGTGGTGGTAGGGTCAGGTGATACTTTTCCGAGGTATCACTGCCTCAGACCAAGTACACACCGTGTGACCCGGACCCCAAGCGATGCTGGCCAGGAAGGACAACACTACTGGGCCAACCTAAAATACTCATCAGACAGAGAAACTGAACATCGCGACACTGAGCGCTGCCCCAGACACAAAGACAGGGCCGGCTGTGAACTCCCCTGGCATTACTACCACAGACTCGCGACAAAACTTACTCCAAGGCTCACGATGACCTCTGGACGAGGGCGTGTAGGACACCCCAGCTTGCAATAAAGACGTCCTGCTGAGACATTATTAGGGGACCGGACCTGCACCCCACCCTCACCGCCCCAACACAAATGTCGTGTATCAACAGCTGGGTAACCTGACACAGAAGGCCTTTAACAAGAACAAGGCCTCCACTAAAGGTGTTTGTAAAACCCCACTGATTCTGAACTTCACAGTGAACTCAGATAAATACCCAAAGCGATCGGTACACACCAGAAGTTTTGGCACCCAGACGATGTTAGCCACAATGCAAAGTGACCTTTCTAACAGAAATTGAAGCCCCTAAGCACAGAGAGGGACCATGAGCTCAAATACAACCACCTGGCAACAGACCCGTTAACAGGTCGAAGTTGACCAACCACTGGGGAAAAAGGCGTCATCATCCACTGCAGAACACCACGGATGGCCAAACTCAGCAGTCTACAGCCAACATACATCCTCCTCTATCAGACGGTGTAGCGTGCACACGGAGGGCTAGACAAAGGACTAGGTTGGACAAGACCTAACTTCGGGATTAGCGGAGCTGCTGCTGAAAACTCGGCACAAAGAGCTCCTTGAACAAAACTCAAACTAAGGAGTATTGCAAGATATTTGAGACAACCTCTGACACCGTGCCTGCGCAATCAGAGCACAGACCAATGCCGGTCCCCTCCAAGGGAGGAGCATTTCTTGAAACGGTTGACACCCAGAAGCAGGCCAGACAACGTGGCTGAGCAGAGGGGCCCACATGCCCAACAGTGAAAGCTCTGCTAACACAACTCAGGCAAGCTCAAGTCGTGCCGCCACAAGAGCCAAGGCTGGACATACGAAAAAAACGGGGCAGATTTCTAGTGACGGTTCGGGACAGATACAAGCAGAAGTCTAAACAACACACACTGTAGATCTCTACCTGCTCCAGTTCATCAGACTATGTGGTCCCCAGACTGCCTAATACGATTGATTCTCTGCCACACTACAAAAGTCTCCATCTAACCAAAAATTACCTTGCACGTCCTGGCAACTCACGACTGCCAACGTACAACCCGTAGGTGAGACGTCATAACCCACCGGTTGTTCCAAATCGTGGGTACCGACGGATAGCGAAATAGAATGTATGGTGCTAAGTAACAACCATCGAGCAAAACACCATATTTTGAACCACAGGATATGAGGTAACTCAACAGGTGACACTAGCAATCGACAAGCTGCACAAGCTCGAGGACCCTATACCTTGGAAGCTACATCACCCACGTGGCAGCACCCACCTTCTGGATGAGCATGCACCTGGACATGACACCAAAACACACCTCCTAGGAATTCCTAGACAGCTTACATCTGGATCTCGTGCAACACTATAGCGCAGAAGAAAACTTAGCACCCCTCGGTCTCCAAGCCGTGGTGGTGGGCGAGGGAGTGTCTGGATTGTTCAGCACCTTGACGTCGCTCGCTGTGGTCTATTGGATGGTCAAAACGTTCGAAAGGGGGGGATTAGTAGCAATTGTGGTACCAACTCAGTTGCACACAACGTTTGTTATATTTACCAACTAATATCTAAGTCCCCTCGACACTTAACAATGGCCAATTCCGAGGGTCTAGGGAACTTCCCCCGAAATGCACCTAACACTCAGAAGGCCAGAACAGGCCTCTGGTTCATCCGGTAACCAATGGATTCACTGGTTTTATGGACTAAAGATATGCGGGCAGAGAAGAAACTCCCTAATTTTCCTCATTAAGAAAGACACATTATGCACAAGAGAAATGGACTGTTCTACTAATTAATTCATAGGAAAAACCTTCTTTGAATGAACACCCATATTCTTCAGGCCATTGTGTATATCATTGCTGTTTTGTATTAATCTGTTGTAGTGTCTGCTGTTTATGCATGTTATCATACCCACTCGTTCTATACCTCACTATTTCATGTTTGGTCTCTATGAAGGCATCTTCGGGCATGATCTACTGAGCGGCATATTACCTGTCTGTGTATCCTCTGCCACCCTATGATGTTCTAAGATCTCCTTTATGATTTGTGTGCATTTCACACCCAAGCGATTCATATGCACTAAATAGCCCGAGCGAGACTTAATAGAATGAACAAAGGGGACGATAACATCCTGCCACGACAGGAAAAAGCGCTGAGTCAATCCATTAGCACTGCGGTGCTCGGAAATTCCGTAGTTATGCATCACAGCGGGCATCAAGCCTGCATTATTGATAAGTGAATGTGGGTGTCTACTCCAGAGCGGGAAAGGCCCGGCTCCAGGGACACAGCTGTCCAGTCGTGGTTTCGGTCTCGAAGCTAATGGAAAAGGTGGGGGGGGGAAACACGATTCAGGATACCCAAGCATTTAGCTGCCAGGCCTTTGTCTTGCTGGCTCCTAAGCCTTTCCAGTACAGTCAAGTGACTCTGACTCAGACTGGTTCTTTTCATCGACCTAAATTCAGTAAAGATCAACGGGAAGCCTTAAGATTGCATCTGGAATCTTTTTCAGACATACTCGCAAGTATCAAACTTAGCCGATTTAATTGATGCATTAAGTATCAGTTAAACCTTGACAAGGTGTTTGAACTCAGAATCTGACGTATCCCTGATGGCTTTGATCTGTTGAATATACATGCACAGTGTTCCATAAAATTCATTCTTTATGCTTCTTTCTATGCTGAGTTAAACTTTAAACCTTTCCTATACCAACTGTATGTGTGTGTGTGTGTTGTGGTGTAGTGTGGTGTGTGTAGGATGTATGTTAGACCAATGCATTAATGATGTTTTGTAGGATTTAGATGTAGTTTTTTACAAGTGTTATGTAGTATAAATAGTAAACACGACTGCTGTATGACCCTTGTACGTCGTCATATTGTTAGTTTGCTACATAAACCGAGTCACTAATCAGGGGCCAGATTTCCGTTACGTATAGCTTGTAGGAAATTTACAGTAAGCTAGTTACTTTTCCTTACTTAGCACCAGGAAAACTAACGTTCTTGGAATTGACAAGAATCAGGCTAGACCATGGAATGAGTCAGCTACACAATAATCTAAAGCGGATCCTAAATCGGATGAATTATGTTAATTATAAACCTAGTTATGGATTAATTATATTCCTATTTCACACCATGTCAGTGAGTTCGACCTACAAGACCGCTATTCAAAATTGAAATCAGTATGCCCCAACTCTTCTTTCTTCTGTGGAGAACCTGCTTTTTGTATCTGTCGGGTGGAGAAAGTCAAGTTTTTTTGGTTCTACTCGTGTTCATAAAAGACTCTTTCTTGTGGCCCCGGAAGGAAGAAGCATCAGGTTTGTGAAATGACATCAAAACAGTTGATAAAAGCATTTCATGCTTTTTTGTAATGGGACAGTCTTTTACCAAGTGCCTTGTTAAACCCATCACCCTGCTGTCTTATTGCTTTGCTTATTTACCAATACTGCATATGAAAGAATATGTGATAAAGTCAGTAACCAGTCAGTTTTGCCACAGGGCTACAGACTGAGTCAGTGTAGATATGTCTGTGTTTGTGTGTACAGCTTGTGAAGGTACTGTAGATTAAAACCAGCATGTCTGGACAGTAACACTGCCAAATACACGCAGCTTGTGGATGCACATTAGAATCCAGAGCTGATCTGTTTCCAACTGTCTTTGTTTGGCTGGAAATGGCCTCACACAAGCCAGTCGAACAGCAGCTGATTGCCTCAATGCAGCTGCATTTTTCACTGCAGCTGCGGCTCTAAAGACTTGAATGGACTTTCAGATGCTTCTCTGCTGCATTATTGAAAGCCGTATGTGAAATGCTGGACCCAAAAAAAAGCACTCAGTTATGCAAAACCACACTCTCACTCGAGTGGACCAGTGAGAAGACAACTGAATCCTTTTAGATTTTATCTCTGGTGGCACGCAGAGGTGAGAATCATGTGACAGGGTTTATATATGTGGTCTTTCAATCAGACACAGCTTATTCTGTGTTTTCAGAGAGTATGTGGATGTATTAAAGTGCTATACTTCTTGCAAAGACATATCGGTGTACAATTACTTTGAAAAGTACTGTTTGCTGCATGCCAAATGTCTGTGCAGACATGAGCTTAATCACATATAATATTCATTAATGTCAAAGCTGAATGCACTAATAGGGTGAATCTGACAAAAAGAAATGTCCAGATCATGTTTCATCCCAAAATCAAAAGAAGGAAATAAGAAAAAATTGCATATATGAAACAGTTAGTGACTTATTAACGTGGCCAGTTTTCAGCTGACATTAACACTATGGCAGTAAAACTCAATGACTTTTATATTATTTATAAATCTATGATTACAAGGGCAGATTGTCGATGAACAAATATTCATTTTTGCACATCTCCTTGCAATATTATAAGCGTGCGGGGTGCTCTACGAACATGGTAACCAATTTATGAGGTAATAGGTTATCGAACTAAAAGCCTGACATATAGAGGACCACATGTCGGTAAGCATGATACAATTATAATTAGATGAGCAGTGGATTTCAAGAACGTGATACTCACATATACGGCCAAGCCGCGTCACCATGTCTTAATTGGTAGGGGGAAAAACATAAAAAAGAGAGAACGAAGATCATTCACAATTACTTCTTCATGACAAAAAAAAAAAAAAAAAAAAATGGAAAAATAAAAGAGAAACTTGTCCTGGTCGAAGACCTAACAGGCTTAGAGAGCGAATGGCTTAAGCTCTCTTATTAGCCTCAGGTGGCTTAGGGAAAGTCTGACCAGTCAATCAGAATAAGATAGAAGCATTTAAAGCTATTTGTGAGAGCTAGAGTAGTTAGGTCTTCAAAATGTATGCGTTTTCTTCTCCATGTTTTACTTTTTGTTAACATAGATTAGGGGCAAGTTCTTAAGTTTTAGCATGAGGTATAAGCAACGGGCATTAACCCCGTCTGTTAGAAGGTGCCCCGGGTAATTTCTGAACTGCCACAATATACAATAACTAATGTAATGAAACCATGCCAGATTCATGTTCCTCTGTATCGGATAAAACTGAAAGCATTTTAAGTGCAACTCATTGGATATTTCAGTGTTGTGAAACACACAAGAAGCAATGCAGTACCATTTTGCAGAAATGTCACCAGTGGCACGTTTTTCCAATGAGCCTGTGTTGATATTGTAAGTTTTCTAAAGCATTATGATAACTTTCTGTGAGGAACAGAGCATAGTGCATTAATGAGAGATGAGAAGTAATGAGAGAAAAAGTATGAAAGAACCATTATTTTTAATCAGATCATTGTAATACATTGGTTGATCCAGTTCACAAAACTGGATTAAATTATAGCTTTCTCAAACTTAATCTGGTTATGTCTGGCTCAAATATTCAGTCACAAAATTTTTTATTTTTGAGTGAAATAATCTTTTAAATTGTGAAGTAGCCTATATTTGTAAAATACAATTGTAAGTATACATCTAGGCAATATCGCCTGTACAAAAATGAACAAAAAAATTATAGTTCAATTAAAAAATATTGTGTACAGATTGTATTGCAATAATGAGAATTCAATCGTGACAACTCTCTGAAGATTTTAGAATGGTGATGGATATGACAATGTTAATGTATTTGGTCTTGGCGGAATAGATCTGCTACCCTGCTGCTGAATTGCTGCTGCTGTTTTCGGTTATTGGCCTGAGTAGTTTATCTAGATTATTGCTGCTGCTGGCAAGCAAGTACAGGACTTGGCAATACTGTTCAGCCAATGCTATGCAATACGGTGCCATGAGTATTTAAGACATACTGCTGCTGCACAAATAGCATATAAAATAACCCGTAACAGATCTATACAGGTGAGGCCGTGGAGGGTGGGAAGGGTATTCATCAGAAACTCTGAGAAGCGCGCTTCTAACAGGATCTCAAGTGATAGCCTAGCCCGACCCTGATAATGCACGGCCAGTAATGCTCATTGGCTGCATACGCAGCATGTTTAACTCTCTGAATATAATCAGTTACGTTAACAACCCATCAGACTGCGCCATCTAGAGTTTCATGACTGAACTATATTATTTTACAAAAATGACAATGTTTTTTTTAAATAAGAAAGTATTTCATGAAAGTTTTGATGAGTTTCAGCCAACAGCTCAATGAAAGAGACTGATCTAATCATTTATTGTATTTGGTATCTCTATTGGCAGAGGATGACCAGCGGCACAGTTCTGACCAGCAGCACTTTGGTACTGTAGGCTGAGGACATCTGATTGGCTGCCTAAAGTCTTGCCCAGGAGTTCAGCTCGCATGTGAGCAGTGCTAGTCTGCTAACAGAATCATTACTGTCTGTCCATGGCATTTGTCTAATTTAATTTGATGTCTTTCTAATAATTCATAACAATAAGTATGGCAGGTTTTAGTAAAAACTAGCACTCACTGACATTTACTGACGACCTTCAAATTTGGCCCCCTAAGCTTTCAGTGCAGACATTCTCTTTTCAATTTAATGAAATGTGATGTGAAATCTGGCAGTTAGGGATTCAGAGATGAGCATGCTGGAAAATCGTAATGTTTCGGACAGTATTACTACAATTCTTCATGATGAGCCATAGTTCTCTCTATATATTTCTCATTCTATTATCGGTTTTTACTGACAGGTTGACAGTCTCAGAGAGATTTTGCTGACTGGCAGTTTTTGAGATTTAACAAAATTGAGATAATGTTCTGTTAAGAGCTGCGCACTTGGTCATTCATCACATGCAGTATTTCAGGGTGACCAAGGACACAAACAAACAATAGCAAAAGGGAACAGACAAAACACATTTTTATATCATATATATATATATATATACCACACACGCATTAAAATAAATATACAACAAACAGTCCCTAATAGATTTCCACAGAACTAGAGACGACGACACGCAACATACCTGTTCTGTCGCAGTGGGATTGGAAGTGAAATACACAGGAAAGGGTCAAAAGTGTTGCTCTGTTTAAGGCAATGAGGGCACGTCAATGATGACCTGAAAAATAGAAATGACATTTAATTCTACCTGGAATCTACAAATGAACTGCACTGTGTATCAGTGGCGCCTGCAGCTGTATGGCTATATGCACTGTGCATACCTGGAGCGCTTTGATTGACCTGAGAAACATTTTCCATGAAATTTTAAGCAGTTATTATTTGTGTTGACTGAAGCAGCAATGCCAATCATCCGTGATTTAATCATTCTTTTGAGTCAGTGCTCCCTTTTCAGTGAACTGGACGAACAAGATTGCATTTGTTTGGACTATTCCCTCACTGAATTACATAACCCTGGCCAGCCATTAATGGGTGCAAATTGGACAAAAATGCCCCTGCACAATTAAGCTAAATCTAAAATAAATAAATAAATTCTCTGTATCTGTGTGTACCCTCAAATTAAATCCTGCAGTCACCCATGTTCTGTATCAGCAATTTTTCTATTGTAAAATGTTACACTCCATGGCCAAAAGTTAAAAGTAAAAATATTTAATTTTTTACAGTAAAAAAATTTGCTTTAATAAGGAGTTGGTCTTCCCATGGCTACTAAAACAACTTTGAATCTTCTGGAAAGGCTGTCTGCATTTGCTGCCATTGAGACCCAAGAGCGTCTGTGAGGTCATGTACTCATGTTTGGTCATGGGGTTTGACTCTGATTTGGCATGCCAATTCATCCTGTGTTTAGTGGGTTCCAGGTCTGGTCTTTGTGTAGGCCAGTCAAGTTCTTTAACACCAGATTCAGGAAATGATTTCTTTATGAATCTCACATTGTGAGACCTGTAAAACAGAAAGGGTACAGCCAATTCTATTAAAATGTGTGTCTAAGGAGACTACATGACTGTATGCTTTATTTGTGTAGCTTAAATTTTTGAAAACCTTTTGTAAGATTAATATGATAACTTCAAATAGAGTCTGATTCCCATTCTTACAATTTGACCTATGCTTTTTGTTAATATGTAAAGGTTTAGGGCTTTCTCTTCTCATCCTTCAGTATTTGTGCCACAACTGGCTTGACTAGGTTAATGCAGATACAGCATAGGCCTATATATTTAATAAATTACAAAAAGCTTCCCTATGGTTTATTGTCTTGTTTTTTATTTGCCACATCATCCTAATCCTAAAACTATTTGATATTTTTCTTAAATTCCCTGACAATTTTGCTTGTCAAGCTCCTTTTCTCCTCGTCTTGAATTAATGTAAAAAAAGAAAACCCATAAACATTCTTTAAAAAGATAGATGCATTAAGATGATATTAGGACTTACTTTATTTTCACGAGTACATAATTCATTTAAATTCTTATCACCACATCTACAAACACTTTTCTTTTTAAGGGAAGCTCACACTACACTTTTTGTTCCATTTCACTGCATTTTAAAGTTTAAGTCTGGTCAACTCAGACTGAATTTGTGAATTTGTATCATGAGAAGACCAACCGTTTAAGTGTCTGAAGAAATTTTAGTGTCTGTGACCCTTCTAACATTTAAATTTGTCTAAATCTTAAATAATATTATTTATATTGTGATATATATATATCTATATATTTTTTTTTTTTGTTGTTTTGGGGTGGTGTGTGTGGTGTGTGTGTGGTGGTGTGTGTGTGTGTGTGTGTGTGTGTGTGGTGGAATGCACAGTTGTTTTGCATGATTGGACACGAGGGGACTGCTTGAGCACGTCTGTCTCTGAGCCCAATATAGAGCTTCCCTTCATGACTCAACAGCTGAACACTGGAAATGCATTTGAGTTCTGCAGGTGCAGCGTGTTCACCTGCAGAGCAGACGACAACTCGCAAACCAGGAGAGATGTGCACACGCTCTCATATTCACAGAGACAGGAAGCTCTGGAATGCAAGGATTTCAATATCTCAGCGGGAACAATAAAGCAAGTACAGATAGAGCGATGAAAAGTGAACGCGGAAGCAGAGAGGATGATGGGAGTGAGAAACAAAGATAGAAGAGACATCTGTACGTGGAATAAATGAAAAAAAGTGAAGGAACAGCAGACGTGGAATGTGGCTGAGATTGCATCATGTTGGGGTCCAATTGTCTCTCGTGAACTCGGCAGACCTGTCATATCAACCGGTGGAGACCCCTTAAAATAGCAGCGCACACCTACCACCACACATACTAAACAGATTAGTTTTGCACATACAAATAAATTATGCACTTGTTAGGGTGAAAGTGTGTATGGGGAGTGTGGAGAGTGTAGATGAATAATGAAGAGCGGTGAAAATAACAGCATGTGAACATTATATCAGCAATGACAATAATTGGCTGCTCATTAACTGTGCTTAATCAGTTGACAGAAATTAAATTGGTAGAATAATTTTGTGGCTTATACTTTGCCATACAGAGCCATGGCAGAATCAACTCCATACCACTTTCACAAAAAGAATAAAAAGGGACAAACTCTTTCGCATAAAATGTTTTTGGAATTTTAGAACTATTTGATAAACTTATCAAACATATATCATTTAATTACTGTCACAGTTGCTTGGACGAGTAGGACAGAGTTAAGGTGAGGAGCTATTGGCAAACAGCATATATTTATTTATTACACAAAAACAAAAAAAGTCTGGAACTAGTAACAAGAGAAATGCAGGAACAACACTAACCAACCTAACAAGAAGAACAGACAAAGAATTGATCCAAACAGGGGGTATAAATACACTGGACAAAGGACTAATCAATTAACCAAACACAAACCAAGGACACTGGAACTAATAGGCAGTGCAAGTGAACTCAAAGGCCCCTATCATACACCCAGCGCAATGCGCAAGGTAGGGCTGGACAATAATTCAATATCAATATGTATCGCGGTATAATTCTTTTCAATAATGTTGATATGATTTTTAAACACATTTCCAATATTTCGATATACATTACCAGTGTTTCCCATACATTGAGTTATTGTGGCTTTGATTCGTTGAATAAACATGAGCACTGCACGTTTCAAAATCAAAACGTGGCGCAGGTGTTTTATATGAATGAATCTCTGAAGGGAACCGACTGTCTGAAGAAAAGTTTCGATGACATTTTCATTTTATCTGATAAAGTAGCGTTCATGAGCGGAGCTGCTTTGATTACAGCCGTTACCGGAGAAACCATTAGTTCTACCGCTCTCAATGCACCTTCTGCTGGCAGACAATCAGTTTTTCAATAAGCCCGTCTCCAGCAATGTTTTTGTTGTTGCTCTTTTTTTTTCTGCTGCAAATCAAGGCACTTTTCATATTCTTTATCCTGGCTAAAGCACATTTGTTTCAATCTAAAAGAATAATCAGTCTACACTACCAGTCAAAAAATTTTGAACAGTAAGATTTTTAATATCTTTTAAAGAAGTCTCTTCTGTTCACCAAGTCTGCATTTATTTGATCCAAAGTACAGCCAAAAACAGTAAAATTTAGAAATATTTTTATTGGAATATATTTTAAATGTAATTTATTCCTGTGATTAAAGTGGAATTTTCAGCATCATTACTCCAGCCATCATTACTCCAGTGTCACATGATCATTCAGAAATCAATCTAATATGCTGATTTGCTGATTATCAATACAGTTGAGTATTTTTTTTTTCAGGATTATTTGATGAACAGAAAGATCCAAAGCTCAGCATTTATCTGAAATAAAAAGCTTTTGTAACATTATACTATAGATCAGGGGTGGCGAACGTCGGTCCTGGAGAGCCGCAGACCTGCAGAGTTTTGCTTCAACCCTAATCAAACACCTGAACAGCTAATCAAGGGCTGAAGGGTTACTAGAAAGCTACAGGAAGGTGAGTTTTAATTAGGGTTAGAGCAGAACTCTGCAGGGCTGCGGCTCTCCAAGACCGACGTTCGCCACCCCTGGACTATACCATTCACAAGCTTGGATTCGTATGATTCTTTTTCTTTTCTTTTTGGAAAGTAAATTATAGAAATTAATAATAGTAGCAAGGTTGCTTTTAAAAATTGATCAAAAGTGATGATAAAGAAACATTTATAATGTTACAAAAAGTTTCTATTCGATAAGTGCTGTTCTTCTAAACTTTCTATCCATCAAAGAAACCTGAAAAATTCTACTGCTGTTTTCAACAATAATAATAATAAAAAATGTTTCTTAAGCACCAAATCAACACATTAGAATGCTTTCTGAAGGATCATGTGACTGAAGAATGATGCTAAAAATATAGCTTGAAATCAAAGGAATATGCATTTAAAATGTTTCCAAACTAGAAAATAGTTTTTAAATAGTCATTATTTCACAAATTTTTTTTTTTTGCTGTATTTTGGATCAAATAAATGCTGGCTTGTTGAGCAGAAGAGAATTCTTTAAAAACAAAAATCTTACTGTTCAAAAACTTTTGACTTGTATGTTAGACGATATTAATAATTAATAAGGTGAGCCTGAGATGTTTATTTGACAGTGATTTCACATTTCTTGCTTGTATGAAGGCTAAATACTAGTAAAAGGTGAACATAAATTTATTTGTGCTGTTTTTGTTTTCTAAAATATTATATGGTTTATATGAGGTGTCATAGACTTGGCAAAATCATTTTTCATAAGTTTGTATGCACAGACATCTGTTGTGGGCGTCCTTGGCAGTTTTTACAAGGCTTTTTTAAATAGTTCATATCGATATCGGAATTATATCGTATCGACCGAAATTAAGAAATATATCGTGATATAAATTTTGGCCATCTCGTCCAGCCCTAGCGCAAGGCAAGTGTTTTTGCTAGTTTCAGCCCGACGCAGTTCTCATTTTCCCGTCCTGCGCCACGTTGTTTAAATAGCAAAATGCATTTGCGCCCATTTGTGCGCATATGAGCGTGCTGGTCTAAAAAAAGGTGTGTTCAGGCACATTGTTGGCGATTTTCTATTTTTAGGCAACCGAAATAGACTACGCCTTTGATCAACTGAAACCTGGTCTAAAGTCAATGACAATTTTTTTTTGTTATTTAAAGAGCGCATTAGTAGAAAAAGCACCTCTGAGCGGGTCCACAACGCGCGTTCACTTTTCTTATTACAAACAAAACATTTTAAATATGAAACAATACAATTTATTATTATTACTGTGTACATAAATATAAAAATGCCTACATGTCATAATGGATAGTCATTGCATGTATCAGAATTAGGCTACCTATTTGCTCGCACACGAGCAGCTCCGTTTCTTCTCTGGAGACGCCTTCTGTCTTTGCGCTTGCTAAATTCCGCTGTGTAAATAGCAAATCCGCCATGGCACGAGTGCAAGGGAATGTGCGATGAGACTCTGATTGGCTTATTGCACGTTATGCCCAAAAAACACCCATTATTAATTAAGAGAATAGGAACAACCCGTTTAGACCATGCACCCGGGTGCGCCGACCTTTTTCCGTCGTTAAACTAGCAAAGGTGGATTCAGACATGCCCTGAGTGCACCTAAGCATGTGTTTTTTTTTTTTTTTTTTTTTTGTTTTTTTTTTCGCTTAGATCGGTAAATAGGGCCCAAAGAACCAAAACTAGACAGATAACGTGAGAATTAACACAATGTAAAAACAAAAACAACCTTGTTACAGCATATTTTAACAGGATTACAAAGAAATATAACATTCCTCAACATTGTGACACTCCAGAAGTAACAATTTGGAACTTTTCTATAGAGAATGTGAAGCTACGTCACGCCGCGTTGCATGCTGGGGTGCCGCCACCATTCTGGGAGGATCACATTCTGCAACAAATGCTGAAATTAATATGGATACCTGCTTATCTTTTGTTTTGTTTTTGCCTTGAAGTGAAATATTCACATTCTTCATTGGGTCATTTGCAGGGAAGAGAAGCTATTTTATCACTTTGCATGATAATTAAATTTTTCTCCTAAGATTTGTAGAATTTCGTTTACAATGTTGATCTGATTACCGTGAAAACAGTGTCGCCCGCTGGATGCTTGCTGCTGCTTCAGCCATCAAATGGTAGATTATTCAAATAAAATGTTTGTTCAACAAGCTGACAGATGTCGATCCATTTAGTATGCTTTATAGGTGTGTATAGAATGTGGTATTTTAATATCACTGTCTCAGTACATTAAGCGTTCTTTACATGAGAGGAAACTCGTTGCATTCACATTTTGGGCTTATGTGTGTATCTGCACACAGTATGCTTTACAATTTTGTCTCTATCACTATCTTGGTACCTTAAGCAACATTAAGCGTTATTTGTGTTAAGCGTTTTAATGTCCTGTTCAAGTTCTGCTAATTCACAAGCCGAGTGAGAGAGTCATACTCGCAAAGGTAATGTTAATTATTAAACCAAACAAAATAAAAACTTTCAAAAACACCCAGAAATGTGATTATTTTATTGAGTGACAGGCAGTGGGTTTAATCGGTGAGATTATTAATAGATTTACTATCTGGTGTCTTATCTCCGCGACCTGATTCCTTTGGTGTTTTTACACAGAAAAGGTGAAAAAAATATATACTGCATTGTCCAGTTGCAGAATGATGATCGGCGTTACTTTTGCATTTCTCAATGCAGCATTAACGGCATACACAAGTGAAATTTTTCACAATCACGACAGAAAATCAAAATACTGCCCTAAACTTAATAGCGGAATGGCCGCGCGATCCTCCCAGGATGGTGGATAAACAAAGTAGTTTCCCAAAACTTAACGCGGCGTGACATCAGTTTTACATTCTCTATAGCATGGTGGGAATACAAAAATAATATAATTTTCTAAACTTTTGTTGTGTTGACTTCCTTTATTAAGCTTAAACGTTCAACTCTTTTGAGAAATACAAATAACTATAAATACGTTTATTTTAAAATGTAACATTTATTTAGTATTTATTTCTAAAAAAAAATAAAATAATTAAATATCACACAAATAAGAGTTTTAAAGATGGTTGCAAAATTGCAAACTGCCAACAAAATAAAAAAATGTTAGACCCTATCTGCACCCTACACGGAGCTTCTTTTCCCATGCCATGCTTGTGTCGTTAAGCTGTGGTAGATCACAGTGCTACTTAAAAGGACGTCCACTGAGAAAACTGTCTTTGAACTAGTCTGGTCAAAATGTCAGAAGAGCGTGATTGGTTTGTTGGGCTAAGGTGGAGTCAATCCACGGTATCCCTGTGTTACTCTTCCCTCAAATTTTGTCAAATTGTTCTGTAATGTTACGCCAGTGAATGTTATTCTCATCAAAGACAAAACAATTTTACAAAAGAAAGTCAAACCACTTTGCTCTATGACAGAGCTTTGATCTAATACAATGAGGTTCTTTTATTTCTCCTTTTAATCATTTGTACATTGTAAACCCTGACAGTTAACTTCAATTCAGATAATATATAAATGCATTGGTACAATCCTTTCTCTTTTTTAGATCCTTCTGTGAGATCCTGTATTCGTACTGTACTCTTTATAATTGTAGAAAATGGCACAGAAAAGGTGAATTGAGCTACTTTGGAGCAAATGTTTTATCAGCCCTATAGGTCTAATAATCCAGCCTAAATGTGGTCTATAGACTTACATTTTGTTTTATCAGTAGCTGAAAGCATAATAATTTCAGGCGAAGTAATAAACAAACACAAGGGGCAGAACATGTACGGAATTTAAACAACAAGCATTCCTTCTGAGTCTTTCTGTGGTGTACATTCAGTCTGGGCCTGCTAATGACCCCCAATAGTACTGAACTCTCTTTGATCCAAGAATGGAGCTGAAAATCATGGTAAATTAGCAAATGATGTCACCCTCATGCCATTCCAAGCCTGTATGTGGTTTTATTTATTTTTTTACATGTGACACAAAAAAGGATTTTTCAATTATTTTGACAGATCTTTTCCATTCAACAACTTCAAACAGCTGTCAAACTCCAAAAATAAACAAATAAATAAATGAATGAATAAAAATGAAAAGGTACAATAAAAGCACCATAGATATGTATCCCAACTCTTGCACTATATTCCAAGGCTTCTGAAAGGCAGGGGAATATACTTTTAAAAGCAAGTACTTCTGTACTTTTACTTGTAATAGAGAAATACTTGACGAGCAGTATCTGTACTTTCACTCAAGTAATAGAGTTGTGTACTTTGTCCACATCTGCAATTCTGTTCCTATTAACAGTTCTACCTCTTACTTAAAACAATGTTTTTTTCATTTACAGAACACTAAATTATCTTCTCCAGTGAGCTGTTAACTGTTTGTAGTTAACTACAATCAGATCAATGAGTCAATGAGTTTGAGAATCAAACGAGTCTGATTCATATTATTCAAACCATAATAATTCAGTTATCTAGACCGTGAAATGATCCAACTCAAAACAATGAAAAATGACTTTTTAAAAAAAACATAATGTCTGTCTCAGAAGCTACGTCATATGTATAAAGAAGACTTGTTAAACTTAAATTTTCTCATTATCTATTTTACTTTGGTGGGAAAAATCGACAAGTGCATCCATTAATGTTTATGTTACATAAACATTCAGTAGCCTTGCTGTAATCTGTAGTGAAGGGACCTTGGCAGCTCACAACACACAGCAGGTTGAACAGGTTTTCCCCAAACAAAACAGGCTACAACTTAAAGTCCAGGCCAACAAGAGTATTTTCATAACCCCCAGGTTAAAAAAAAAAAAAAAAGAAGAGTTCTACTTGGTTTACCCATTTTGATAACAATCCAGAGACAGCAAACTGAGACCAGCCTAAGGAAACACAGAAGTCTGCTCTGAGTAGGGTGGGCGATATAGCAAAAAAATGTTATCAACGATATGTTTCATATCGTTCCGGTTTTTATATCGATAATTATTGACATTGTTTTTATAACCTTTTTTAAAACAAAGAGCAATAGAATTCCTTTTTAAATTTAACCACTGTATTTTTAAATAAACCCAATTTATTGAGACAAACAACAAACTATTTTTTGTTTAACAGTCAACACACAATAAAAATTAAACTCTCTAATTTCCAAGGTTTAATGGCCGATTAAATAGGTCTTAAAGGGTTCCTATTATGCTCTTTTACAAAGTCTTTTTTTTTGTTTTGGGGGTGTACTAGAACATGCTCATGCTTGGTGGTTCGAAAAATGCATTACTTTTTTACATAATTTACATTATGACAATAACTTTCTCCCCAGCCTGGCACAAACGGCTCGATTAGTTCCGGGTTTGATGAAGGCCCGCCTTCCGAAAAACAAAATGTGATGTGATTGGTTAGCTGTCCCAGTGCGTTGTGATTGGTGAACAGCTTAGACAGTGTTTCAGTACTGCCACGCCCCTTGCCAAAGCAGCAAGTTACGTCTGCTCAGGTATAGTTAACGATGGCGACAATATTGCCATATCAGTTTGAGCCGGACTCAGACCCCGAGAATATTGAACAATAGGATTGCACATAACCTTTGCACGCACGGATATTGCAAGACATATTAGAGTGGTAACGTTATTGTTGTTTTTATTTTTTTGTGGCTAAATCACGTTTTAGATAGGATGTCAACAACCGCTTAAAAATAACTGAATTTACTATGTACAGATAAGTGCATATGTATTATTTTTATTGTTATTTAATTCTAACATTATAACATGAATTGCAGTGAAACAGTTATACAGTTGAATTTATTTATACCATTGTCCAGTGTTTCCCTGGCGGCATATATATGCAAACTTATTCTCTGCCAGCAGGAGGCGCTGTTGGAGTGGTAGAGATCAAGGTTTCCCCGGTAACGCTGTACATAAAGCAGCGCTCTGCTAAAAAAAAACACTGCTTTATCAGACATTACATGCAAGATTAAATAAAAATTACATCCAATTTTCTGAAGACAGTCGGTTTCCTTCAGAAATACAGTGATATAAAAACACCCGCACTCAATGTATGGGAAACACTGTAGTCTCATAATTGAAGTGTAAATTCTGCAGATTACATCAGTCCAGTATTGTACGGTCAGCAATTTATTATAAAAAAGTTTTCATAATTGTAACACATATTTACATACATAATTATTCAGGTGAATGTGTAATAACTTACGAAACCTTGAGGCTACAGCAGCACTTCTTCTATGTCGTCGTCTTGTCTGATGCACTCAACCAAGTGTGTTATACCAGACCTCGCCCCTCCCCTCCCCACCCCCCAACCATTCGAATTTCCATAGGCAGGAATTATAGGTTGTTTGCACATGTCTCCAAGTAGGTATAACTGCAGACAGGAGATCTCCAAAAGTGGGCGTGAACTCCAAAAGTGGGCAGAACCTCCAAAATGGGGCGGGGTCTCCTCGCGCAAAGACTTTCACCATTGGTTCTGGCTCCAGCCAATTGTTACTGAAACTAAACTTTTCTTTACCATGCTATTCAGCGCCAATCCCGCCGTGCAGTCAATTTCATTGGTTAAGGTTAGGGTCAGGTGTGGGGGAGGTTTAGGGGTTAGCATTTTTTGTAACATAGTGTAGGAAATCAACACTTTAATTGACAACCAAAAAAATCTTTAGAATCAGCTGTGGGGCGGAGTTTGCACTGAAGGGGATTGGGGGGAAAAATTGCGCATGCGTGTCATGTGCATGTCTGTCAATGGGAGGAAGCCACGCCCTATTTTCGAGCTCCCACCCCGTTTTGGAGTTCCCACCCCCATTTGGAGATCTCCAGGCTGCAGTTATACCCTTCTCACATGACGTCACTGATGACGCGGGAAATGCAGCTGGAGGGCAGGAAGTGATTTTTCTCTCCATAGGAATCACTAGCAGAAACTCAAAATGCCAGTGTTTTGCGTTGTTTATGGATGCTTAAATTGGCCAAACCAATTCGTGTTCGAAAATGTGTTGTTCATAAGTGGGGAAAAGTCAAGAAATTGACTGAAAAACACAGGAAAAAGTGGCTTGTAAACCTGTGTCTGCGGTCGGGAGGAGCGAAGCTCGTGTGATAATGCTCGTGCGTGTAAATGGTTATTATAGGATATAATAATATATTAAGATACTTATAAAGATATAGATTGGGCTGCCACCTCTCACGCACGCATTGTGACAGTCAGAATTCACTCAGTGCTAAACGCCACACGTAGACACGTAAATAAGATATTATTTGCAGTTCAGAGAGCTTCACTGATTATAAAGGAACATCATGAGATTGCGATAAATTGAAGTGAGTGACAGATTTTTAGTGATTATAAAGGGAGCGCTCTTTGCAAGCTTTCTAGGCTATAACCCATTCAGAATTTGAATAAAGTTTTGTTTACGTGATGCTAACAGGACCAACAGCCACAACCTGTACATGCAGCAAAAGTGTCAGGAGTGATGAAACAGACGATGAGATACAGGCAAGTCCGGTAATGTAGGCTACTGTTTTAGCAATGATATATATATATATATATAGTGTGTACGGAAAGTATTCAGACCCCCTTATTTTTTTCACTCTTTGTTATATTGCAGCCATTGCTAAAATCATTTAAGTTAATTTTTTTGTACACACAGCACCCCATATTGACAAAAAAAAACACAGAATTGTTGACATTTTTCAGATTTATTAAAAAAGAAAACTGAAATATCACATGGTCCTAAGTATATCAGAACCTATTTAGTAGACAGCACCCTTTTGATCTAATACAGGACATGAGTCTTTTTGGGAAAGAGCAACAAGTTTTTCACCCGGATTTGGGGCTCCTCTGCAATTCCTCCTTGCAGGAATCCTCTCCAGTTCTGTCAGGTTGGATGTAAACATTGGTGGACAGCCATTTTTATGTCTCTCCAGAGATTCTCAATTGGGTTTAAGTCAGGGCTCTAGCTGGGCATTTCAAGAACAGTCACAGAGTTGTTGTGAAGCCATCCTTCGTTATTTTAGCTGTGTGCTTAGGGTTATTGTCTTTTTGGAAGGTAAACCTTCGGCCCAGTCTGTGGTCCTGAGCACTCTGGAGAAAGTTTTGCGTCCAGGATATCCCTGTACTTGGCCGCATTCATCTTTCCCCCGATTGCAACCAGTCGTCCTGTCCCTACAGCTAATAAACACCCCCACAGTATGATGCTGCCACCACCATGCTTCACTGTTGGGACTGTATTGGATAGGTGATGAGCAGTGCCTGGTTTTCTCCACACATACTGCTTAGAATTAAGACCAAAAAGTTCTATCTTGGTCTCTTCAGACCAGAGAATCTTATTTCTCACCATTCTTGGAGTCCTTCAGGTGTTTTTTTTTTTAGCAAACTCCATGCGGGCTTTATTGTGTCTTGCACTGAGGAGAGGTTTCTGTCGGGCCACTCTGCCATAAAGCCCCGACTTTTGGAGGGCTGCAGTGATGGTTGACTTTTTTTACAACTTTCTCCCATCTCCCGACTGCCTCTCTGGAGCTCAGCCACAGTGATCTATCATTAGTGGTCATCAAGGCTCTTCTCCCCCGATAGCTCAAATTGGCCGGACGGCCAGCTCTAGGAAGAGTTCTGGTCGTCCCAAACGTCTTCCATTAAGGATTATGGAGGCCACTGTGCTACTAGGAACCTTAAGTGCAGCAGAAATTTATTTGTAACCTTGGCCAGATCTGTCCTTCCACAAGTATGTCCTGAGGCTCTTCAGGCAATCCTTTGACCTCATGATTCTAATGCTCTTGACATGCACTGTGAGCTGTAAGGTCTGATATAGACAGGTGTGTGGCTTTCCTAATCACGTCCAATCAGTATAATCAAACACAGTGGACTCAAATGAAGGTGTAGAACAATCTCAAGGATGATCAGAAGAAATTGAATACTTTCCGTACCCCACGGTTATATTATATATAGATATAATATAGACTATATATAGATTATATATATATATGTATATATATATTGTGTGTGTGTGTATATATATACAGTGTGTACGGAAAGTTTTCAGACCCCCTTAAAATTTTCACTCTTGGTTATATTGCAGCCATTTACTAAAATCATTTAAGTAAATTTTTTTTTCTCATTAATGTACACACAGGACCCCATATTGATAGAAAAACACAGACTTGTTGACATTTTTGCAGATTTATAAAAAAAAAAAATGAAATATCACCTGGTCCTAAGTATTCAGACAATTTGCTGTGACACTCATATATTTAACTCAGGTGCTGTGCTTTTCTTCTGATCATCCTTGAGATGGTTCGACACCTTCATTTGAGTCCAGCTGTGTACTGA
The DNA here is from genome assembly GCA_018155175.1 of Sinocyclocheilus anophthalmus. Lineage (NCBI taxonomy): Eukaryota > Metazoa > Chordata > Actinopteri > Cypriniformes > Cyprinidae > Sinocyclocheilus > Sinocyclocheilus anophthalmus. The sequence goes on along the minus strand of JADLZN010003962.1, from coordinate 68,113 downwards.
TTGGACTTGATTAGGAAAGCAAAACACCTGTCTATATAAGACCTTACAGCTCACAGTGCATTGTCAGAGCAAATGAGAATCATGAGGTAAAAAGGAACTGCCTGAAGAGCTCAGAGACAGAATTGTGGCAAGGCACAGATCTGGCAAGGTTACAAAAAAATTTCTGCTGCAACTTAAGGTTCCTAAGAGCACAGTGACCTCCATAATCCATAAATGGAAGACGTTTTGGGACGACCAGAACCCTTCCTAGAAATGGCCGTCCAGCCAAACTGAGCAATCGGGGGAGAAAGAGCCTTGGGGGGAGAGGTAAAGAAGAACCCAAAGATCACTGTGGCTTAGCTCCAGAGATGCAGTCGGGAGATGTGAGAAAGTTGTAGAAAGTCAACCATCTCTGCAGCCCTCCACCAGTCGGGGCTTATGGCAGAGTGGCCCGACGGAAGCCTTTCCTCAGTGCAAGACACATGAAAGCCAGCATGGAGTTTGCTAAAAAACCTGAAGGACTCCAAGATGGTGAGAACTAAGATTCTCTGGTCTGATGAGACCAAGATAGAAACTTTTGGCCTTAATTCTAAGCGGTATGATTGAGAAAACCAGGCACTGCTCATCACCATCCAATACAGTCCCAACAGTGAAGCATGGTGTGGCAGCCATCATGCTGTGGGGGTGTTTTTCAGCTTCAGGGACAGGACGACTGGTTGCAATCTAGGGAAAGATGAATGCGGTCAAGTACGGGGATATCCTGGACGAAACCTTCTCCAGAGTGCTCAGGACCTCAGAATGGGCCGAAGGTTTACCTTCCAACAAGAAAATGACCCTAAGCACACAGCTAAAATAACGAAAGGAGTGGCTTCACAACAACTCTGTGACTGTTCTTGAATGGACCAGCCAGAGCCCTGACTTAAACCCAATTGAGAATCTCTGGAGAGACCTAAAAATGGCTGTCCAACAACGTTTACCATCCAACCTGACAGAAATGGAGAGGATCTGCAAGGAGGAATGGCAGAGGATCCCCAAATACAGGTGTGAAAAACTTGTTGCATCTTTCCCAAAAAAGACTCATGGCTGTATTAGATCACAAGGGTGCTTCTACTAAATACTGAGCAAAAATGAATACTTAGGACCATGTGATATTTCAGGTTTTATTTTTTAATAAATCTGCAAAAATGTAAATCTGTCAACAATTTGGTGTTTTTCTGTCAATATGGGGTGCTGTCTGTACATTAATGAGGAAAAAAAAATACTTAAATGATTTTAGCAAATGGCTGCAATATAACTGAGTGAAAAATTTAAGGGGGTCTGAACTTTCCGTACCCACTGTATATATATATATATTTTATACACACACACACACACATACAGTGTTCGAACTATACCATGGACTTCAGGGGAGCCCACTTGATTTTTTTTTTATAAGGGGGGGAAGCCATCTTGTTTTCTATAACGGGGGGCTTACAATGTCGTTGAGGGCTTACAATGTCTTACAAAGATACATAACAGCTACAAGTGTATGCAATACTTGCTACAAGCACTATATAGGATAAATCACTACACAGGATTACCCCATTATACTTTATCGACACGAATTGATAAGTGAATCAACAAACAGCCACCCACAAATAGTCAATAAACAAAGCATCAGGCTGTCTTTGAGTTCACATGAACAACGGTTTTTAAAGTTACTCGTTGTCAGGCTACAGAATAATACCATAATTCCTCCATTCAATCAGGCCTAAGACATCGAGAGTCACGCAGACCTATAACAACCCAGCCGCAACACATAATTGCGAATAACATGCCTTACCTTAACACAGAATCGACCACAGAATCCAACGTTTATATTTTTTCTACGAATCTTTGCGTTAACATGTACTAAAAATGAGTGGAATTTGCACCGCAGCGCCACCACACCTTGATGCTCATGACAAGAAAAGCATGTATAGTTATCTTTATTGAAGAGAATTAGGTTTAAATCACCGTCATGCATAAATGAATGATATTTTTGCAATTTTACAAATAATAATCCACGATGATCACATTACACAAAACTGAAATTGCACATTTTCAATATTTTTTGAGACCCCCAAAATTTCACAAATTCCGTTTTCAGGGGAGCCCATGTCTTATTAAAGGGAGCCGAGCTCCCCCTAGCTCCCCCGTAGATCGCACCCTGTTTTTATTATATATCTATATATATATAGCTCGCTTTCATTTAATTGCTGCACACCCAACGCGCCTTACGATCGTATGAGGGGATCTCTCTTCAACCACCAAGCTATTACAAGAGAAACGTATTGATAATCACAACATGTTGGACGTGATCCTTATGTTATAACGAGGAGTGATTTTTAAACTAAATTGAATTACCTTGCTGCGGGGGGGGGTGGGGGGGGGGGGGGACATTAAGGCGGAGGGATTTCGCTAAGCAACTAACCCTGATTGTAAACAAGCTATTTCGAAAGTGAATCCCGTATTTATATGACGGATGCGGGATATATGTCACTCCTGAAACTTTTCTGCATGTACAGGTTTTGGATGTTGGTAGCTGTTAAGCAGACGTTAAAACAGCTTTTATTTAAATTCTGAATCGATTATAGCCTGCCTAGAAAGCGAGCAAATAGCGCTTTCATATAACGTTAATCACTAAAAAGCTGTCACTCACTTCAATTTATCGCAATCTCACGATTCCGTGAACTGCAAACAATATCTTGTTTACGTCGTTTATGTGTGGCGTTTAGCATTCAGTGAATTCTGACAGTGTCACCCTGTACCTATTTATATATTTCTTTATTAATATATCATTATCTTATATTAACCATTTGCACACACAAGCAATATCCGACTTGACTCCTCCCGACTGCAGACGCAGGTTTACAAGCCACTTTTTCCAGCGTTTCTCAGTCAAATTCTTGAATTTTCCCCCTTATGAGCAACACATTTTTGTACACAATAAAAGCTCCTTGTGGTTTATCGGTTTGGCCGATTTGAGCATCCATAAACAACACAAAACACAGGCATTTTGATTTTCAGCTAGTGATTTCTATGGAGAAAAATCCCGTTCCAGCTGCATTTCGCGGTCATCAGAAGCACGGTGATTGCAAACAAATCATTTTTAATGATATTCTAATGGGCCGCTTTTTGATATCACAAAACCCGGAAAACAAAGCTGTAGTCAAAACGAGCCGTTCGTTGTAGTTCTTGAAAAGGGATTTTTAAAAAAGAAATATCTCCCTTTGGAGTGGACTTAGAGATTTGTAACTTTCTAGATCTCTGGATCCACTGACCTAAAACTCAAAAAAGTAAAAAAGCATCATGGGCACCACCTTTAAGGAAACTTTGGCTCGTCTCCCGAAGCCACAGGAGGGCGTCATTCACACAGATTGCATTTAAAAACATATTAGACGAAGTGAAAAGGAATAAACCTCCACAAATTCGCGACATGTTTTCTAAAAGTTAAAACTGTTTTAACTTTGCATGGCTACATCTCTTTTGTGAGACGCGAGGAGGTGCAGCAGTAGTAGTGTCTCCCCCCCCCCACAGAGCATGGTTTCTCCCCCCGACTGAGCTTGGTTTCTCCCAAGTTTTTTTCTCCAATCTGTCACCGATGGAGTTTTGGTTCCATGCCACTGTTGCCTTTGGCTTGCTTAGTTGGGGACACTTCATTTCCCGCGATATCGTTGACATGATTGCAAAGATAATATTTAAACTGAGCGGGATGTTGACATCACTGAATTCAATGATTAACTGTCTTTAACTGAAAAATTAGTGGTTACTATTGTCATTTTGCATTATTGACACAATATTTTCCTAATTAATGCTGTTCAGTTGCTTTAACACAATCTGTATTGTTAAAAGCGCTATATAAATAAAGGTGACTTGACTTGACTTAAAAAAAAGCACTGAATATGCATTCTGTGTGAATGGCTTGGTTCGGTTTTAACCTAAACAATACAGTATCTTCTCCGCATTGAGTTTCTATAGTTTCTCGAATATTTTGAACGAATAATGCAGCAGCAGCACGTCTCGTGGGCTAGACTACAAAACATTAAAATGCAACAGCGTCACTTACATCACCGCATCTCGTGCACCAATGATGACACTCCCTGACGCACTCCTAACATTTGATTGTACTATTTTTGCATTCAAATGCAAATGTTTACTTTAAATTCGACTAATATTATTTTTTTATTCACAATCTCCTCTTCACAGGCAGTCACATAGCACTCAATTCAGCATGTGTTCATGTTTGCGTGTGCTGTCTGCGTCACTCAGAGCACGTGCCTATATCGAACATTTTTTCATATAGTTATCGAATAAGGTGTACCGTCGATAAAAATCGATACCGTTTTATCGCCCAGGCCTACGTTTGAGATTATATTTTAAAAAATAGCGCTTGAGAATAAATCAACACAGGGTCCGCTGAACTCCTAGTCAATACTTTAGCAACATCAGGGAATCTTTTTGCAATATTTTTGTGCAGTCCTATAGGCCTACATAAAATATCTTATACATCAAATGTGTATGGCTGGTTTCAGGGTGTTTTCACAAGTAATCTATCTGATATGTAGTTAAAAACTATTTTTAATATTGCAACAAAACCCAGATTAGTTATCACAACTGCAATCCTATTGCCAGTGAGACAGTAAACAAACAAACTAATGTGGACAAAATAATGTGACCACCAATTATTTTAGAGGTTGAGACTACAGCAGGCTACAGTGAAAAACAAATGTTGTTGGATATCAGTGTAGTACAAGCAATGTTTAGTACAAACCTGTTGAAAAAAACAGCATATGCTGGTTAGGTATGTTTTGACGCTGGGATGCTGGTTTAAGCTGGTCCTTTGCTGGTTTATGCTGGTCCTTTTGCTGGTTTATGCTGGTCCTTTTGCTGGTTTATGCTGGTCCTTTTGCTGGTTTATGCTGGTCCTTTTGCTCGTTTATGCTGGTCCTTTGCCAGCACATGACGAGCATAAACCAGCACATGACCAGCATAAACCAGCATCCCAGCGTCAAAACATACCTAACCAGCATATGCTGTTTTTGTCAAAAACCCCGCCCCCAGTGCTGACGTGTGATACACTAAATAAATAATTAAATAAACTCATGAAAGCCTGTTTAGCAGGGGCAACTGTAACCTTGACTGTCCAGTCATTTGGTGTTTTAAGAGCTGATTATAACTGCATACACCAAGCATGGCAAGACTTCAGCAGCACAGAAGAAAAGTGCTTGAAAACCAAAAGTAAATTAAGGGGATCATCGATCACTAAGAAGAATTGTGTCCAAACAACACAAAACTGCTCCTGTAAAGTGACAGCAAACCTCAATATTCACTCTGAAGACAAAAATAAATGACCACAGAGAACTTCACAAAGCCAACAACTATGAAAGAGCTGCAACTGCTAAAACACCAAGCTGGAACACCAAGATGAACTTTAACATCTGCCCTTGCCAGACAAATCATGATAGATGACATTCAACTGGAGACTATTCAGAAGTTGTATGAATGTTCTAAGCTGTATTAAAGGCAAATTATTTTAAAACACCTTAATAAATAAATATTGCCAATTTCCCAGGTGTTTATATGATTTTGTCCAACCTCTGTATTTACCAACATATTGTATAATTTACTAAAACATTTTAAAATGTCTCATGAAGCTGTGAACATTTCTGAATAAACTATTGGATCAGAGTTTTGAATTTGTTGAATTTCAATTAATCAATTCATTAAAAATGAACAGTTTAAACTGACTCAAGGAAACTAAATTTTTTTGATATACTAAGGTTTAAACGCTATTAAAACGTCTCCATTTTAAAACATACTCTCAGTGGAATTGAAACTAATAATTATCTAATGATGCGATCTTTATGAAACTTAAATCAACAGTAAATTCACAGCAATATTCATAACATGTCAATTGTAAATCGCAAGCAAAATCATCGCAAATACTGTATAAAATGAATATTCAACATATTGCTCAGCTCTACAGCTACAACATGGCAAACGAATGCTCTATTACTGCAGCAGAAACCAATATTAACTAGAAAACTGCAACTACAGTAGTCCAAAATGTCTGCACTGTAAAGCCATCTTTATAATCAAAGTCCTTGAGGGAACTTAAATGCTTTCAGTCTCTTTATTAAACACCTAAGGAGAACAAGAAATGCTCACAGCTGCAACCTGATTCTGAATCCAGACTTTAATGACCACATCATGAACGCTGTTGAAGTGTGATGTTTCTGGTGTGGCTTGGCGCTACTAGACGTGATCTGATAAGCTTGCGGCGCACACAAAGAAGTAGCATGGACGCTAAAAGATACAACCGCAGGCGCGAGTCACAGAGGACAGAGCAGTTGACTTTAATTGTCAGAGTTAAAACAAATATGAAAGCCATGAGCTATCACAGCCTAGGAACTTCCTGGTTAATGTTTGTAGCTTATAAAAGATAAACAAGCGCAATCTGTGCAATCTGATATATTAGTCATTCGGTTTTCAAAGCTAGAGCAACCAAAATAAGAAAACCCCCCCCCCTCCCACACACAGACAGCTAATGGTATTTTACAAATGAAAGCATGAAATCAAGAATCCGGTCAAATGAGAAGCAACGAACCTGAGTTTCACAGTCTCAAATGAGAGAAAATTGCATGAGTCAATCTCTACCTGCCTTCTGCTGGTGAGGAGTTGGAATGTCTGAGGAATGTGAAGGTGGTGCAGGAGCAGCTAGGTGAAAATGGGGCCTGCTTATTTTATGACCTGAAAGGTAGGATCTGAGAGTTGATGGGCTTATAGATGAATGTTTAGCGATTTGAAGAAAAAAACGACTTCCAACCCTATCACTTTTGCTCACTTGAAAACTTAATATTCAGCATGGTTGAATAGTGTCACATCTGCAAAAAGCAGAATGCGTGTGGGTGAGAGGATGTTTGTGTCACACCAAAAATAGGTGAATATACATGCTGCAGAATATTGGGACAGTCATATAGTAGAGATCAGGTATTGTGAAGCAGAGAGTAAGTCATTATTGGATTGAGCCTAGGAATAATCTGGCGTTCCCTACTGCAGAACGTACGGCGCAGATGTTTCACAGCCCTGCTGAGGTACCTGAGGATCAGTGAACGCATAGCCGAGACGTCAGCAGATGAGAGCAGAGGGACATGTTTGATGTAAGCAGGCGAGCTCACACAGGAGTGTGCCGGATGAGCCCATTTGTATGCGAGAGAACGAAAAGACGTCTCAGCCAAACAGACTATGGTACAAGATTACGATAACTTCTTTTGAGACAGGTCGGATGGTCCTCGATGTTGAGTGGTGTGCGGTTGCATTGGCGCCCTGATCGGTCCACTCGGTGCCGATAATCGGTGCACATGATTTGATGTTTAAGGCTGAGGAATCTGAGGAATACAGGCTAAAAACATATTACCTATTAGTATGGTGGTCTTAATTCATTGAGACTTAAAATTGAAAATTGTGTGAACCCCGTCGCATGCCAATTAATTAAAAACTGCAACTGACTGGCAAGTTAAGAAAAGTTGGACCGCGCCGGGTGTTGTATCGAAGGCGCAGCTGAAGGATTAAACACAACAATGAAAAGCTCAAGATGGTATTGTTGCCCTTTATCGAGTTTTGCAGCGCTGTAGGAAACCCAAGACGAGGGGGTGAAATAAAAAATAAAAATTAACACATGAGAAAACTGCCACCCTCATTGGTCTTTAAAAGGCATTTTTAAAGGAACATACTTTGATTGTTTGTTGTAATCTTGTTGGCAGAAGTATTATTGAATGGAAAGCTTCAAAGGCGTTCTTGGAGGGCATTTGTTTTAGGTGAGTTTACACTAAAGATTTACAACACGATAAAGCTTAAACTTGTAAAGAATGTTGTCTAACATGTTTCTATGACGTGTGTGCAACAGCTTGAAGCCACTTTTTCACCATCTCTGATCAACAGACCATTCATTACCAATGGAGAATTGTATGGGAAACAAGGAAAATGCTAACAATCACTGCCATGGAGAGTTTACTCAAAACTCTAGGTAGTTGTGAGATGAATCGAACTTATCACGCACATATTGTCGACCACTGGCGAAAAGCGTATTGGCCTTGAAACATGTTGAGTCTCTTGAGGTGGTTATGAATTAATACAACAATAGTAGTTAACACAATCTGCAGTAAAATAGAAATGTTTCTTGAGCACCAAATCAGATAATGACTGTTAATTCAGTTTTCCACCACAGGAATGCATTGCAGTTCAAAACAAATATTACTAACAGAAAGTGACAGTGTAGTTATACATTTGTTTGTTTTTACTGTTATTTTTTGCTCATAAGTTTGCCGTATGTATAAACCTGCAGGAGAGGGTGGACGAATGTACAGCAGCACAGTGGTAGGGGTAGGAGACAACAAAGATAATGTATAGGGTTAGCAATTCCAGTTATAATATCAAACTATTCCAGAAACTGAGCTAGTTGGGATTCACACGTGAGTAAATTACCACGGGCGTCAGCATGTAGACAGTAAGTGCAAAGATGCCTAATCCCACACAAGTGTCCCAGTAGAATGCAAAGCTCAAGTAGACAGATAAAGGGCGGACTTGATCTTAAATAAAAGACTAAGGGATGGTGCTGACCTGTACTGAGCTTGGAAGTGCTTAGTTAACGATACACACGATGAGTAGAGTGCTCAAGAGCTGAATAGAGCCAGCGCGTGTGAGTGCTGGGCCAGGGCATGAACTCTCCTCCAATCCCACAGGACCCTGAGAGGTGCAAGCAGTAAGGGGGCGGTGAGTTTAGCAGAAGCCGGGCGCCGGGGTGGGAAGACAGGGACGAGAGGAGTTGTGTGGAGGACAATCCGCGTGAGAGGGGTCGGGAAGGGCAGGAGACAGAAAAGAATCCGGTTACATACAAGCATGTAAACAGAAAGTATGACAAAGTAATACATTGAAAGCACTGAGACTGACTGCAGAAAAATGTTTTAATGCAACCAGATTTATTTAGAAAAATACAGGCTGTGAATTACTATCTAACTGAGAATGATATAGCTACTGTCAAAACACTTATTTTTCATTCACAGAAATATGATCACTACACTATGAAGATACTGACATTCATAAAACTCCTTTGAATTATAGTTTTTTTTCTGTTGGGTGTTCTTGGCCTAGATTTCTTTGGACTAGTATCTTTTCATTTTCTCCTCTTATGTGTAAATTTCAGCCCTAAGTTATGCTGTTCATGTTTTTGTCACTTTTGACTGCCTCTCAAGACACCTTGTTCAAGGAATAACACCAGTAAACACAGAGAAAGAAAACGAGAAGTAAAAAAAAAAGAAAGCATGCAAACCAGTATTCCTGATTCAATTATTAGAATTATATAAGCACACAATGGATAAGTTCCTGAAAGGAGAGCGAAACTGGCTGAAAGCTCAGGTGTCATGAAAATTTAAAAAGGACATCATCCTGTTGTCACGAGCCAGGCTAGAACTCTGGTGTGGTGGTTGAGAGATCTACCACTGAGCCACGGGAGTAGTAATGTTGGACTCAAACGAAACACTTATGGCAGTATCCCAGGAAATGTAGATGTAGGAACATCCATCGACGTAGGCTGTGGGCATGCCTTGGCAGACATTCTCGTCAAAATACTGTGCAGGGAGGTGCGGTGGTGGGGCCTTTTGCTTCTACGCTCTCAGGCGGCGAGATCCGCTAACGGAGCAGCTTGGCAGGCTGCCGGCGTTTCCCAGCGCGACTTGTGATTTTGGGGCATATCGTGCTTCTAGGTTGCGCCATGGAGAGCAGAGCCATGTGCTTGCGGGCGTTGTGACCACACCTGTACGCGGATGCGGTGGCTGTTGAGGAATGTGACAGGTGGTGACAAGTTTTATATCACTTTCGTGCTCCGATGTAGTGGCGAATCTCTGATGGGCCCATACAGTACAGAGCGGGGCTTTCTCACAGTATGAGTTATGTTGCTAATCGGGGGAAGAAGAGTCTGCGGGGGGGGGTGGGGTTGTGGGGGGGTGGGGGGGGGGATGGCATATGCAACAACCCTTTTGTCCTGGTCATGCCGTTGATATATACCAGCGCTGAGGCAGTGGCTGGAGAATCCAGCGTCCAAGTAGAACTCCTTCTGTGGATCTGGGTAAGCCAGACATGGAGCAATGCACAGATGTTGTTTCAGCTCATTCATGGCATTTTGCTGTTCGTCTGTCAAGGCGAAGGGGCAGTCCTTTTTCAGAAAGGCCGTGAGAGGGCGTGCAATGTCCAAATAGTTCTCAATGAACTGCCTTGAAATAGTTGCACACGCCTAGAAAACTTCGGAGTTCCGAGACATTGGCAGGGGGTTTAATGTTCTGAATGGCCTGGATCCGGCTGGTTTGTGGCTCAATACCTCGTGGTCCGATGAGTATGCCCACGTAATTGACCTTGGTTTTGCCCCATTGTCCTTTGTGGAGGGCAATCTTGGCAACGGCGGTGGTAGCCACCCCCCTGTTCCCCCCCCACCCCCCCCCTGGTGGTGCAGGGCGTGGTCAATTTCTTTCAGGTGATCGGTCACGTCGTGTGTTTCATCAGAAGGTCGTCAGCATAGATTAAGTTCCCTCTTACCCTGGCATCCGGGCATGCTTTATTGAGGAAGATGTTAAATTCGGCTGGAGAGTTGGCATAGCCGAATGGGCACCTTGTGAAGGTGTACTGCCGATTGCCAAAAGTTAAAGCCAGCTTGTGTTGGTCATCTGGACGCACTGGTATAGTCCAAAATCCTGAGACCACATCAAGAGTGGAGAAGATTGTGGCTCCTCTGATTCTTGGTATCTCCTGTTCCAGCTGGGTCATCGGCCATCGCGACAATGGCACCTGTTGATTCAGTTTCCTATAGTCGATGGTCGGCCGCCACTTGCCATTTGATTTGATGACAGGCCAGATGGGGCAGAGCCTATTAGCGTGGCTTTTTTCTTTTTTTTCCAATACTGTCAGAACGACGCCAGGTAAGAATGACACAGCGCCAAGCATAGAGTTGATGATCTCCTGTATGGGTTCGTACGATTCAAGGGGGATCTTGTGTTGCTTGACAAAAGTGGGTGGAGCTTGTGGGTGCGTTGGGACACGCACAACATGGAGGCTAGTGAGGCCACAATCTAAAGAGTCCTTGGCAAATGATTCCTTGTATTTGTACAGGACTTGACGGAGTTTGTGGCGGTCTGCATCCTCCTGTATGGCATCAGCATCTTTCAGAATTTGCTGGACTTGTGTATCAAAACTGGGTATGGCTATGCTGTCGTTAATTACTCTGGCTGTGGGCGGCAGAGGTGCAGTCGCGATTTATGCAGGTGGAGTGGTTAGAGGACCAGTGTACACGGCAAAGTGTTGTGGTCTTCTGTTGTTCTGTTTCTACACAACCTGTCCTGAACTGGCATGAATGACGGTTATGGTGTGAGATCTGAAGGGTGCTGTTAACTCCCTGCTCTGGGCCTGAGATTTGTCTGGCAAATCATCGATCGAGATGCGCGTCCACATGTATTGGTACGAATTAGTGCAATCATGAGTCATAACTGAAATAGCAAACCAGCCTGGTAGCTTAGGCACTCCGGAAATCGTTGCAAATGCCGCTACTATTGACAGTGTAGATGCCCTAGATGTCACTTCACGAGGGTGTGGCTTCAAAGTGAGGCACAGTGCCCCATCGGGGACGTGGAAGAAAGCTAGGGTGGAGAGAGTTTGGCCGTTCGCCGTTGCGTCGAACAGCGACCCTTTGGTGGGTAAAGCTGGTACTAAATCTATTTCATTGATTAGCCGTGAAGGCCTCAGGGATGGTTTTGCGCTCCCTGACAGGAGTTCTCATGGTTGACAGGAATCGTGGGTGACTGTGAGTTCATTGGAGCCCATATCACCCTTCTATTGGATCCTGTCCACGTGAGCATGACAGCGATCGAATGTCCGCTCCGCTGGACCATCATGCGGTGCGTTAGAAGGCCCGGAAGTAACTGGGTTAGACACTGTCCATCCACCTCCAAGGTCAGGCACGGTGCCCCGTTGGCAGTCCACCCACTAAGCTGAGGGGAGGGATTCACGGGACTTCGTGTGCGTTGTTCTAGCTCCCCCCACCACACCGCGCCAGGATTCCGCCTCGCTGGCTGTTTGAGTTTAGTTTTGCATTGAACTGTGAGATGGCTGACTGCGCTCTGCCAGATCCTGCCACAGTGATAGTTATGGGGTTTTGTCCGTTGGGAACATCAGTTGTAAGCCCCCTAACGTCGGGGTCGGATTTGTATCAGAGAATTGGTAAACTTGCGAAAGACCCGTCAGCAGCGCAACCTTTAACTTTGCTCTTGCGCGACGCGCGGCGTTTCCCGCTGCTAGCCGGGAGATTTCCCCGCGACCTTTGACCTGGACAGTCTGGTCGGGGGTGGTCTGGTGTGAGGTAGGCAGAGGTTTCTCGCACTGAGCCCAGATTCAGTGTTTCTAAATATCTAGCAATGGTGTCACAGCCGCTCTAGAGTCTTTGCCGAGGACCGAGCGCAATCTGTGTCAACGGGAGAATGTACACAGGCGCCCCGCCCCAAAGTTCATAGGGCCGGATTGGTCAGGGAATTGCGAAGTCTACCTTGTTCAATGTGAACTTCCTTTGGGCTGCTCTCTGTATGCTATGCCTCTGGCACCCCCATTCACTATTAACCACTCTGATACTTAAGAGTTCGATTCTGGCTCTTGGCTTCACTTTGAAGTCTGTCAAAAAAGTTGGCTTGACATTAAAGTGAGTTCAGCTCCAGTGTTCACCAGGGCCTCCAGTCTCACCTCATTTCCAATGTGATGGCCAGGTGCTCAGAGTGTGTTGCGCACACCTGTCGATTAGGCATCACTGCCGAACCGTCTCGGCATGGGGTTGCTGTGATGACTAGGCAAGCAGCATAGCTGGCCGCTGGTCCGGTACTTGTTGCAGGGAGGCAGACCACAAAAACCGCGCTTTCTGGTACTTTGCGGTCTTGGCTGGAGGTGTGTTGCGGGATGTTGGTTGGTTCTGGTGGTTCCGCAGTCAGCTGAGGGGGTTGAGTGATGTCACCACTTGGTGATGAGCTATCTGGTTCTGTGGTTAACAGTGGACTAGCAGTGATCTGGTTGGGAAGTTCATTATGAGGGGACTCTGAGGGGGCGTTGGGGTCAGAGCTGCGCTACGCCACACCTCTAGAAGACGCCCTGACCCATCATCACGTTTTTTTACCTTCTGGTTGCTTTCATTGGAGGGACGTTCTTTAAAAGCCTCTGATTCTTGTGACTCCAGGATGTAGCTAGTGGTTCTCGTTCTGTGTGTATGGTTATATTTGGCCTGTCTAGGCCGTTTTGAGTCCGCGTGGTTTTTTGCTTTGTGGCCAGTTTTTAGCTCGCAGCAGCTCTGTGTCTGTGAGGTCCGCGTTCCTTGGGCGTCTTTCACGTTCCCATGTGGCTCAACCATTCGGTTGAGGCCGGTGGGCTTGGGCATCCATGTCCCCCAGGCTAAGCCCGCGCGGGGCCCCTTATAATGGTGCTTAGGAGGGCCCCCATGCGCCATGTGCCTCCTGATGGTTGGGACAGGACTGACAGTGCTGTGCAGCGTTTGTCACAGTGTGGTGCTCCGGCGCCACTTAGAGCAAGTTCGCAACTCCTGATTAGTGACAGGATAGTGGGGGTTTTTTTCCTGTCCTTTCACAGCAAGTCTTTTGTTAAACATGGGCTCTGTGTGGCAAATCGCAGCTGCTCCTGGGTGGACACCCTAGTCGGGGGCAAGCCAAGAACCCAAGTGGTGGCTAACTGCTCGGGTGGCAGCGTTCCCCGGAGGAACAGAATTTTGACAGCGACATATGTTCATCTGGTGTTTCGTGCTCCGAAAGTAGCCTGGGAGCTTTGGTAGTAAGCCTCGCCCCGTGGCCCCCTGGCTCCCTGCTGGCTTAAGGTCCATGGCAATAACAGTCCTTGTTGACTTCTGGGGGTTTTTTTCAGATAATTCTTAATCAGAGCTGCTGCTCGCTGGTAATCCCTCAGTTACGGTGGGCGTTTTCTAGAAAGCTCCTCACCTCATGGCTGGCGGTGATTCGGAGCAGATAGAGTATGTCTCTTGTGGTAACATTGGCAACAGTTTGCATGTGAAAGTCAATGTCTTTTAAGTAGGTGTGCACATCGTGGTCCCCTGCAGGGTTTGGAGTGAAAGTGTGAATGTTTCTAGCCAGCTTATCCAATTTTTAGGTGACACGCCGTGACTGGAAGACAACCTTTGAAAAGGCTCCCACCCCCTTGCAGCTGCTGGGGGTTCTGGGATGCTGGCAGGTGATGTCCTGAGCAGTGGGCTCTCACCCCCCTTTCGAACTGGAAACCCTTGACGAGCTGGTATCAATCTGCTGGTTAGGGGAAATTCTGTGGTGTGCATTCCCCTTTCAGAGTCACTTTGCAGTCTATATGCATATTTAAGCTCTCTGTGAAACGTATCCAGTTCATCTTTTAAATAGTCTCTTTGTTGAGCTAGGGCACTGACTTCAGCCCCGGAACTTTGCAGGTGGCCTCTGCAGGCCCTGGCCCTGGCGTCTCTCTCTTTGAGTTCAGTCTCTGATCTCATCAGGAGAGCCTCGGCTCGCTGAGTTTTTAATAGTTCTCTCTGGGTGTCTTCTCCAAGCTCGTCGTGTTGTGTCTAACGCGACCCCGATCAGTTCGGCGTTCTGAGTATCTTACCTCTACTCCTGCAGATATGGGTCCTTTCACTCCGCATCTGTGCTGGTGCTGAGGTATGACATTAGCTGGTCCAGTGACTTTGAGCCAAGACCAGGTTTCTCTGAGCCATGCTGTAGCTTCACGCGATTGCCTGTTCGTCCATGGGGGGAGCTGTGTTTCTCCCCAGAGCTTGCATGAGCGAGGAGGCGTGTGAGGCCGAGGGGCCCCCCACGTGATTGGTGAGCTCTGGGTGGCTTGTCCTGTGTCGGATTGTGTGAATCCCGGGCCGTCAAGGTGTGTCGCAGCTGTTCCCGGCTAAGGTGCGCAGGCCGCGGTGCTATCCGCCCGGAGTGTACCAGTTCGTCCTCCCGCCCGTGCCTCTTTGGCATCCCGTGGGCCTCAGGGTGGACTGATAGAGCCCTGCTGTCTCATGGTGAAGGACGCGAGGGATGATGCGAGAGGGAGCAGCGGGACCCAGCACGGACCGGCCATGAAGTCTACCGCGTTAAAGGCTGCAATTATAGTCTATCGTTCTCTTGCCCGGTCTGTTGAGGCGAGCCAAAACAACAGGGCGGCGGTGCCCGGAACCTGTTATGATGGTCGTGATGGCCCTCTTCGGGTGTAAGTGTTGTGGAGGGTGGGGGGGGGGGCACGGCCCGGCCCTCGTGTGACAGCCGCCTGATCGTTTCCCGATTGCCGCCGCATTGTAACCGTCACTACCGACATCAGTTCCTGCCAAGGATTCCTCCAAACCCGGTTCGGTTCTGACGGCCCACCCCCCGCCAAAACTGAACCCCCACACCCCAACCCACAATTCAAAACACATGGGGTTGTAGCTAGAGGAGAGTAGCAGGTTTTAGCTTTCATTTGTGGTGGTAGACGGGGCCTACCGGTAGGAAGGGCGGCGTTGGAGTACAACCTCTTATGGTACTTGGCAGTGTGGCGGCGCTTATTTTTCACGATGCGGCGGCCTTGCTTTGTTGTTTGTGATCGGTTGTGATCGTTAGGCTGATCTCTATGGGAGGGATTCCTGCTGGTGTCGGTGATGACCTCGTTTTCCCCCCGTGGAGGAGACCGTTTACAGTTCGTGGCTGTCGTGGCAGTCCCCGCCCAGCAGTGGCGGAACCTGTATCCAATCAGCCCACTGCGGGTGTCCTGAGGTGCCCCACAATGCTCGCTCCCCCCGCTCGCTCCGACCCGTACCTTTCACATTGAATTCACCCCCTGTTAAACTAAATTTAAATAAGTGCGTGGTAGAAAGTTAGAGAGAAACAGAGGAGAGAGAACCGATTCCATTTTTTTTTTACAAATCACTCATACCCCCCGGAACAAACCCCCAACCCAAATAAACAACATTATAACAGTACTCCCGTCTTCCCGTCCACCCCCAGTAGTCGGGCTCTGACCACCCCTAATCCCAAACAAGTAAAGAAAATAAAGGACTAAAAGAAAATTAAAAGAAACGGCAGGTACAGAATGGCTTAGCAGATAATGGGCCACTGAGCAGAGGCCGGAAATTGGACACAAATAATAGAGTACCAATGTGACTAGCGAGACTCCAAACAGGGGGGAGTGGTGGCCAACCCTTAAGTGAAAACAGGAGGTAGACGAGTTCAGAAAGTAGCTACTTCGACCACGCTGCCCTCTAGAGTTAGTTTAAAGGGTTACGGCCTTACCTCCATTAGAGGAATCAGACTGATACGATCCGGCTGTAGTGCGAGACTTGCTTCATTCTGAACCGAATTATTGTACGCAGCTAGATCCCAAGAACACACAGGTCCAATCAACCGTCATCGCTCATATGTGCAACTAACTGACAAGTGTGTGTTTTTTTTTTTTTTTCTTTTCGCGGATTCTCTCGCCTCGCCCAGTACACCAAATCAGAAAGATCCTGACCAAACAGGGTTTCTTCGACGTGTGTTCGATGCAAATTCAAGTGCTCAGCTTCTTAACAGTCCACTTAAATTTTAATCCTAGCTCACTGGCTTCTCACCCGGGTTCGTCTGATCAAATTCGGGACAACACGTACCCGGCGATACCCCCACCACCTAACGCATGGGACTAGCTCTTAAGTTATAAGTAAGGGGTAGCTGTAGTTGCTGACATTGGGCAACAAGCCAATGCTTCACTCTAGCCGATTCCCATCAAAAGAACGGCGTTGCACAGCTGATAAGCGGGCATTCGCTCAAATTCTAGCTTTACTACGCATGCAGGCCCCCCCACGATTTCCTTATGTTCAAAAGCGATTTTGATTAGAGATTACTGTACCGCAAAAGAGATTTCTTCATCGTTAGCGAAACCCATGTAATATTATGAACCTGCAGTCACTGACCCCTTACACTAATTACCAAACCGTGACTCATGTTTAGAACAAAAGGGGTTTGTTAAAATACAGTACTGGAGGTGGATTTTAACCATCCAATCCAAAAGAGTGAGTTCACGCTGCGACTCGCCTCACTCTAAACGCGCATAATATAGGAAGAAGAAAAAAAAAAAAAACAACACAAATAAATTGATACTGTTTGCTCACAAACCAAGATTGAATGTTCCCGCGTATCTCCACCAAAACTGTAGGGTTTTTATTATTAGCTCTAAAAAGGGGAATATTTATGACGAATTATAACTGGTTATGATTCATAATAAATATTTAGATTATATCTTCGAATTAACTGTAGCAGAATCAATATCACAATATTGGATCGTCGTCCACGAGCAGACAAGCTATTCATTATCAATTCGCAGGGGCAATGTTTATTCTCTGGCACGGAAGAATAACTGTTCTTCTTTGTGCAGTGCTAGCAGTAATTTAGCAAATGTAGCAAGGGTTCACACATTCATTGACTTCGAACTGTGAACAGTAAACAGAGACGATTCGTTGTGAATATAAGGGATTTAATAAATGAAACTATATCTAACATATAACTAACTAAAACATATATACACAGAATGAAACAAAGTAAGGAAAAGAGAGAGAATAGAAAAAAAATGACAGTATTTCACATCACTTAACCACAAACTTTGAAAATCATCAGAGAATCCAAAAATCACATTAAAAGGGACTGAAACTTAAACACGCATCTAAATAATTTTAAGCGGTTACTTGCATTTGTTCCCGATTGCTGAAGAAGAGTCGGATGTGCGGTATGTAGATAACGGAGGTCTTTGGATGAGTGCGTGAGGAGGAGCAGTGGAGTTTTACTTTTTTATCTGAAGGAAAAGGCACAGGACAAGTTTACTTGAAGATAACACAACTGCGGAAAATAAACTCTCCGAGGAAGATCTTGGAGAGTCTTGGACCCAAGGTGTCCTGTCTCAACGGTAGAAGAGTTCTCTGGCAGCCAAAGATTATGCGGGCTAATCGCTTGCGCACCGAATCGCCCTATTCTGGGTGGCGGAGAGAGAAGGGCGAAGTCCCGTTGTTCCTCCCCCCATTCAGGCTTCTATCTTTGCTGTCTTTATGGCCGCCGTCTGGATTATACGGTACCCGACCCTGATTTACCCCAAAACCCTATAGTACAAATGTTATGCCACCCTCTGCGTTTCAACATCAATAATGTACATCATTCGTCCCAGAGGACTGAAAAGAGATACATATTGATAACCTAAAGAGAAAACAAACTTGGCAATTAGCATTAACCCACAAAGATACATACATACAACCCTTCTCCCCCTGCTAATATCACAGTGTCTCGCAGGCTCTTTTACTAAATACAAACAGAGTGAACTCAGTCATCCTATAGGGAAACCGTAATAGACGCCCCCAACACATGCAAATAACAGATAGATTTGTAGAGATATAGAGTAACGGTCTTATGTGTGTGTGTGTCTGTGTGTTAGTTACTTGGTCCAGCCCATAGCGCCCATCGGGGTCATTTACAGCTCTTTGGACAGTGTTTGAAGTCAGATGGGGGAGATGATAGTGGGGGGGACTGGTTAGAATCTCCCTGATGGCGAGGAACCATTTGGCAATTTAAAACCCCTAAACGTAATGTCTCTGATCAGAACTGTAATTTATACGCAAATGTCAAAAGGCTAAAAGGGTCTCTTAAGCCATAAACACCCCAAAGATCATGCATGATTCTACGCAGATGCTACATAGATTTATTTATAAAAAGTCTTTGCAAGAAAAATACAACAAAAGTTCTTCTCGGACTGAGGTCTTAACTACAGCAAAAACAATGGAAAA
This sequence comes from Sinocyclocheilus anophthalmus, assembly GCA_018155175.1. Lineage (NCBI taxonomy): Eukaryota > Metazoa > Chordata > Actinopteri > Cypriniformes > Cyprinidae > Sinocyclocheilus > Sinocyclocheilus anophthalmus. The sequence goes on along the minus strand of JADLZN010003962.1, from coordinate 49,272 downwards.
AGCACATGAGAAAATGAAAACTCCACGAAGGGAGAAAACAAAACCAGAGAACAATAATAACCAAAGAAAGAAACTCAGGAAACCTTACATGGGGTAGCTAGAGAGGCTTTAGCAAGACCAGGCAGGAAACACAGGGCGAAGACTCAAAAACCGAGTGAGGAACCAAGGGAAAAATACACAACTTAAATACACTGGGGAAACAAGGCTCAGGTGACCTGGATAACACTAACAAGACCACACGAGGAAGAACTAAGGCAGAGGAGAACCAGGGGACCTCTAGAGGCACGGAGACAAACTACAGGAGGTAGGATGCTGAAATGGAGAAGACAAGACAGGTTTTAGTAATGAGACATGAAACGTGGGGTTAATTCTAAGTGAACGGGGAAGAAACAAACGATAGGAAACAGGGTTAACTTTCCTTGCTATGTGGAACGGGCCAATGTATTTCTGGGAAAGCTTCCTTGATTCGACCCGGAGGGGCAGGTTCTTGGTGGCTAACCAAACTCTTTGACCAGCCCGGAAATTAGGAGCCGTCCGGCGGCGGCGATTAGCCTGACGTTGGTATCTCTGAGAGGTCTGAAGAAGGGCACGACTAACCTTCCTCCAGGTCTGCCGACAGCGTTGGACAAAATGCCGGGCCGAGGGAACGCCAACCTGTGACACTTCCTCAGGGAACAATGGGGGCTCTCCCCGGGGGGTAAAAGCGAAGTGGCATTCAAAGGTGGATAGTCCAGTGGCCGAGGATTGGAGGGTGTTGTGGGCATACTCAGCCCACATGATGTGGGCAGCCCAAGAGGTGGGGTTATTGGCCACCATACACCGCAGAGTGGTCTCCAGATCCTGGTTAATCCGTTTCGTCTGGCCATTAGACTCTGGATGGAAACCAGACGATAGGCTGGCTGTGGCCCCGATCAGCTTGCAGAAGGCCCCCCAGAACCGGGACGAGAACTGAGGCCCTTGGTCGGAGACGATATCCAGGGGAATTCCAAACACCCGGAAGACATGGTTCATGAGTAGGGCTGGGTATCGTTCAAAAATTTTCGATATCGATACCGATACCTTGACTTCAATACCGGTTCCTGAACGATACTTTTTCCCGATACCAATTTTATGAAATCAATTTAAACAAGATACATTATCTAAAAAAAAAACGTTGGTTTTATTTTTCAGCTTGTTGATGTTTATACAGACTCAAAGCCACTGTACAAAGGAACAAAATGTAACAAAATGCAAATAGTTTTAATAAAGCTCAAATAGTCTTAAGTTTACACATCTGTTAGGCTACATTTACACTTGTGCGTGTGACAGAATCACCTAGCTCAGACAGAATCGTCATTTCTATTCATTTTCTACTGATTTACTGATAAGCATGAGCAGTTTCTAGCGCTGTCTGCCTGTTCTCTCTCTTCCATGATCGCTGTTCTGACTCAGAGGTTATAATACATTTAATTTCATCAACAATACATGGCCAAAACACACACGCCAATCGGAAGTTATTACAAAAACTTGATAGTGGTTTAAAGTGAGTTTTGAGTAAAAAAAATATAAATCTTATTTATTGTCTTATACAGGGGTTAAATTGAGATTTGTTGTGTGTGTGTGTGGGGGGGGGGCTCTATGGTATCAAGCTTATATTTATGAGTTGGTATGTGGTGTATTATATAAATAATCTTATATCCCGTATATATATAATGTTTTTTGGCAAATGATTTATCTAGTCCACTAATCTCATTAATACTTTCATTTCATATTCTTACATTTGATCTATAAATTCAATCGACACTGAAAAATACAACTGCATTAAATAATTATTATGAGATTATTTTAAACATTTTTTAATATACAAACAAGAAATTATGGTGGAAATGATACTTTTCAACTAAATACACTACTGTAGGTGCCAGTAGTGAATGTTTACTGAGTGAGTCATTGAGTCGTTCATTCAAACGATTCGTTCAAACGGCAGATTCATCAGATGTTTATGCATAGGCTAATGAAACTTTGACTCAACCGATTCGTTCAAAACACGGAATCAATCAACAATGAATCCACTGGTTGCTGTGAGGTTTCTGCCTAAAATGAAAGCGACTTAATATTATTGTATTTGCTTATTGAACACGGTTTAGACCTATTAAATAGTCCGTTATGGTGAAAACGTGGTGATGTTGCCTAAAATAACTATATTTAAATATAAAACGTTCCATTTGAAATTTTACCTAGGATGTGAGGTTCTAGGTGGTGGTTTGATTCTACTGTGAGAGGCGGCGGGAGCCTCGCTCAGCAGCGCAACCAATACTGTCAAAGATGCATTATTATACATTTAGATAGCCATATTCCGACTTACTTAAATGTCATAAAATCAGAATAATGCGTTTTGGTTGGTTACTAGTTATTTTTGGTTACTGATGTTTAATCATGTTACTGTATGGCGTTAATGAAGAGTTAATGTCAAGCACTGGAGCTATGTGCTCAGCCCCAGGCGGCCCCCGGCCCAATTTAAACCCGGCTATGTAGCATGTGCTACAGTGTGCATGAATGGTCACCATAACACGCGGTCTTTGAGTTCTGTAGTATGAAGGATCATCTGTATATGATTGAAACTCTACGCAGGCTCCCGCGCTACTCGCCATTGGAAATGAATGACTTTCGGTCTGTCATTTGTCGGAGATAGTGGAAAGCCGGCTTGAAACGCAGTGGAAACGTCAGTATGACGAGGATCGTTTTCATTTTAAAACAAAAACGCACCAGTGTAAATGTAGCCTTACAGCTACGGGGGCTGGGACGCATTCACACTACAGCCTCACGTATGAGCCACATCTCTGAGTGTAACCGGTGACGCAGACTGACTGTGCAGACCGATCGGTGTATTACAGTACCACGAGCAGACTGCTCCGTACGTTTTCGCATCGCTCTCGCGGATGTCAAACACTGATCGATCTGAGATCATAGTTGATGAGATTAACCCCTTAGGTATTCAAATTTGGTACCGAACGACGAAACGTTTTTCGATACTCGATAGTATCGAGGCAATTCGGTCGGTACTATTTAACTATTTATAAACTATTCCATTCCTGTGAACATAACGTGACATTCTAGAAAACATTGTTGCAATGGTTTGGGGAAGGTTCTTTTCTGTTCAAGCTTGACAATAGGCCTTAAAAAAATACATCAGCCACTAGTAGTTCCGCTACAGGTCTGTGCCTATTATATTAGTATGCTCTTTTCTTAAATAATGCATCTTACTTTTTCTGTTTTCCAAGTTGTTGTTAGATAATTTACAAGGAAATAATTTAATTGTTTGTAGCCTCAGACCTCTGACTCATTGAAATAATATGCAAAAAATTACCACCAAATGGTTTCAAGATCTCACGGAAGCTGGAGAATACAAACCACCCGTTGGTACATTTCAGCATATAATCTCAATGCTATTTACTCATTCAGCAATTTCCCTCGAATCACCACATCACAATAAATTATTTAAAAAAGGACTTACATTTATTTCCAGTACAGATGCACATTTTTCCAAGAATAAATTAAACAATTCTAAATGAGTCCCACTCATTCAGCTCAACGCAATAACAACATAATTCCGATTAAAAATATAAAAAGTCAGATTAGAATAAAGCCACGAACCTAAGTTCCAGTTCCAGAAATATAAGTGTCAAGGGTCTGATGATTTTCCCAGCATATTGAGAAAAGTTTTTGCATGGAGAGAGATAATGCACATCTAGCACAAAACAGACAGAATGGCAAAGCTAACTGAATTAAAAGCACCATCATTTAGAAAAGCTGGAGAAAAAAGGAAAAAAAAGCTGTGCCTGGCCAAAAGTACTATTCAGATAGCCATGTACTGATTATTTCATGTACTAATTCAGACTTTATGGAAGATTAAATATGACAACATTATAATGTTAGTCATACAATTAAGGAATTCATTAAGATGGGAATCATATCTGATGCTACAGGGGCTATGCTGAGCATTCCATGATCAAACTTATTTAATTTTATATTTTCTATTGGATGAGATACAAGCAATACTTAAAAAACTAAAAATGTAACTAAGAAACTTGGCAAAGGTCTAAATCCACAATAAAGGCACATCAGGAAGGTCAACAAGAAGTTTAGCTTTAAGGCATTCAACGAAGGTTCAAAAATAAATGAGAAGAAGCTTTGTTAAAAAATAATATACTGCATTCACATGGATTCTTATTCTGATGAGATTAGAAATATCATCTGATAATTTGCTTCATAATTTTTACATTATGTGGGGATAAACACAGACATGTTCGATACGAATGGTATTAAAATCATGTCAAATACATCTTTCTAACATTAATTTACCTAACCTCCTCAGGAATTAGTCCTCCAAACAGGTCTAAGACACCCAGGGAATTATGGGGAGCAGTCAGAGAAAATGAAATTTTAGTCTGTGCGGTGGGAGGAGAAAAATGAAACAGTCAGTCACTATAATAAAAGTCATCTGATTCTTGAATGCAAATGGAGATGGATTCATACCTTAACGCACAAAATAAACTAGTACCTTTTGGGAACCAAGAGGCAGAAAGAGTGCTGTCAGGATTTGATGCTAACAATGCCATATTCACATTGAGACTGAGGCACATAACAACCCTTTCCCAGTGCTGCTATAAATCAGGAGTGAAACAGGAAACATTGTTTGTGAGAAGAACTGAATACAGTAAGAAAGAAAGAGCGACAGAGAGAGAGAGACGGAGCATAACTCTTAATCTGGCTTTGGTCTCTTTCCATATTCATATCAGATGAATTGTCAAGCTTTCAATGCACACTTGAAGAAGCACCTTCTCAAAAGTGGGTCAAAAGCCACTTAGCTGGACTTTAGAACAAAGAATAGATGCCTCAATGAACAAGACTGGGCAACATTTCTCTCTCTCTCTTAAAACGTTTTTACCAAATGCAGAAATATGCTTGATATAGCCCGATAATGTTGCTTTAGGTGCAGATAGTGAGGGTCTAAAATAGCACTGACTTGCTAGTAGCAAAACACACATAATGTGTAGCACAAAACTTTTATTTCTAAGGAGTGCAGTGCACAGGCAGAAATACAAAGCTCAAAGTCTCCCACAAAAGGATTTATTCTATCTAAAAGAGAAGGCTGATCCAGACCGGGCTAAAACGCCTCATTCAAACACGCCCCCAACATCTCTACATCACGATGTGGAAATATTTGCGTAATGCCGCCCAAATGTTCATGCAAATAAAGAAGGCGTGGTTTCAGGAACCGCAGTGTTGAAGCAGCCCTGTCAGGGAGACGCTGTGTGTTTCAGTGTGAAAGCAAAAGCACTTTATTTGGCCTTCCAAAAGTAGATGCAATGAAGAATCATTGGTTAAGATTTATTTACAACAGAACAGCACAACCCAGATGTTCGAATTTGTGCAACGCATTTTATGGACGACAGTTTTGTGAACCTAGTAGAGTAGCCTCCAAGGCTGGCTGTGCAAAGGCTATTTAAAAATGGGTCAATTCCGACTTTGCTATGACAATTTGGCGCTTATTCTGAATCAGCGACTAAGTATGTTTTGTTATTAGTTTACGTTTTTGCTATTGACTGTTCAAATGCAGAGTATCGTGTCATGTGTGTGTGTGTGTGTGGGGTTATGTGTGTGTGTGTGTGTGCGCGCGTGAGAGAGAGAGGCAGGATCACATCACAGTGGAGTCAGTCAGCTTTCTTAATCGCGGCTTGTATACTGCAAATACATACGAGCATCATCACTGTGTCTGTCACGAGACTCTGTTCCCCTTCCGGGCTTGAAATGCTGAAGCTCGCAATTATGTAAAAGGGCATTACATTTCCGACGCGTGCTTGTGGTGTTTGGCCAATCACAAATGCACTGGGTCAGCTGGCCTTCAGAGCAGACTGTGCTTGTCAGAAGGATGGGCTTTGTAGAAAACGACGCATTTGAGAGAGGCGGGGGATAGAGGACCTACAATAATGTACAGTTATTTGAAAAATTATGTGTTTTTTGAACATTAAAGCATGTCAACATATTCTGTTACACCAAATACACAAAATAATGATCTTTAAAATAGCATCATATGACCCCTTTAAAATCCAGACGGTTAAGATTGTCACGCAACGAATATATAATGAAAGTAATAATTAAATTTGACAAATGCAGGTCGAAACACAGACCTCTGCAGAGATATATAATATAAATATGCAGCTCATGTCAATGTACCTATCTGTTTGTCTCCTCACAGAGCTTGGGATGAGGTTTGAATAAGTTATTGCCTTTAAAGAGATACGAGGTCAAACAGATACCAATCACCAGCATCAGCAAAACAATAGAAACCGCTAAACCACACAGATACTCATGGGTATTAGATATCAGAATGTTTCATTCAGCAGACAAACTCCAGCCCAAGGACTCGCCCTTGCAGAGGATCGGCTGCTGTTAACAATGACTGTCCTCTGAATTATTTACTGCAGAGTCACTGAGGATGCACATAAAACATCAGTGTCTATTGAACATCACTGTCTTTTGTGAACCATTTCTGATTCAGGTAAGATTCGTGAAGTACAAGTCTCTCAAAGACAGCTGTTGTCACTTTCTTTAATGGTATGGATATCAAGGATTCTGGTATGCAGTAAGTAAATGTTGCTTGGTAAGAAAATACATAAATGTAAGTGGGTGAAGAGCTGTGAAATGAGGAAAGAGATGTAAGGAAGTAGAGATTGAACTGAGGTTGACAGAGGTTGACAGATCTCCGCTACTTGCCTTATATCTCTCTTCCTCTATATTCTCCCTGTAGTAAGAAAACAGCTGAAACATTTTCACAACAAATGAATCAGAAACATGTCAAGTATTTTACCTCTTATCAGAGACGTGTCTGTATGAATCATTTATAAATATGCACAATCCTTTACAAGAGTTGATAAAAGTTTTTCCTTATTGGTCAACAATTCAGAGCTGTGTGTACAGCATATGAATACCAAATGGCCTTTGAGGATTATAAAACTGCTTTTAAAACTTCATCCTTTGTTAGTGCTATGGGTCACCATGGGCTTTCTCCATCCCTCTTTTTCTGTCTCTCACAATAAGAACAAAGGCTGACTAGACATCAGGCAGAAGTGTTTGGCAAAGAACCTTGTCCCGAACACAGCTGCCAGACATATGAGTACAACTCCATCTTTCATCCAAATGCTTGTTGCTCCAGTGAAATCACAAAATATAATGCAAGTAAGCCACCATTACTAATACACAGTGGCATCAAGGTGTACACTTAAATTACACATACAAATGCATGAAATTGCAAAACAAATATCAATCCAAGTGCAATTTATTTTTAAGAAATGTAGCAGAAATATTTCACAAGAATAGAAAACATGCCAAGTTTCAAAACCTGAAAAGTCTTCCACCATTTTGGAGAGTACCCCAGAACGTAATCAGCATTGTTTACATTCAGTAGAATGCGCGCGCACTCTCCAAAAATAGCGGAAGACGGTAAATCGAAGAAGAATTGTTGAATAAAATCTGTTATTATTGTTTTGTTTGCGCACAAAAAGTATTCTCGTAGCTTTGTAAAATTACGGTTGAACCCCTGATGTCACATGGACAATTTTACCGATGTCCTTACTATGTTTCTGTGCCTTATCCTTCGTGGTAATATCCTTACTGTCTATAGAGGGTCAGAGAGCTCTCAGATTCCATCAAAAATTTCTTAATTTGTGTTCCGAAGATGAATGAAGGTCTTACGTTTTTTTTTTCCTTCAGAATTTCATTTTGGGGTGAACTAACGCTTTAACAGTGAGAATTGGTCCCTATACTAAAGTGTTACCATAGTATTATAGCCATCTTGAATTCTCAACTTGGGATTGAGCTTGAATTCCCGAGAAGTAAATCCAACTTGGGTGAGCATTCCATTTGAAAAACCCAACATGGAGCTCTGACTTTTCTACCTCGGATGAAAAAATCGAATGCAGCATAAATACAAAAAGACTAGATAATCAACAGGAACCGAAACAGGTACTAATCAGAACCCATAGCAACTAAAAGCAAAGGGAACAAGGACAACAGACAAAGGGGATAACAAGACACATTATATGTTTCCATCCATCTATTTTTATGCACATTTTGGGATATCTCATTAAAAAAAAAATGCTGGCTGGAAACAGCAAGATAATAAATATTCTACGCATAAATTCTAAAAATGCACATAAAAAACATGTGCTCAACTAAGTCGTAAGAAAACATACGCATAAACTACGATGGTAACACTTTTACTGAATAAATTCCTTGATGCGCATCAAAAAAGACATGTGACATTGCGATGAGACAGCATAACTGGACCAACCAATGGACCGATCTCATTTCACAGCATCTGAAATGCTAGTTTTGTCATTCTAAAATGCTTGAGCAAAATCTCGTCAAAGTGCTTCGTTATAATTAACTCTCTAAACTGCGTTACCAAACAGCAGGCTCCAAAAATAAGATAGCATGACCACATTTCATCTGCGTGCTCTGAAGCTCGTAATTTATTGTATCCAGAAATTATATACAGTGCCTTCTCCTCCTACTACAGCAAATTACATTTTTCTTTGTGATATTTAGTGCAAGTTAATCAGGAAGTGACGATTTTGTTCACTTCAACTCACTGGAAAGAAACGGTGCTTTATTCGCAAATGTTTTATGCGATATTCCAATTTTGGGCATAAATATAATTTCTAACTTTGGATGGAAACATAGCTAATGACAAAGAAACAGAACTATACAGAGCGTAACTACCATACTTACTATCAATATTCAGCAAATTGGAAGTTTATTGAGGGAAAATTCTTAGTTAATATGTTAATATAAATTAATATGTGTTCCCTAATCTAAAATGTTACCTGAAATTTATATATTTTTCAGTGTCTTATGCATCCAAAATTGGGCCTGAAAAAAATTTAACTTTTGGGACCATGTACAACTTCTGATATATAATTTAAATTACTTAAATAAAACTGTCAGTCGAGCAGGATTTAAATATTCCTCTGAGCCAAGTCTGCTTCTGATCAGACAGCAAGAAATCCTAGAATGGCCTCTGTTGTTTGTCCACTTCCATCAACAGTCCAGCTAGGGCAGTAAATTGGTGTCCTTCAGAGCTTTTTCTCTGTGACTGATCAGAGGCATTTAAGGACTGTACAGACATTTCACCTCAACTCTGTAGTTGTGCTCTTTCTTTACCAGAAACCCCTCTAAGAACCTTTTATTCTTCCATCAGTTAGGCAGCACCAACACTCATGTGAAAAGAAAAGGTGGGAGGTCAGCGGGAATGGAGGAACAGACAGAGAGGCATGTAAAGAGGGATGAAATGCTAGTCTTGCAGGAAAGGGGCTGACTCACAGCTATTCTTTCAGACACACATAGCAGCTGCTAATTCGGGCTATTCAGCCGGGGCTTACAGTATCACAGCAAACACTGGCACTCACAGGAGAGGAAAACCCCTGACAGGCATTTCACTCTAACAACCCTCTATCTCTGCATTTGTTTATCCGTATGTCACTTTATCAAGCTCTCCATTTTTCTGTTTCTGCATTTCAATTAGACATTCACATACCCTGTCTCTCACAGAGTCGTCTCACTCTCTGCACTCACTCTAAGGGCTCCTCAGAGGCTCTGTTCTGTTGGGTTTTTAGTGATTTGTCATTCATTGAGAGAGGTCACTCACCTCTTTTCATCCAGAAGCACAACTTTTATTACAATATCTGGCTTGCATGTCTTGAGTCAAAGAGCAGAGTAGAGCAGGATCTTCTTGCCTTTACTCACTCTGCCTACGAATGAGTAATACAAATTCCCAGGAAGAATAATTTACTCTGTTCCTATTACCCATAGCGCTCAGTTATCTTATATTGAGTTATCCTTATGCAGTGTTAGGGAGTAACTAGTTACATGTAACGGAATTACGTAATTTAATTACAAAATAAAAGTAATTGTAATCAGTTACAGTTACTGAGAAAAAATGTGTAATTAAATTACAGTTACTTATGATAATGTTAAGGATTACAAAGGGGGTTACATCTGCTTTTTTCCCCACATACAGATTTAATTGATTTCTTTCATAAATTGCAGTGACTGCTCTAAAATTTGAAACACCAATGTTTCAGGAGTTTAGAACATGCTTATTCGATAACTCTTTTATTTCCTATATGGGTTTATGTATAGCTATGCTTAATTTTTTAAAGATTAACAGTTTTTTTTCCAAGACATTGTTAGATTCCAGTGTTTACTGTCATAGCTATGTAAAGATTTGATTCCAAAAACAGTATCATAGCTGATAAAATATTTATTGTTATGATTTTAAATATGTATTTAACCTAAGCATGATTCAAAGTAAGTCTGAGTTTGTGCGCGGTGCATTAAAGGGGACATCGGATGCAAATTTGGTATGGTTCTTTAGGGTCTTCATGAACGGTCTGCAACATATTTTGGTTAAAATTCCTCAGTGGTCGTGTAAAACAACACCCTTTTTACCTTGCTCTGTTCACAGTGACTCATTTGGGCAAAGGGCATGTCCCTTCAAATGCGAATGAGCTCTGCTCACCCGCCCCTTTCTTCTGTGGAAGAGCAAAGGCGATTTGTAAATAATCATAAGAAATATAAAGTGTCAGACTTCCTTCTTCTGGAGGTGCAGCTGAATCACGAACAATGGGTACTGATCTATCCCTGATTTTTTTACTTTTTAACAAAACCTGCTTGAATTGTCCCTCATTCAGAAAGCACACTAGAGTAAAATGATTTGCGCAGACATAAACGAATTTAGGTGTATTCAGTGGCGCATTTTACCATTAAAAACAAAACTAATGCACTGTGTCCTCAGTGGCTCTGATGATGGGAGAAAATTAAGATTCTTATGTTCTTCTACATCACAAAACTACAAAACACCTGCATTGCTTACAAGACATTGTCGCTAGACTCCTGGAGCATGGAGAAAATGATGTACTTCGTACATCTGGCTGAGGGCGAAAACATGCTAATATTGGACAGTACATCAGCGGTTGTGGGTGGGGCCTGCACAATCTGACATCATACTGCTCAGAAAATCAAAACGGCTTGATAATTGAGACTGTTTAGGATTTTAGGGGATTTAAAAAGGGAGTGAATGGATTTTTATCATTGTAGGGTGGTTGTGTCCACATACTGCTAAGATACATTAATATGCAAACACCATGTAAAAGTGAATTTTGCATCCAATGTCTACTTTAAAATTTAAATATGATCATAATTCAAGTGATTAAGGATTTCGAAAGTGTGACAGTAATCAGTGTTGAGTACTACTGTAAGGTTTACCCTGCCTGGTTTACATGCTTGAAAATGATAAACAGTTGAAAACATTAGAAATTTAGAAAAGTAATCAAAAGTAATCAGTTACATTACTTTAATAAAGTAATAGAAAGGTCAATACGATTTGAAAACATTTTAAATAGGGTAACTTGTAATCTGTAACCTATTACATTTCCAAAAGTAACCTTCCCAACACGTCCTGAGGACTGCACACAAAACAAACATACAATGCAACCATTGTAGTATTATTTGCAAACAAATTACTTACATGAGTCAGGTCTTTTTATTAAAACAAAAACATACAGTGTGGCCCATGCAGACTGATTACAAAAACAAATGACTGTTATGAGCAGGTTCTTTTAATGGATAGTTAAAAAAAGATTGTTTACTGGTTTGAATCAGTCTGAAATACTGCCCTTTATAACTTTTAATTGTAGAACACTGCTTTGATATTCAAGCAAACCATCATAACTGAAATGTATTTCAACTGAATCAGAGGGGGGTAATCAAGGAGAGGAGGAGACGGAGCAAATTGGAAAATCTGTATCAATACCCGGCTTTACCATCACTGCTCAACCTTTCTCACTTCTGGTGTTCCAGTGAATAAAAATTAGGAGGAAGCATAATTGTGAAAAATTCTGCAGTAGTTGAACTTAATTCCAAATAACTTTTTACAAGGTATTAAACGTAGCTCACAGTTCTGTAAAATATCAGTTTACATACCAAAGCCATCTAAGGAAGATTGCACAGCAGGCTTGGTCTACTAGAGACTTGCTGGCTAAATCCAGCCTGTGAATAATTTTACGGCCCTCAGATTGATTTAGATGGCATAGCTGCAGTGTTTTCAGTGAGTTCAGAGCATTTTAAAAAGCACTCAGTGGTCATCAATTTGTGGACTACGGTCCATATTCAAAGCTTTTCAGACCATAATTCATCTATTTTATGTCTTATCCAATCATATATATTCATGCTATGGTCAAACCTGTAGACATAAGATAAGATGAGATGTTGATGCTATGACTGTACTGCATGCATCATCTGTACATTTCCCATCTCAGTTTCTCCAATCGACCCTACTGCGACTGCCACTATTAGCATTACTAGTAACAAGATGTAGATAAAAATAACGCAACAGTGTTGGTAGTTTGTGTACTTCAACTATCCTATACTGTTGGCCAGATGCTATCCGTAGATGCTTGGGCACCATACCTTGTTAATCTGCAATCTTATGTATCTATCTTCAGCCAACCTACGCTTAAAGTATCTAAAGTAAATAATAATTCTTACATAAGGTTAAAGAGAATATTTTATTAATAGTACTGCATTGAGAATTACATACTTGAAATAATCACAAATGGTGGTTAAAACCAGGATGCATAATGTAATTCGACCTGAGTGAAAGAGGTTTAAAATAATGGCAAAGCTTTAGTAAAGCAACATGGAGTTTGTGGTCTGGCCAGATGGCCTAATGGCCCAAAGTAAAGAAGAAGAGCAGGAAAAAAATATATATAGCTCCAGAAGGGCATAAGCATCAGTAACAATCCTCTTTTATCCTGTCCTTGGCATCCATGACAGTGAGCAAAGGCTTGCAACTCATCATTGTCATCAGTGTGGTAAGGACTGGAAAATGACCCTTTTGGTATGGGGGTTGGAACAAAGAAATGTAAATAATATTTACATTTTGAACCCTAAAGACATAGATTCTAAGCATATATACACTGCAAAAGTTTGGGGTTGGTAAGATTATTTAAACCTTTCAGAAAGAAGACACTTACAGTGGGGCAAAAAAGTATTTAGTCAGCCACAATTGTGCAAGTTCTCCCACTTAAAAAGATGAGAGAGGCCTGCAATTTTCATCATAGGTATACTCAACTATGAGAGACAAATTGCGGAAAAAAAATCAAGAAAATCACATTGTAGGATTTTTAAAGAATGAATTGGTAAATTCCTCGGTAAAATAAGTATTTGGTCACCTAAAAAAAGGGAAAAAAAATTTCTCTCACAGACCTGTAACTTCTTCTCCTCTGTCCTCCACTCGTTACCTGAATTAATGGCATCTGTTTGAACTCGTTATCAGTATAAAAGACACCTGTCCACAACCTTAAACAGTCACACTCCAAACTCCACCAGGGCCAAGACCAAAGAGCTGTCAAAGGAAACCAGAAACAAAATTGTAGACCTGCACCAGGCTGGGAAGACTGAATCTGCAATAGGTAAGCAGCTTGGTGTGAAGAAATCAACTGTGGGAGCAATTATTAGAAAATGGAAGACATACAAGACCAATGATAATCTCCCTCGATCTGGGGCTCCACGCAAGATCTCAACCCGTGGGGTCAAAATGATCACAAGAAATGTGAGCAAAAATCCCAGAACCACACAGGGGGGCCTAGTGAATGACCTGCAGAGAGCTGGGACCAAAGTAACAAAGGCTACATCAGTAACACACTGCGCCGCCAGGGATCAAATCCTGCAGTGCCAGACGTGTCCCCATGCTTAAGCCAGTACATGTCCCAGGCCCGTCTGAAGTTTGCTAGAGAAAATTTGGATGATCCAGAAGAGGATTGAGAGAATGTCATATGGTCAGATGAAACCAAAATAGAACTTTTCGGTAAAAACTCAACTTGTCGTGTTTGAAGGAGAAAGAATACTGAGTTGCATCCAAAGAACACCATAACTACTGAGAAGCATGGGGGTGGAAACATCATGCATTGGGACTGTTTTTCTGCAAAGGGACCAGAACAACTGATCCGTATAAACGAAAGAATGAATGGAGCCATGTATCGTGAGATTTTGAGTGAAAACCTCCTCAGCAAGGGCATTGAAGATGAAACGAGGCTGGGTCTTTCAGCATGACAATGATACCAAAACACACCGCCCGGGCAACGAAGGAGTGGATTCGTAAGAAGCATTTCAAGGTCCTGGAGGGGCCTAGCCAGTCTCCAGACCTCAATCCCCATAGAAAATATTTGGAGGGAGTTGAAAATCCATGTTGCCCAGCGACAGCCCCAAAACATTACTGCTATAGAGGAGATCTGCATGGAGGAATGGGGCAAAATACCAGCAACAGTGTGTGAAAACCTTCTGAGGACTTACAGAAAACGTTTGACCTCTGTCATTGCCAACACAGGGTATATAACAAAGTATTGAGATGAAATTTCGTTATTGACCAAATACTTATTTTCCACCATAATTTGAAAATAAATTATTTAAAATCATACAATGTGATTTTCTGGATTTATTTTCTCATTTTGTCTCTCATAGTTGAAATGATGAAACTCTATGATGAAAATTACAGGCCTCTCAAATCTTTTTAAGTGGGAGAACTTGCACAATTGGTGGCTGAATAAATACTTTTTTTCCCAACTGTATGTTCGAACAGGCTGCATTTTTTGATTGAAAATCTAGTTAAAAAAAACTGTAATATTTTGAAATAGTATTAAAGTATTAAATAACTGTTTTCTATTTTAAAAATATTTACAATGTATAATTCCTGAGATGGCCCCCCCCCCCCCAAAGCGAATTTTCACATGGCAAAGTTTTCAGTGTCACATGATCCTTCAGAATCACTCTAATATGCTGATTTGCTGATCAAGAAACATTTATTAATATTATCAATATCCCAGGTGAAAATAATAAATACCCAGTTGAATAGAAATAGATGAATAGAAATCTCTTTGATGAGCTGAAAGTTCAAAAGAACAGCATTTACAGGTCCATTTCTTGTCATCTTTGATCCAATCTAATGCAGCCGTGCTGAATTAAAATCTTATGGCACTGAAACTTTAAATGGCCTATCGGTATATCTCATCCACAGTGGTGCGCAAACTTCTTAGAAACTTGGAATATTTAAGAGGTTTCCAGCTTGTTTTGTGAATTGGCCAGGTACAGAACCATAAAAAAACTAGTGCCGGAACTACCTGCGACAGTACCCCCACGGATCTCGCAGCGAACATTGAAAAAGAGGGACTGGCCTCTCAAAGTCCGGACATCAAAACCATCGAGCAAACTTCGGGGAGATTGGTTGCAAAATAAATGGACAGATTTATTTTAATTCATAAGGAAAGGCCTTTGGCTTAAGGTGCAGAAGGCATGGGATCCACAGTAGTGTGATGTTTCATGGAAATATATCTGGCCAGAGCGCACTGGGGGCTGTAATTGCTGCAAAAGGTGGACATCCATAGATATGAGACCTACGACTCCCCCTTCCCTTTTCTTCCATTTCCCGATACTCCGACCGACAGACAGATGGATAGATAGAAGCAACAGTGCAGACTGTTCTGTGGTAAAATAAAATATGTGAGATCAGAGCAGCATGATAACATTTCCACTTTACTCCTGAAGAATAATTTTACAGGTCTGCAGAGGAATGCATTACAGACTCCGTAGCAGATATATTGTCACCACATTATTTTCAATGCTTGGGTGTTTATAGATAACCATATATGCCATACAATATAGATGATACTGCCAAACCCATGAAAGAAGAGCAGCTGGGTGCTGATCAGTCAGTCATTCAGATGATAAATAGAGCATACAGCTGAGATGACTGAAAAAATCCACCAAAAATCACCTGGGAGTGAACATGCATACATGCACACACAGTGAGGATTCAAACCCCTGCTAGGCAAGTAATCTCTAGACCTCTCCGCGATACAGCATGCCAGCCCACCACCCTATACACCCCCACAGTGAATGTAATCCAGCTGAGATTAGATGCAATTCACAACACACACAAACACACACACATACATCCAAAATACACACCCACTCACAGCATGAGCTATACTGTGATTTACAGAGACAATCTTTAGCTTCAGGAAGGGAAAACTGAGGAGACAGTTTCATCTCCTCTCACAGGGGCCTTACGCTCACCTGAAACAACGGCTCACTGACTCACCTTAAAGGCATAGTTCAAAAATTTCTGACATTGTTTTTTCAACCTGAAGTTAATCATGAAGACTTCCGGAAAATGAAAAAAAGGGGGGGAAAAGGAAAAAAAAAACAATTTCATTTCATTTCAAAAATGAAAAGATTTTTAAAAATGCAGTCAATCCAACCTTATTCAGCAACTGTGCTGCCTGAGCTACTGTATGTGATCTGATTAATGAATGACAAAATATATGATTTAAAGCAAAACGTTAAAAAATCACATATCCTAACATGTATGACTTTCTTCCATGACACAGAAGAAGAAATTCAACAACGTCCAAGCTGCCTTTTAATATATTTTTATATAATATATTTTTGGGGCAGTGTAAGTGCGTTTAATTTATTATTTTGGGGTCAGTAAGATGCGTTTTATATATATATTATATATTTAGATAACTATAGATATATATATATATATATATATATTATATATATATATTATTTATTTTAAAAATATTCAGCTATGCAGGACATTAAAAAAAAACTGATGTGACGAGAAAGTTACATTGTTAGAACAATTAGGATTCAAATAAATGTTCCTTTTTATAAATGCTGGAACTTTTTCCACAAAAATATTAAGCAGCAAAATTGTTTTCAACATTGTTAATAATAAGAAAGGTTTCTTGAGCACCAAATCAGCATAACAGAAAAATTCTTATTTTCCACCAGCGCAATAAATTGCATTTTAAAATAGAAAACAGATATTTTAAATGATGATAATAATATTATAATTATAACAAAATGTTACTTTACTGTTCTTACTATATTTTTTTTATTAAATTAATGCAACCTTGGTGGGCATAAAACACTTTTGAAACATTTGAAAACATTACAGTTCTTAACATTTGGGTTCAGCTTCGAATCAAACTGAGCCCAAAGAGCCATATCTGATTGAAAATCTTTACTTGAAAACTCTCTTTTTATGTCATATACTGTAACAGACATTGACTAGCAAAAGGATTCCTATTTCCCAAAAGAAGGTTTTAGTAACAGTGTTTTGAACTGATCTCACTAGTGTTCTCTAGGCAGCAAAATAGTCGGTGTATTTGACAGATTTGTGTGTCATCTGAGGCCAAAGTTTGAGTCTGACAAAACAGAACATGTTTTTGACTAAACTATTTGATTTTGACCTGGAAGTTTGAAGATTGCACAAGTTGGTGTATAGTTTTGAGATTGTGTTTATAGTTAGAAAATGGTGAATTGTTTCATGAATTGTGTGTTAGCAATAGAGAAAATCTGAAAGCCTAAAACGGCATCAGGATACAGATCCACACCAAAAGAGCCTTAAACAGGTGCACACACACACACACACACACACACACACACACACATAAAATCAGCTCACACCTCCACCAACCACACACACATCCATCAGCAACACATACTCTACTGCTCGTGCCTCGCGTCAAAGAATAGACAAAAGTTTAGATGCCTCTGAATATTTTAGTTGTTCTCTGCACTATTTACAGAGTTTATCTGAAATATTCATCGGTTTAATCAAATTCTCCTAAAAAAGTGTTAAATATTTCAAGCAACAGTGAAATCCATTACAGGCCCTTTAATAGTATCTAGGGAACATGTATGTGTGTCAGGTGGGTACCTGCTAGCTGAGGGTTTAAATGGACACCAATGGCACATAATCACATGAGAGAGACATTATTATGAGCAGTTCAGATCACAGACATACACTTTATTACACATTTATAGAGTTTTATGCACTATGCATTTTCACAGTATAAATATATTATGGATTTTTTCCCATAGTTTTTGCAATATGCAAAAAGTATAAAACACTCAAATAAAACGTTCTCTCAATTTTAGCCACTTTTAATCTGCAATTTAGATAAATGCACATTCTGAAAAAGTCTTTGTCACAAAAGAATGTATCTAGTATCTAGTGAAAGCAACATAATATGATGGAAAAACTAAGGGGGAAAAAAGCAAAACATCTCACAAGGGGGTCATTAAAAGTATATTATGTTTAAAAGTGCTTAAAATACACCCATTCAGCTCTAAAGGGTTCATAAAAAGGGTAGGATGCCATTATGCAGTGTATGGTGCAGTTTTAAAGCACCCCTGAGGTTTCAGGAGCGGGTGATGGCAAGCCGGATGTGCATTCTGCCCTCTCAGCCGATCAATTCCCAGGCTAATGTTCCTCTCTTTTGTGGCATATGCCTCACTCTCTCTATGACTTCTACCTCTTGCTCTCTCACTCACTCACTCTCTCGGTCTCTCTCAGGTTGAACTTGTTAAATATTCATAATGCCTCAATCTCAGAGCTGTGTTTATAAAGGCTTGTCCAAAAGGGATCCAGTGTGACAGAGTTCACTGCTTCTAAAGAGGTCTCTTCATTGTGTGTTTGACCCAGAGAGCCACTATTGAAATAACTAGGTAGCCATCACTCCACTATTGTTTTACAACAGATGTTCTTTGGACAATGTCTGAATTCATAGCAGAACAGAAATAGTTGGCAACTCTTTGGGGACAAGACTAACATACACACTAAAGCCCGACTGCCACTGATTTTATCAGTGGAGGTCACCTGGTTGTTGCATTGTCAGTAGCTATGCAAGTAGGCTTTTAAGTCACTGAATGCATTAGGGATTTGATAAACTATATCGACTAGTTAGTGTGTTGTGTGAAGGACTGGTCGACCAGGGAGGCCTGAAAAATAAGCTTCCACTAGACCTTGATCAAACCCAGCTGGCACATGACCAACATTTAATGTTAAAAAATTGTAATGCTAAATGTTGTAAAAAGTTAACAAAATAACCCTAACATTTACCAAGATCTATATGAAAGACAACGAAAAAAATGTTGTGATATCAATGTTGATTCCATCTGCAAAATTTAAACAAAATTCAACAGTGATTTAACCTTGACCCATGATATTGATTCATCCACAAAAATGTTGAAATAAAGAAGTTGTTTCTTAGAGGGTGTTCACACAGAAAACATTCTTGCTTTCCAAAACTGCTAGACGAAGCCCCAATACACATTTTTAAAATGTTCAACTATTTTTACCATGATACTGTGAGATGCTGAAACTGAGATGTTACAGACTCATGATATATTATAGACTATATTTAACTGATAAAAAAGTAATAGATACTAAATAATAGATATAAACTTTATTGTACAAAACATGTTGTTATTGTTGTTACAAAAAAGGAAACTATAATAATGGAAATATTGCTTAGAATAGATGATTTGAAGTACAATGTCTAGAAATTCAATACTGAATGCAGTGTAGCAGCAATACCTTAAAGAGGAAAAATGTAGGGCCTAAATTCTCAGAGATGGTTGTATCATGCAGTACTGAATAATTTCTTTATAATATGAAAAATAGTGGCAACGATATTCTTCAGAAATTCACCTGTTGTGTTCCACAAAAGAAGTCACATGGTTTAGGAACAGCATAAGTGCTAACTATTCCTTTTATCATTCATGTTGTCAAAACTGTCTTTAAAGCTGAATGATTTCCGGTTATTTTGTCACTGCATGAAAGAGATTTGGCATAACAGAATCACAGAGATGATGCATGAGAGGTCATTAGGACACTCCATCTTCAATCAATCCATACATACTGTACATACTTACAAAAAAAATAAATAATAAAGAATAAAATTTTTAAAAATTAATTTAAATTTAATTAAAATTTTAACAAAAAAATGAATAAAAAGCTCATCCAAAGGGTGGTTCCCCCCTAACTTTCCTGTTTTTAACTCAGAATCGTATAATTTGTTTATCCTTTACTCTAAGACTTCAGAGCCACTGCAAATCTGAAGGAAAGTCCAGACAGCTGGGATCAGATTAGGACAGCAGTCTCACCAGAGTCCCTTCACTTCAAGCGAACAGTCTTGGCTTTACATTCAGAGTCTGGCAGATGAACAGGCACCATGAGAGAAGCCATCTGATCGATGTGGAAAGAGACCAACTATAGATTTAAAAAAAATATATATAAGGTATTTGGGGACAGCCTAATCTGAAACCAATGAACCATAATATAATAATAATAGCCCACAGGACCAGTGTGGCAAAAGTGGCAGATCCTTCAAAAAATGATGAATCCTATAGTGATGTGCCTTTATCTGGAAGTACCAATAATAACAAAACTAATAATTTACTAAATCAAATTCAAAATAAAATTACAAATATGTTTTAATGAACAGTTAATTAAAATTACAGTGCATGGGTGTCTATGTTTAGACCTTCCACACAAGAAAACATGTTTCTGTCAAACACCTGCTCCTCAAGCAGGATGCACTTCACAAACAGTATATACTGTTTGCACCGAGTATAAATAGACACTGTCAAAATATAGTTATATAAGAAATATTCTTGTATAGAGTTATACAATACATATCTGCTATATAGAAACTAAATAGAATGTGTTAGATAAATTGGATTAAATAATAAACCAAACTAAACATGGGCTTGTTTAATTTAGAGTTGATACACTACTATGTAACTCCCACCCACATCCAGTCCTGCTCAAATACAATATAAAAACAGCTAACTTTGTTTAATCAGTTAACCATTGCCACAGATACAGATACACATTATGGGCATCATTTATCAATCTAATGTAGAAACAAGCTCAGATCCATGCGCACAAATCAGGGATGGAGAATCAAATCTTACGACAGAGTTCACGTGTGATTCATGAAACATTCGTATGCCGCCAATCTCATCGTACGAATGATCGTATGTTGATAAATGTGGCGGCAGAAAACAATCGTCATTTGAATATCACGCCCCTAAAAACACCCTGGTTTAGAAGCCTCGCCCCTAGAGTTTCCGACATGGAGAAACGAAACCTGGGCTGCGTTCAGCCCCGACAAAAACGGTGCAACACTTTTTTTAAACGGAAACGGTGGTGCGTTGAACACTGTTCTGATGACGCAAGAGTTGCAACTATGGCTGCCGAGAAGGCCATTCTTTGTGTTCTTTTTGAAGAATTTTCAGAGCCTGATGAAATCGGTTTAAATACGTGTTTAATACTGCAAAATACGCTCGATGGTACAGTCATTGCCCTTGCCATCCAGAATAAAAGAGAACATCCCAATCGAGTGAAGGGATTATTGTGATCCAACACTTGCCTCGCATTTCAGGATGAAAAGACACATTTTTCAGGTGAAGGATAATCCACTTCTTAATAGACTGTGTTATGATCTATATGACCTTATTATTTGTATTGTGAGTATTAGGCTTATCATTATTGCTGATCACTGTTGTTGTGCTATGATATTGTAATATTTACCATTATATAATCAGAGGGGTATAGAAAAGTTTATGAAAGTGTCACTCCATAATACAATAGCAAAATATATGTATAGTATTTTTATGTTACAGTAATCAGTATTAGCACAAACACCTTCCTAGGAAAGATATTAGGATACTCACTGGTTATATCTATATTAATGATATTTAGACAGACTTAAAGAAGCTCCAGATCTATACTTGTGCTCTTATTATTTCAGTTATTTTCCTTTAATGTAAATAAACATGTGCAAACAATGTACTTGCTCTTGTGAATTTATTTTGATATTAATTATATTGTGTGAGCTGTCTCTTTAATACCACGTGGTTTATATACGTACATGTTGTTGCTGATTGGGCTGACATTTTTGACACAACCACCAAACAAGAGAAAACGCAACTCAAACCCCGTTGCACACCGTTTCCAGAAACATGTCGTTCAAAAACGGAAACCGTAGCAAAACGGTGCACACCGGTTTGAGCTTGAACCTGCCCCTGGCCAAAAAGAGGAAGTAATCTCGCTAAAGGGAAATTGATCTTACTCCAAAAACACCGTTAACCTTGTAATTGCAAACAATTAGCCTATTTAGTTCCCCTCACTCTACAACAAATATTTTAAATTTAACGGTATTCAGAACAGAACAAGAATGAAAAATAAGTAGGCCTAGTTATAAAATTATATATTAAACTATAAAATAAAACACAAATTAGGCTTTAGTGGCATTCATTATAAACAGCATACAAATGTCAAGCAAATCTGAAACGGCATTGGGCTCACGAGCCTGTCTCAAGAATCCAAATGTTTCCATTTTTGCCTTATTTGTAACATTTGTTTGCATAACTATTGTTCATTATGTAGCCTAAACATGGCTTAATACTTCACTCATTTTCTAATATCCGTGTAAAATCCTTCAAATGTGCAAAAATGTTTATTGTTTGGGGCGCTGCACGCTGATTTTACAGAGGATCTTTTAAAATAAACAGTGTTACTTTTATGTTTGGTTGACTGCATTTTAGTTTTATGATGAATAGTTGAAATGTCAGGCAATGGTAGAACTAATGGTTTTTGTGTGTGCGTGAGGTGCCTGTGCAATCAGATGGATTAAATCAAATAAAGAAAATAAATTAAATGCATTAAGAGTGTCACAAAAACGAGCATAACCTATACTTGTTGCACAGTTTTTTTTCCCTTTTGTTAATCTGTTAATTATATTATAGCCAATTATATATTTTGTGTGATCCTATTGATTCTATCCCTTTTATAAACTTAATTTCTGTTTTTCTCCTTTCACAGTAGCACTGCAGGTGCATGATGCAGGACTTGTTTATGCTGCTATTCGTGCATATAAAGCTAAAGCCCTGTATAAAACTAAAAACAAAGACACTCTAATCTTACTGGTTAACGATCGAATAATGAGCTACGTTTGACGGTCATGAAAATAAAAATGAACAAAATGCTGTCATTCTACAATTCTCCACCGTATTTACTATGCTGCGCGCAAGTTCAAGTAACTCAAAAACTTGCATACACGAGCTGAGACCTGGGGCCTGATGTATAAACGTTGCGTACGCACATATCAGGATTTATAAAAAATAAACTAGGCGTAAATATGTGTGCACCGTACGGACACTCCTAGACCATCGGTGCCCAACTCGGTCCTGGAGGGGCCGGTGGGTCCCTGCAGATTTTAGCCTCCAACCCTAATCAAACACACCTTAAGCAACTAAGTAAGGTCTTCAGGATCACTTAAAAATTAAAGGCAGGTGTGTTGAGGTAAGCTGAAGCTATACTCTGCAGGACACCGGCCCTCCAGGACCGAGTTTGGGCAGCCCTGCTCTAAACCATGCGTACGCACTCTTTTACTGGAGTGAGCGAAATAAGGAAGCAAACAGAATTATTTTAAAGTTTGTTTTACATTTGACATACACATTTAGATTAAATATGACACTGAATAGTGAAGTTAAGCACTGAAATTTCATGAGATTTCAACAACATTTTTATATTAATTTAAACAGAAATATTTGCAGAAGATGTGCTGCTTTCGAACAATTTTCCTGTGGTAGGCTATGTGATTAAATGTTTTAATCACAGCGAGGATTGCTTGGCGTATGACAATATGACAATATGACATAAGGATGCGCTCGTTGATCAAACAGCCCATTGGCTGGGTTGAACAGGTCCGATGACAATAGAACTGTTCTCAGGTGTTGCGCACAAATGCCTAATGATAACCCTTTTCGCGCTCTTCTCTGTATCCCAATATTGTGACAAACACCATTGTATTTAAAAGATAGAATTTGAAGGAAACTCTAAGATATGCGTGTTTTATTTTCAAAATGTTTTGTTATTGACGTGGTGAGCAGGGGCGGATTTAGTGAATTGGGGGCCTCAGGCAAAATATAGGAATGGGGCCCTATACATTTGCACACATTTACCTGAATCAACCTTGAGTTCCATTTTTTTTTTGTGATGCTTGCTGCTGCACAATGGTGCCGCATAGTTGTGTCCAATGTTTCTACATTTTTCATGTACATGTTATAAAGGCTTTCTTTCATGTTGTGGGGCGGACCAAATGATCAGTGAGAGCAGGACGAATGTGTCACGTTTTAAACTCAACAAAATGGTAAAATACATATATCAAGAGCATGCTCACAGATGAGAACAAAACAGCGTTGGATGAAGTGGATTAGAGCCCTGCACGGGCCTCAAATATAGGCCTTTTTTCCCCTTTTCCCCCAAAAAAAGCTTATACTTCTGTTTCAGCTATTAAAATTGTTCAGTTGTGTATGTAATGAAAAAGTGATATATTTCGTTTAGTTTTTTTATAAAGTAAATTTAGAGCATTTTTTGTTCGTTAAATGTAAGTTGTTGTTTGTTTGTTTTTTAAATAACGGCCAGCGACAGACAGTGAATTGATCATAGCCTACATGTTTGATCAATTTAGCCTTCTCAAATCATCACGACTTGCCTAAAATAAAATCTATATATAAAACAGTTCAAGTATATCACAATGTTAGTTTAAATGTTTAACCTAGATAAATGTGCGCTGTTAGACGCATATCCAATCGTTTGTGCGGAGAGTGGAAGCTGAAGCTCTGCAGCACATGGAGGCGCCAGCGCGATCACTTGCATTTTTTCTAACAGTGGAAACAACTTAAAATACGCAGTCATTTTTGCTCATAAAGGTAAGAGTAATACATCATTCTAAACTGTAAAGGGTCTAGTTTTATTTGTGTGCACTCACAATATCAACAAAACGTTGTGCTTTTATAAAATAAAGAAAACAAACGCTTTCTGCCGTCTCTGGCTTGAACAGGAGCGCTTCACAATGATGAACCTAAACTCAGCGAATTGCCTCACAGACATGATTAAAATTATATAGAAAGCTTTAAATTATTACTTTAAAACGAAATAATTCAAATCGAAAATAGAAACTCTTTCATTATGTAATCCCTGCATTTCTCTCTAAAGGCACATCCAATGAGGAGATGGCGAGTCATTTTTTTCA
Source organism: Sinocyclocheilus anophthalmus (assembly GCA_018155175.1). Classification (NCBI taxonomy): domain Eukaryota; kingdom Metazoa; phylum Chordata; class Actinopteri; order Cypriniformes; family Cyprinidae; genus Sinocyclocheilus; species Sinocyclocheilus anophthalmus. Next base: position 24,271 of record JADLZN010003962.1, on the reverse strand, counting down.
TCACCATAATTGATGGATGTCTAAAACATAAAAATAAGGAAAAGCCTAAAACAGGCCTGATTATAATTTGCGTTTTATTTTATAATTCGTAGTTAAAAAATAAAACACAAATTATAATGACATATATGTAAAACTCTGTCCTATAACTATAGACTATAGCTGCTTATATTTTCAGATTTTTGTGTTGCTCTGTTCTGAATACCTTAAAATTTAAAGGATTTGCTGCAACGCAATTTTGTATGATATGTGAATAATCTATTAGCCTATTTTTTTTATCCATGCAGCAAATGCTTTAAAAACAGCTTTAAAATTACTTTATTGCATTCCAGATGCTTTTAAAGTACTTTTCACTATAAATAAATAAATTTTATGGGTAGCTTGAATGTAAACATTGTCATGAATTTGTTGTATTCCCATTTGTGAAATAGTCAACAAATTAATTGTTGTAGACTAACCCGATCTCATGAAAGTGCGTATAGCACGATTTTCTGCTTCTATTTGGCATAATATTTATATGGAGAAATTGACTTTGGCATACAAAAGACTGATAAATTCATAATTAATGTCATGTCTGGTTCAGTCGACAGAAATACGGGACACACAGGCCTATAATAACTGCTGAAATGTTTGCGGGCAAATCTGAGGTCATTCTGAGCACTCATGGTACTCACAGTGCGTACAGCCGTACACCTGCAGGCACCACTGACTTGGACGGTTGTCTTGGTAATAAACACCGTAAACAGCAACCGTTCGCGTGTCAGCGCTTAATGCACATATCCTATATGAAAAGCATTTTAGGGGGCCCTTGGCTTTTGGGGCCCCAAGGCGGTCGCCTACCTTTGCCTAATTGGTAAGTCCGCCCCTGGCGGTGAGTCAGACAGCTACACTGCAAAAAAATAAGGCCTATCTCTTTCCATAAAAATATAGGCTATAACCATTCTAAAATATATGTTTACCTTTTAGGCATATTGCATGAATTAGAATAGTGATGTCTCAAAACGCATTTATAGTCCGTACCATCTCATATTTTCCTAACGTGTTGTAGGCTACCCTTAACTGCGTTAAACATGGTGTCACGTGGATGGAAATATGCATGGAAATAATATGCAGATGACGTTATGCATATTAAAACTAGGCGTTGTAAGCTCCATATATGGCTATTTCGAGGAGGAGATGGGGTGAAGATTCATGTACGCACAATCTTCAGCTGACTGGGTATTACAAAGGGAACTTTGCACAGGTTCTGGGGTACGCATGGCTTTATAGATCTGAAAACTTTTGTACGTACTCAAAATCTAGCTGTTGTGCGTACGCACACATTTAGGATGAAATCTACGTAAAGTTTTATACATAAGGCCCCAGACGTGAGATTTGATCGTAGCCACCGCTCACGTCCATATTGATAAATTCCAAGTTTTGTGTTGAAACGACCGTACGACCAATTTTCTGTCGTACTTTCGTTTCGTAAATGAGGCTCAATGGCTCTGTTTTCACCTGATGGTATCAAGATGCATTTCCAGTGATCTGATCAAAAGTAGTCAGCTGAGATACATTCTTTTATCCTCTTGGTATTAACTTGCATCTCAAATCATCCTGTGACCATTTGTGATCAGAATTTGTTGAGATTCTCCTGTCTTATTTTGTCACACCCCACATCACTTTTGCAGGCCCTGGTACCCTGACTCTCATAAGCCAGCCAGTAAGATAGGAATTGCCAATCTCAGACAGCCATATGCATAAAACAATATGCGAATAGCCAATCTTTGGTTGAAACAGTACAGTCTTAACAGCATTTGTGTGTAAAAACAATATAAGAGCTCAGTGGAGAAGAGTGCCAATTTGGCCCCTTTTATTTTTCCATACTCTGAAAGCCACTTAAATGGATGAAGGCAAATAACAGACGGACAGCTGCGCTTTGAGGCAGAGAAGGCAGCGAAGGTTCCATTTTGTTGGTTAAAAATTACTGTAAAGTGGGAGTACTAACATGATTCTGATTGGTACAGTGACTATACATATACATTCATGTAGGCCCAGTATAGCAGGCTACAGCCAAGAAAGACTGAGTGAGTTGTAATCTCTGAAACTCTCAATCCTTTGAAGTTAACCACTGAAGTGAATACTTTCATGGCAAATCATTCTGACATTCTTTGACAAACAGCCCAGGAAATAACACTTGACCTGCCCCCTCTCTCTTTACTCTCTTTCTCGCTCTCTAAAAAACATTTTCATTATGTTTAAAATATCTGACACGTTTACATTGTAAATATCAGTGTTGTAGTACACCAGACTGGATATTTTCATGGTCTTGGCCTTGGCCTTGTTATGGACTCATTTGACTCGGTCTTGACTCAGATTCGACCTTTCCCTTGTGAAAAAGAAGTGAATTAAATTGTATTTAATGTACACTTGTAGTATACTTCAAATTTTAAAAGTATATTTTACAATAAAATCTGTACCTCAAGATAATATAATATTAAAGGGGTCATATGATGCTATTAAAATTTTTCCTTTCTCTTTGGAGTGTTACAAGCTCTTGGTGCATAAAGAAGATCTGTAAAGTTGCAAAGACTAAAGTCTCAAATCCAAAGAGATATTCTTTATAAAAGTTAAGAGTCAGCTACGCCTACCTAAAACGGCTCATTCTAACACGCCCCCACATGTCTACGTCATGATGTGGGAAGATAACGCCGCCCAAATGTTCACGCAAAGAAAGAGGGCGGAACTTTTATTCTGGCTGCAGTATTGTTGCTGTCGCCATGTCGTGAAGGCGCTGTGTGTTTCGTTGTGAAAGTGAAACTACTTTGTTTGGCCTTCCAAAAAGATGATGATACCCGCTTCATCATGCCTAGAGCGGATCCGTGCTGGTTGCTGAGGAAATACCATTTGACAGTTGTGCATCTTATTAGACAAGGTGAATAATTAGGCAGTGTCATGAATTACAGGACATATTTTTACCTTACTTGATTCACTCTAATACTACGATAATAAAGAGCTTGATCTTGAAATACTCAATGGGTTTACTCTTTACATTAATGTGATTTGTCTACATATTTCTGACCAATTTCAAAGGCTTCATATAACATACAGAGGTACGTACCCTCTTCCGTTTAAAATAATCTCAACAGTATTTTCTTGTTTTTCCCCCACTACGTGTAGGATTCAGCAGCTTCAGTTTTTTGCTTTGGTTATGGCCCATTGCAATATTGTAAGCTTTAGAAACATTAGGGCAGAGAAATTATAACATGAAAAATTGATATAAAAAAAATAAAACAAAAATGTCACTATTTTTTTAATAATATATTTTGAAGGAAATTTCCAACGTGTTTTAAAACAGAATATATATTTTATATTTATAATTATTCATTTAATTTCGAGTTTATTACAGCTTTTTTTTTTTATTAATGATACTTATTTTAATAGCTTTAGTTTTAGTTTGTAAAAAAAAAAACTAAACTAAATGTATTAGTCAAAAAATGTTACCGTTATGATGCATACTTCAAACTGACTAAAAGTGGTCACTGGGGATTTTTTTTAGCCGATTACAATATTATCCAACTAACAATTAAACGGTCTATTTATGGTTAAGTACCAGTTTAACACAGACTGGAACTAATTGGAACTGACTGATGCACAATAAAGCATCAAATATGTTCAAATAAATAATCAGGATTGTAGCACCCATGGAAAATGTTACTTATAGCATTCTTTTAATGTCTGCTTCTGCTCAGATGAAAAATTTTGCACCACTATAACCAACCATAGGCATGTTCATTGTGTGAATAAACAATCATTAATCAGAGGAATGTAAATTAGCATGTAGACCTATCAGTAACAACAAACTTGTGCTAAATTCTTTGTAATGTTGCACCACTCACTTGCAATACAGCCATGAGCAAACCGCACACCAAAACTATAAAAATTCCCATTATAATCAACAATCCCAGACACGGTTTAAAGATTCAAATGTCAAATTCTAAGCAATAACGGGGGTCTGAAAGTGTCTAGCTGTCATTCAGCTGTTAATAACCGTGTCTCAGTTTGGATGAGATCAGAGTGTGATGTAAGGGGCCAGAGATACGGACCCATTCTGTGATAAGTCTAAAAATGGCTCTTGATGGAGCTGCCACATTACCATGCAGGCTTGGCATCTTCATTCGCTGCCACTACAGCAGACAAAGGCTGAAGTGTGTTCACTGCCAAAACACAGACTTCAGCTGACCTGCTGCTGTCTGACACCCCGTACAATCCACTGCGTTCTAACAGTCTCCAAACTCTGAGAAGGTGATTATGTGATTATCAAAGCTGCACCTTCTTTTAAACACTCCAGTGAATTTTTATTAAGCACATTCTATGCTCTCAAATTCCTCATTGATTTCTAAAGAGAATAAACACTTACAATAAGGTCTCAGTGAAACATACAGAACATTACAACACATTCACAACACCCCCACATCAATCCACCCACTCACTTTTTCCTCCTACACCCTCTCTCTAGCACAAAAGTTAACAAATGAAACAGGAAAACTATTCAGCCAATGTATCATACACACGGGGGAGTCGTGTCTTAGGCTGCAACTTCCTTCTCATTAGCTTAATGGCGTTTGAGGCCTTTAACTCAGTAGAAACAGCATGTAGGGAGACGACTGCATGACTAGTTCCATTGATACGACACATGTATGTGGGGTGCATCATATGCAACATATTGTGTGCGGTAACATGAAGGGGGAACCCAAATCAGTTTTAAAATGCTTGTAAATGCATCCTATAAATTCACAAATAAGTGCATGAATAAGCATTTTAGGATAACAAAAAAAATATTTTTTTGAATATGATAATATGCTGATTTTTATCACAACTAGAGAGCTACACAGTGAAAAAATGGTAACATCTAAAAATACCTATAACTTTTATTCAAGTCAAAAATATTATTTAATATGAATGAATTAACAAATATATTTATACCAAAAATTGTTTTATATTAAAAATCAAGTAGAAATAGCTGTTTAAGAGAAATAAAAAATCAAGTAGAAATAACTGTTGCAGGTTACTACATTTTCAATGTTATTTAGCAGTGATATGTTGTAGTTTTTTTTTTATTATTAGTAATCTGCAGTTTTGGACTGTAGACACTTTTGTGGAACTCTAAGGTCCAGAGAAAATGTTCGTCCAATCACTGCATTGATTCCGAATTGGTTTAAAATCGATACAATGCACTTGCAGAGTTTATTCTCGACAGGTAAGCTAAAGTAAACTTCTAGTTGAAAGTATTCCTAATATGTTGGACCTTTTATTGAAAGTAGCCCAGTATTTTTACCTGTTGCCTTCACTTTTATAGACCGGTACTATAAGAGCTGTATTTGTGATGTTTGAATTGGGGGAAGCGTGATGCACAAAAGGGGCATTTGAAAACATTCTTTATTTTTATAGTTCTGTTAGGTCACACTAGTAGTGCAAAAACGGAATACTACATCTCTAACATGAACAAAATGGTATTTTAATATAATATTTGATACTGTGTGCTGAGAAAAACACTCCTAAGTAAGGATGAGTCAGGACAACAGACTAGTTGCGTTCGACAAGCATATGTAGATATTTTCTTATTGCTGTGTCTACAATCACATACTGTTGAGTAGGCACTTATATTTCATTTGATACTGGCTCTGTGAATGTTAAAAAAGTATGTTATATGTAGGAGGAATATCGAAAGAATGAATTACATGTTAGTGTACTACCCTGTTGAAAAAAAAAACAGCATATGCTGGTTAGGTAGCCTATGTTTTGAAGCATGGTAGCTGGTTTGAGCTGGTTTAAGATGGTGTTTACTTGGTTCTTAGCTGCTCATGAGCTGGTCCTAAGCAACTAGCTCCTGCTCAGGACCAGCTTAAACCAGCTGCCATGCTTCAAAACATACCTAACCAGCATATGTTGGTTTATTCAATAGGGTACATCGGCCATGTCACTGTCATGTGACCTACCAGTGAGAGCTGTGTCACTTTACTTCCATTCACTCCTCCTCCCCCATAGCGACATGGAATAGTAATAAAGTGACCTTTGAATGTGCACTCCAGAATCTCGGTGGAAGTGGTAAGTCATCCAGAACTTACTATGAAATCGGACATACTACTCTTTTGACATACTGTTTTTCACATACTATATTTTTTTGTCAGAATGAACAGTAAAGCCCACTGTGTATGGTTGTAGGAGTTTTCAGTCACTGCATTGTCCAATCAATTAGTTGATTTTGGGGGGGAAAAAAACTGAAGAGCATTTAGAAGGACAGAGGGTATATTACCTTGCTGGATGATTTGGTTTTGCCGTTGTGGTTGTTGTTGGTGGAGAGGCTGGCGTCCTCATGTACACTGTCCAGAAGCCACAGCAGGAACTCCAAAGCATCATGTTGAGCGTTCCCCTTGAACTGAGAGCCATACTTGGACACAACACTCTAGGGAAGGAGCGGGAGATTGTGTCAGATAAATGTTGATATGGACACAGCTTTGAAACTAATTGCATTATAACTTCAATCATACAAATCTTGTTTTTCATCCTCGATTCACAGCTGTTCCGATATACGGCCGTTATGCTCTCTTGGCCAACACTACTCAGCCAATAAGATTCAAGGACCAGTGATCCAATTATAAATGGTCAGCCAAGAAGCAGTAATGTTTAAACCTGGTTAACATGCATTTTAAATTTGTCTCCTGTGACCACTTGTGTTCGGATTTCATATAGACTGTAGCACACAAATAAAATTGAATGAATGAAGCCATTACGCAGCTTATGAGTGAGCAGGAAACTAAACAAAACGAATGGAAAGGATACAATTGGTAACAGTGACTTTGGTCATAATCCGTGTGTTTTGGCACAACATAGCGAAGTTAGAATTGATTGTTTTTGTTCGCTTTCTTAAAACACGTCCCAGAATGTGTGTGGTGGGCGGCAAATAGGCCTTTTGTCGCTGTTTAAACACATTCGACCACACTACAAAAGCAATCCCGACTGAATGTGTTTTCAGCTACCTCTGGTCCAAAGTGGACAAGCTCAAAACCTTTTATACTGTGTTTACACCTGCATTTAGCATCATGAACACATTTTTAATACCAGGTGTAAATCGAGTCTTATGGTCATCATTTTTGTTGTGAATTTATTTAAGTTGTTATTTTATTAACAACTTAATTGTTGTATAAATGTGAATCGGCCACCAATATTCTGAAAACATATACGAGGTGAGGTGTTATTTAATTTAAAGTTTAGTTACAGGTGCTGTTAGCGTACTAAAAAGTGACATTTTAAGCTGCAAAGTTGCCCAAGACAAACACCTTTTTTTTACCTTATTATGAGTCCATATATTGACTTAAATGAAGAGAAGTTTTCCACTTTCTTCTGTGCAAACGTAAAGCCTTAAAAACTTGATTTGTAGTCAATGAATTCAGGCCTAAAAACTAACATTTACCAAATGTTCTGTGTGACTTTTAAGCAAAGACGGACATCAAGAACAGGTTAAACGTATGAAAAGGATTCTGAGCACATTAGCACAATGTCATATTCAGATCATAATAATCCCCTTATCTGCTTATCATATTTGGATTGATCTGGGATAGAAGCAGATTTTGGGAATCACAAAGCTTCAGTAAGACTAGAAATATATGGGTTACTCAGTAATATAAATTATGCACTGCTATTCTAATAGCACCTCATTTTGCAGATCTCTTCTCTTAACAAAAACAAAAATCCTCAAATATTAGGCCTACATCTTTTCACTCCTCAAAGGAAATATAATATTTATTTGTCATTTCATAATTGCTTCAGTATCACATTAACCAGTACAAGATGTTTATTTACAATATGAACAACATTTATCACTGTTATGGTGCTTGCTCAACTGCATCAAAGGAATAGTGCACCCAAAATGAAAATTCAGTCTTCATTTATTCACCCTCATGCCAAGCTTTAAAGACGGTTGCTCTTTTTTGTAATGCTATTATAATAAATGGAAACTGATGCAAAGTCACCATAAAAGTGGTTCATGCAACTTGTACACTATTCTAAGTCTTCTAAAGCCTAACAAAACCTTGTGTAAGAAACCAACTGTAATACTGTACTGTTGTCCGATTCGTGAACAAGTCGTTCTTACAATATGAATCATTTCAGTGTAGTTATATCTGGTCTGAATGATTCATTTTACAAATCTGTCTGTTCTGGTTCTCAAGTTCAACTCTTAAAGAGACTTAAAGAGACAGTTCACACAAAAGAAAATGAACATTTTTACATTATTTACTCACCCTTATGTTGTTCCAAACCTGTATGCGTCTATTTCTTCTGCAGTGTTCTACAATATTTTGAATAATGTTGTTAGCCAAACAGTTTTAGTAACCATTGTATGGCAATCAAAAACACTGAGACATTTCTTAAAATATCCACAGAAGAAAATCAGTCATACAAGTTTCATATTTGAATTTTCATATTTGAGTGTACTCTTCCTTTAAGGGCACTGTTCCATACTGGATGTTATTTCAGTCTCAACAGCACACTTGCTGCACAGGTATCAATTCAAATGATATCTGCATGAGTAAAACAAGTCCAAAGTTCCAGAGATGTCCTCATACAGCAGCTTTATGACATTTACACCTATAAATGTTTGTTTAACCGGGACTACAGGCTGTAAACTGATACTTCTACTGCTGAACTGAAATGAGAACAACAACAGGCGTACACAACTTCAGGTGGTATTATATTTTATATGTATACACAGCCATTGTAGGTTAACAGGTGCATGAAACATACCCTGGGGATAAGGATATTTAGAAAATTGACTTTCTTCCTCACAACTAGTCGCAAGCAGGTAAATGGATCAACAATCAACCCTTTCATACCACAGCAGTCTGTTTGAACTTATATAAGTCGCTAAACATAATAGCACAGAGACGTTGAAACCCTGTAAATTGTAAAACATTTCATTTTTGTTATTTCAGCCTTCTCTCAGTATATCAAGGTCCAATGGTCGAACAGCAGCCAATATAATTTGTGTGAGAAGTAGTTTAGACATAAATTACTGGTCTCCATTCACTTCCTTCCCAGGACAAACCTCTCCCTTCTCTTACACAAGAATGACAAACAAGTCTAGCAGGTTAACATGACCTGTCTTGGTTCCATTGGCAATTCACTAAGCAACGTGATGAATGATGGCATTACATAACCTCAGCTTCAGCGCTGCTTGCCGAGTTTCTCTCCTATTCTTAAGCTTACCAGACAGGAATGTGCCTTTGCTACATTCTTCTTTTCATTTTAGAATCAACTAGTTTTCCATTTAGACCTGGAGTGTCAAAAACATGGCCAGTGGGCTGATTCTACAGCTCTCTGAGGAATCCAATGATTTGAGGATGAAAATTAAAAGTAAAATCATGGTGAAAAGAGAACAAAAACATGTGTCCATATTGTTTTTTAGCATGAAATATATTCAACATATTACATTTTAATTAGGCCTATAGTATGTCAGGTCAGATTAACGTTTTGTCTTAATTTGTCATCCTACTGTAAAGTGTTGGAAACATTCTTTTATTTATACACATCACGCAACGGTCCCAGAGCCAGCCATTTCATTTTTCTACTCCACAAAAGGTGGACAGATTGTATACAAATTTTTGACTCTGTTAAGTAAAAATCTGTACAATTTTGAGGGTGATTAATACTACGAAGGTTTTTTGTTTTTTTTATGTAATCTAAAATCCTAAAAGAATGAAATTAGTAAACAAGCTTCCATTCAATTCATAAAACAGTAATATTTATTCTAAGCAGTATAAAACTCATTCTGTGCAATATTTTGTTTTAATTTGCATGCAACCAGATCTCAAGGGATCAATGTTTTCATATGAATTTGTATAGAAACATAACATTTTTAGAAAAATCTTACAGATCTTACAAAAATGTATGAATGAGATGCACAAATTCACAACCATTTGCCATCCATTCACCAAAATGCAGAGTAGTTACAAATGAGAGTGTGTTGAGACTGACACCCATGATTTAAAGGCAGACAGGAAGGAAGGGAAATCAGAGAGCAAGAAAACACAGAGAGACTGATAAAAGTCATCAAGTCGGTCTTATTTCTCCATATGGAGGACAGTCATTCATTTCTGCTGATCTCCAGACGCTGTATTATTCACTTTCCCCTGACCGTCAGAGATGCCCTTCCTCCTCGCCCTCATCATTTATCTCCTCACCTCAGAGACTAAATAGCCACTGTGGCCTCTACCACAGAGTTTCATGTCTTTACTGTAATCAATACTAAACCCTGCAAACAAGACTGAATTTGATTAAATATACTAATACAACTATTAATATTATATCATATTGCAATCTGTTCCTATGGAAGTGCCATCTATTTTGACAGAGGAACTAAAATTATACTGGTTGTAATATAACTCGAAAAAGGTGTTGTTGAGAAGTAAAGAGGAATGCATGGAAATGGGACAGATATCAGAAACATGGATCTTAGGATGATGCCTGAGCAGAGCACAAGCTGTGCTCAAGGTGGTGTGTGTATCAGTATTGCACCTTGCTGGGTAACCGAGATGACGCAGAAACACACAAACAGTCCACACACACACACACACACACTTTGTACACTATCTTTGGACTTGCCATAGACGTATATTATTTTCATACTGATCTAACAATATTTTCCATCCACTAAACCTAAACCTACCCCTCACAGAAATGTTTTTGCATTATTACATTTTTAGACAAACATAATTTAGTCTTTTTATTTAATTTTTTTTTCCTCGTTGAGACCCCACAATGTCAAAAATGTCAGGTTGTATCTTTGTGGGAACATTTGGTCTCTTTAATTTGTCATTACAAATACAATGAAGAAATTCTTAAATCCACTAAAAGTTAAAGGTGCAATAGGTGATTGTCTTAATATGCTTTCCTACCTGCCTGTCAACGTATGTATTAGCATACCTCTACGCCACCTGTTCGCGCAGACAGGATACGTCACCAGCGTGTTCACGCACGCTGTGCAGACAGAGCGAGAATGGCAGAGAAACAACAACAACCCGATCTTCCTTCCTGGTATTGTAGTACTTTTAAAGTTTTCTCACCGGTGAATGACACATGATGTAGGCAGCCCAGCGGTTCCCAATTCCAGTCCTCGCACATGTATTTTGCATGTCTCGCTTAGTTAACACACCCGATTCAGATAACCAGCTCATTAGAAGAGAGCTACGTACATGAACTGTGTTCCGATCGATATGATCCCTACACTGTGTTCATTGCTCCCTACTCCATGAGCACAGGAAATCCGTTGAAGTTTACTTCACTTCGGAACATGGGCTGGAATTGGGAACCGCTGATGTAGCCTATTGTAGTAATGTTACTATAATACTCTGGTATTCTGGTCTGTGAGTGAGCATGATCAGGGGGCGTGGCTTTGGACAACGATTGCAGGGAGGGTGGGACGTTCGCTTTCAGTGCTATCAGGCTAAAGTTAGCATTTTCCAAGATCGCCTACTGCACCTTTAATAATAAATGATATTATTATAAATCATAAAATATACATTTAAATGACTATAAATCATACTAAAATTCCTTTTAAAATCTTGGCCATAAGACAAATGTGAGAGGGTTTTGCTGGAATGACTCGGTTTTTGTGCACAAAAACATAAATGTACTGTAAGCATACATCAGAAATAATGTTACAAAGTAACTGCTTCAGAAGTACTTATACAGTGAAATTCAGGGAAAGGCTAGCTTTTTTTTTTTTTTTTTTTAAAAGGTACACTTTGATACACTTGATACTGTAAGCTAATGAGGTCTATAGACAGAGCAGAAACTGTCCACAGTATAAAAGCCGAACAGGGTAGATCTGAATGAATGGGAACACCAGGGGCAAAGTCTGTTAACAATGTGGACTAATGTGCAGCTCTCTCTTTTTCCTATATCTCTCTCGACAAGTATTGAGTTACAAGACTGTGTAGATACTGTGCCTTCAAGGCATATGCACACAACTAAGTAGCTGTGAGCAATCTATGATTGTTGATAGTGGATGACAGAATTCTTATCCTGTTTGTTTTTAAAAGCATAATGTTTAAAAGAGTGTTGTTGTCAGTTATGGAAAATGAAAGTCTATTTACATTTTTGCAAACAGAAAAAAAACCCAGAATAAAACAAATGACTGTTTTTCTAACACCTTTTTACAATAAAAAACATTCTGCATTCGTCCAAATCAAGTCTGTCGAATTGTTGACAGGTGATTCACCTGTCGCCTCCTACTCTAAGCCCCTCCCACTTCCACCAAATACGCTGTAGATTGTTGAATAAGTGATGAGGAAGTCTAGTCATTCCCGCGAATGCGCTAGTGTGTGAACCCACAGCAATGCCAATCGGACATGTCCGAAAGAAACTCTTATAGGGTCAACGATTCAGTCCAATTAATGAACGAGTCGTTCAGACCGAGTTTAAGAAACGGATTTATCTCAAAATAGCGATACAGATAATTTGACTCTGATCGTTGTATTATCCGATTCTCTAAATCTGTCTGAATCAGTGTCTGTCTGACAAATCTACCTGTTGATCTTAGCTTAAGTTTAAGTCAAATAAAACGATTCCACTCTACACTGAAAAAACAAACGATCATTCAGAGAAGTTATTTACACATGGTTCGTGACTCCATTCTGTAAGTTGATCGAAACTCACCTTAAATTCCACTGACAGCTGAGGCGTGTAATCGAGCGTCCAGAGCGCCCTCACTAGCGATGCCAGCTTCTCCGTCACCTCCCCCCTTACCTCCTCACTCTTCATCGTCCCGTTGATCTTCCGCTCATTGAATTCACATTTATACTGCTCCAGACCCAAATACTCTGCCAGAAGTTCCGTGTTACTCAAGCACTGCACCACGGCGTTCATGAAACAGGTGTTTCCATGGTTCTTCAGACCCTGAACTCCCGGAGTTTTCTCGCCGTAACACCAGGACAGTCTTTCTTTGACAGATCCATAAGAAGATGAGGGCGCAGCGGTCTTCCTCAGCGAGCTCTCTCTGTGATTCCCAGAGTTGTGGGCGCTCAGAGTGTCTCCAAACCCACCATCATCCTCCTCCGCCGCGTCCGGCTGGTCCGCGTCCCCCAAGTGTGCCAAAGTCCCCAAAGTTTTGACAATCCTGCTCATAAAATTTCCAAGCGATTTTAGCGATTTCCTTCGGAACAGCTTCTGCGACTTGTGCGTCTTATTCTTGCGCTTGGTTGATTTGGCTTTGATTGTTTGTTTCCTGGTTTCCCTCGGCGTATCCATGTTTAGTCTGTTGTTTCACCCAAACCGATCAGTGGAAGTCCGAAAGAGAAACAAGTGCACTATAGTGTGAAGACACGGCGCTCCCACCTGTGCGTCTCGAAAACCTACATCGCTAAAGCATCACGACGACGAAAAACAGACTGTAAAGGCACCGGTGTCTGCGCCGAGGCTCGTGATGACTAACGCGTCCCCGACATTCCCTAGCACTGATCTCAGCTGCGCTAGTTTCGCTTTATCCATGACGCTCTTGTACGCACCTGGAATTACACTGGGCTTAACTCCATGCTTCAGACACAACTCTTGTTCTTTACACCACACCTACATGCATACTTGTGTGTGGATGACCATTACTGGCTGTTTGTCGCCCGCTCTCTCTTTCTCTGGCTTCTGGTTGGAGTAAATGCGTCTGAATGGTAGATACAGGGCTTTCTACCCTCCCACTATGAATCTTATTAGCCTGGTTTACTTTGAACTTGTATTGGGAGAAGTGAATGTGGAAATGAATGTATTTACCTGCTTCATCGCTGCTCATCAATATTTTCCCTCCAAACTCAAACAGACGTTGTATTTGATCTATTTAATTATCGCTTTTGCGACCTTATTTTGGAATGAATGTCCACATTCAGATTAAACCTTCTTTAAAAGATTTTACAAGCTATTGGAATATTCCTGTAAACACATAACCACATGATCGGAATAAATCGCTCTTTCAAACGACTTAGGCTGAATATATTTGATTAACTCAATTCTCCATTCACGCAGTCTATGGGTCAGATCGCCCGGTCAAATGTATTGCATTCACGGATAAAAAAAATAACAAGCGTGAAACCAAAATTTAAGAACACGTGTAAAATTATCTTGCACAGAATTTAAAAATGAAAGCAAAGTTTTCAGAATAGCAAACAATGGTCCCGGATCACTTTAAACACATTTAAAATCATAAAGCTCTCAGACATTTTCTGCACATATTTTTATTTTTTGTATGTTTATGCTGTTTTTCCCTTCACTCTTTATTCCACGTTCTGCGCTTCTTCTTCCAAATGTTGAGGTTAGAGTTTCATGTAAATCAGGGCGGGTTTAAGCGTCATCATTGGTCCACTAGTTCTAGATTGACAGCTCCTCCTCTAACCAATCAGCTGAAGATGGGTGGTGACGTCACTCCAACGTGCCTCATTACTGCCGATGTTCAGTGTTGGTAATTTGAAAGGTATCTCTGTGGCAAATCGATCAATATTAATAAGCCAACTGGCTGATGACACAACTCTTTTCTTAAAAATTAAATATCAAGTTCCTTTAGCTTTAGACAAAATTAAGTTTTTTTCCCTCTGCTTCTGGATTATGTCTTAATATCCATAAATGTGAACTTTTATCTATAAAAGATTCTACTGATGTTAAAATTTGTGACATCTCAGTCAAATCTGAAGTCAAATATCTAGGTATAATTATATGTAAAGATCAGAAAAAGAGATCAAAGCTTAATTTTGAACCTGTTATTCTCTCTATCCGACGCAAATTAAACTCTTGGTTACAGCGTGATCTGTCAATAACAGGTAGAGTGTTGCTTTCTAAGGCAGATGGGTTATCTCGGGTTATCTATCCTGCAATGGTACTGGATGTTTCTGTGGAAATTTGTAGAATGCTGGACAAAATTATAGTTGACTTTGTTTGGAATTCTAAAACTCACTTAATTAAAAAAGTGCTATGTTAGCTGATCGGGCTATGGGGGGTTTTGAGTTAGTGGATTTTTCTACTCTTAATAATTCGTTTAAAGTTAAATGGATAAAAACATTTTTAAACACCCCCACATCCTGTTGGGATTTTATTCCAAATCATATATTTAACTCTTCTGGAGGTTTACATTTTTTATTGCGCTGCAACTTTGACATCTCTAAAATACCTTTAAATTTATCTTGTTTTCATAAACAGGCTTTAATAAGTTGGTCACTTATACATAATTATCATTTTTCACCACATAGCTACTTTATTTGGAATAATAAAAATATTAGATATAAAAATAAATCTCTTTTTTTTCACAATTGGTTTGATAAAAATATACTTTTAGTCAGTCAACTTTTAGATGATCGTGGTGTCCTTTTTACTTATGAACAATTTATGCAAGAATTTTCTTTTCCAGTCCCCCCAAGAGAATATGCCATTGTGTTTGGTGCAATTCCCATTTGTATTATACCTTTAGTAAAATCTGGCTCTAAAGGTTTGTTAGACTCTCCTCTTTTTGATAACACTAACTTATTTGTTGACCAAAGTCTTCTCAATACCATGTCAAACAAAGACATTCGTTCAATTATTAAAAGATCTCAGATTTCTTTACCTGCTTGTGTGAGTTTTTGGAATAACATATTTAGTGATATAGAATGGGAAGAGTTTTGGCTTCTTCGACAAAAATTCTTCTTATCTAATAAAGTTGTTGAAGTCTCTATCAAAATTATCCATAATTGTTATCCGGTAAATTACAAACTTGCTAAATTTAACAATAGTAATTCCCCCAATTGCTAATTTTGCCTTCAGTCTGAAGAAACAATCAATCATTTGTTTTGGGACTGTTCTGGGTTGACTTTTCCAATTTTGTTAAAAAATATTTATATCCAAACTTTTGTATAGCCCCAAAAATTGTGTTTTTTGGTTACTCTTTGAATTTAGACCCTTCTCACTGTAAATGTATTATTAATATATTGCTATATCTTGCTAAATTTTACATTCATAAGTGTAAATTTTCAAAGAAAACTCCCTACTTTTTTATTTTCAGGAAAGATTTTGATGTGTATGTAAACTCTTTAAGAAACTTTAATAATTCTATTGCATGTAAAACTCTTTCATGGTGTAAGTCTTATAAGCTAACATAGTATGCTTTGGAGTATTGTTTTGTAACCCTTTGTCTTTTGTCTTATGGCTTTTTAATTGTATTTTGTTCTTCTATTGCATTAATAAATTAAAAAATGTAAAAAAAAAAAAAAAAAGATGTCATGGTTCTCGTCACTTATTACAGGTGAACATGGATAATTGTCAGCTGGGAAACATCTTTCCATACAGGACACCATTATATGTGTCTGTCTGTCACTGCTGTACGCCTACCTAGCGATCCGTTAACGGTAAATGAGTAAATCTGTAAATTAATTTTAAACGATAGTGCTACAGTTACAGAGGCCAGGTGGATTTGATATACACAATGATTTATTTGCATATTGTGTTTATTTACATATATAACTGCCTAACGCTATCATATTAATGTTTCAAATATATAAAGTTTGAACATAACAACAATATGAAAGTAAAACAGCCAGTAGGAGGCGGTAAGTTACTGTCTTTAGAATACGACTTTAAATCATTCATTCAAATGGCTGATTCATTCAGTGAGGAATAAAGTGAATCATTCAATACGAAAGGCTGCTATGTGGCTTGTAGAGGACACTGTTCTGCTGTGGCTTTGTTTGGACTCTTTGTCGAAATAGAGCAAAATGAGAAAAGTAGAAATAGTTTACTATTAATAGAAACTCACTCAACTAATACTTCTGTTATTATGATTCAGTTCACATTTTGCAATGGTCCTGATATTATGACAAACCTCTCATCGTGTTTTGCTTAATCTCTATGGCTAAAATAAATTAATAGTGCCATTCTTTCACACCATTTATTTGAAATGCTAACCTAACTCAGTTAAAATGAACGAAGAACGAACCTCCGCTGGGCTACATCCTCTCAGTTCCATGCAGGCATCTTTGACTCGGTGTAACATTTGGTTGATAACTATTTATCCCTATTTTATTTGTTAAGAAGGCTTTGTAATGTCTCTCGTATCTGAAATCTACTTAACAATATCTTCACATATCAAAAATTGGTTGGAAAACACCACGGCATGGTGATGGCCACGCTGACCGGCAAACCCTACATATTGTACAAGACAAGCTAAATTGAATCACCAATACCTTTTGTATGTTTAGTTGTCTCATTTACTTTGATGATGAAGAGGCTGCAATTTAAAGTTTGCAATGCTAGAGCTGATTATTTTGTGTGCGCGCGGGAGGCACTGGCGCGAACACTTGGGTACCTCTTATCAGCCGGAAAGATGTGATATCCGTCAGATAAGAGCAAGACATTCAAAACGATCTATTTTTTATTTGTGTACCTTCAAATAACAAGTGAAACGTGTACTTTTGTACAATACACAAGGCACTGCCGTCTCGAGTGGCAACCTCTTCTTCCTGAAATGAAGAAAAACTCAGCGATACTGTCTAACACTAGAATGAGAAATATATTTATAGAAACCTTGAAGTGCCTGCTTTTACCTGTTTACGTTTTGCTTATTTGACATTAAATGCATTATATAAGTCACTTTGGAATATAAATCAGCACGTTCAGAAAATAAAAAATGCAACGTGTAGTCCAGAAAATACAGTATAGCTAATTATTTTGCGGGACCCCCTGGCTTTGGGTCACGACACAGACCCCAGTTTGAAAATCCCTGCTCTTACTCATATTATCCTCTCCTAACAGTAATAACCATAACAAGACTTGTAATCAGTCAGGTAAAGACGAGCTAGGCACATCAGTCACTTCGCAAGGCCGGTGCATAGTGGCTGCTCCCTTTTGCAATATACAGATGAATATAACCACGACAGGTCGCTAGGATGGCTCATTTAACGTTAACGGATCACCAGGTAGGCGTACAGCAGTGACAGACAGACACATATAACGGTGTCCTGTATGGAAAGATGTTTCCCAGCTGACAGTTTCCATTTTCACCTGTAAAAGTGAACAGAACACTGAGCATCGGCAGCTAATGAGGCACGTTGGAGTGACGTCACCGCCCCTCTTCATCTGATTGGCTAGAGGAGGAGCTGTCAATCTAGAACTAGTGGACCAATGATGACGCTTAAGCCCGCCTTGATTTACATGAAACTCTTAACTGCAACATTTGGAAGAAGTGCAGAACGTGGAATAAAGAGTGAAGGGAAAAACAGCATAAGCATACAAAAAATAAAAATATATGCAGAAAATGTCTGAGAGCACAAAAAATATAATTTTGCATTAATATTTCAGTTTTGTGCAATATGATTTTAAATGTGTTTAAAGTTTTGATTCATGCTTATTTTTTTAAATGCGTTATTCAATTTTTGATTTACACTTATTATTTTTTGATCCGTGACCATTGTTTGCTATTCTGAAAACTTTGCTTTAATTTTTAGATTTTGTGCAATATAATTTTACTTGCGTTCTTAAATTTTGGTTTCACGCTTGTTATTTTTTTTATCTGTGACTGCAATACATTTGGCGGGAATCTGATCCCATAAATTCACAATTAACACACCTGAACGTGATGAAATGCAATATGTAGTTCCTGTCACTAATACAAATCTACCTAGACCGAAATATGTTTATTAATCAGGTTATTATGATTAACTTCATTAATATGAGAATATTTAATTAATTAATATGTGTGTGTAAATGTAGATGTTGCTAAATATTCTGAGGATCATTCTTTTCATTTACTCATTAAAAATAAAATAAAAAAACATCCCTGCGCATGTAAATCATTGAAGAACTTGAAATGATTTAAACACTAACCAGCATTTAAATAAGCCAAAACAAATACAAATCAAGATGTTTATTATTTTAATTAACCTTTTCAGCAACTTTTTACTTCCCGTTGTCTTGAAAAAGCCTAATTTTAAAAATGTGATTTCTAGACCTTGAAAAGTCTATTCTTTTTTTTATTTTTTATTAATAAATCCCTTAATTCTAAAAGTACAGTTTTCTAGTTATGCCAAGCTCTAAAACATTTTATCATGTAGAAATTGTGATGAAATACATCGAGCTCACTTATTTATTGCTATGACCATATCATTGTTCTCTAACGATCAAATATATTTACTCCATGTAAAAATTAACACTACAACTATGTTAAATCTGTCATGGTGCGCCTTCCAATTGTAGTTTTCTTCAGTAAGTGTAGGGACAATGGGGGGCCTTGGAGAGGCGAGGTTGTTATGCCGCGTAAGATTACGAGAAACGTGTATTATAGGAAGGTGCCCAGTGCGGTCGTTTCAATGGCACACCCCATATCTGCGGCCTTCGGGTTCTGGCGGTGTGTCACCTCAAGTCAAGATAGGAAGCACAGCCCCCCTACTGTTGTGCCGGGGCACGGGGCGTTTTGTCGTTTCGAAACCTAGTGTCTGGGGCCCGTATTCTCTCTTATCTGTCTTAGGAATTAACGTAGCACTAGTATTGTTTATCAATTAACGGTAGCCCAGGGTGCACCATCTTAAACACAGGCACAGAAATGAGACCAGATAAAGAATACAGAGTCAACCGCGCACACAAAATCTTCACCTTTTTCACTTTCTTATTATCCAGGTAACACTCCGAACAGGTTGTAGTCTCGCTAAGATGACGGTTGTGTCGCGGCGACACGGCACCACCTACTACCTTCAGACCGTGATACAGTGTAGAGGACTACCCGACTGACATTTTGATTGGAGAGCCTACGCGGGACGTTAGTGGTGGCTCGAGATCCACATACCAAGGTCATCATATCTTGGTTGATTTCTGTGGTAGGGAGAATTGAAAACAAAATCAGCACATTGTCAACCTTCCGCTTTTTTTCTGTGTTTTAAAGGGTACTCGTCGGCCGAATACTCCTTACTGTTAGCGGTCATCAGAAGATATTCATTAGTGAGGCTGCTTCCGCGGAGGTGAGCAAACGTGGGTCGACGGGCAGATGCTGTCACTTGCTCCAAACTCCCCCCACCAGCGCTCTGAGATTCTCAGGTGAGATATTCGCTACAGTGCATGCACAATAGTCCGCCGAACCTGGGGCTCTATGCTTGCTTTATTTAAATGAAATGACCTGAGAATCGGCATGCTTTAATGGTCACCCTTTAATCTCGCAAGAATAGCGAACCTAATTGGCAATACACAGATTCATGCAAGAAGAAGGAAAGCAAATACCTAATTGTTATTTCCTGAACTACAGCAGATCTGAACTGCTTAGATATTCTTCTTCATCCTCTTTACGGTTTTTGTGGATGCTCCACCGTTTAGATGGGCTTCCTCATCACTGTTGCGACAATGCTCCTTGCTGTGGGACAGATCCTCACATTTTGTATGCTTCCACTGTCCCGAACGACCCCAATCTATGGGTCCCTTTCACCCTCATCAATAGTGCCATCTGCAGTATTTCTGCTCACTCCCTCCCCCGTGAAAGAAATGCATTTGTGTTTAGCCTTCAACTCACAGAAAGCAGGGGACATGGAAATCGCACTAAACCTGTAATGTTACTATTCGCACCTCATCTTTCAACTCTCCAAACGTGTAACTCCATTTAAAAACTAACTGCGGGGATCAGTTTGATTTCTGCAAGTGTTTAGTTAGACCTTTGGGTAGTGCAGACATTTTATGGTCCATCGGCTTCTATGCAATAGCTTTTTCGGCACCATTAGAAATTACTGCTGGTGAGAGTGTTTATGGTTCACCTGCGTGATCGTGACTATCCTGCCAGATAGGACAGAAGAAACGACAGTGCAAAATTCTTCCCGTATCGGGAAAAACGATTTGAAGGTACCTACCCGTCACACAAACATATGTCTTCTCCGCTCCTCAGAAAGGGCAGCCAGGGATAGCGTTCCAGACAAGGAGCCATCGAGGTCTCCTGACGTCTGCAGAACCATCATACACCGCCCTCACGAGCCAATCTGCTTCATGGTAAGAGGGCAGTTGCTAAATTCCTACTCTGTCTAGCCCAATAATGGTTGGAATGGTGAATATGAATAAACTAAACAGAAATGAAACAATGGATGCAAACTTCTCCGGAGACAGGCAGGAGAGCGTAAAATACATACCATTTTTGAGACAATGAAAAAAAACATGAAAAGATAGAATGTCGAGCATTTGCACCCTCCAAGCCATTGTATAAAGAGCTAATTTAATGCAATAGAAATACTTAGTACTTTGTTCTATATACATACAATAAGAAAAAAAAGAACTGGTTCTAATGCCTTTCAGTTGTTCTGGTCAGGGCTATTGCATCGCAACCTCTGACCAAGAGATATAACATAAATCTAATTACCTGTAGCCCACTGATTGCTCATTTCAGCAAGTAACTGGAGATGTTCCTGTTGTGTGCATGGCTTTCCTTTGGTGATAACGGGATATTCACTTTAAAAAAATAACCACCTTGTTCTCCAACTTTTCCAACCACCCTCGTTTTTTTTTTCTCCTTTTGTCCATTAAGAAATTATTTAATTCTGAATGCTTCTTCTCATTCATTAAAATATACTGTCAGAATGTATTAAACCTCATACTTATGATCCTGTGCTGAAAACAAATAAAAAAATAAGAGAAAAAAAGAATGATGATTTATGATACAATAATTCGATCAAGTTTTAAAAGGTATGAGCACTGTTGGGAACTGCAGACAGAGCAGGTCTGGTACGCCTCATTGAGATCTGTCCCAGCAGGCTTTGCGCCAGCACTGGGCATCCGGCATGACCCCAGCATTGTGTCCTTTCAAGTACTGTACCTTCTGTGCTGAATTTGGCTGCTTTTCCTGGACATCAATGGACTCGCATTTATGTTTGTTTGGCTACAGTCTGGAGTCTTATTAATTACTGCTATTAGATGGTAAATTTAAACCAAACCATTTTGTTCTTTGTCCAACTGCAGCAAATCCTTAATCAAAAGGTTACGCACTTTCCTTTTATACCATTGTTGACAATAAACTGTGCTACTTTCCAAAAATATAAGGTCTTAAAATAAAACAGAACAACACCATGCTCTAAATTCTTTACTCTTTTTGAAAAATATGAATGTTTCTAAAGCACTAAGGCCGGGTCTCATTTTTTCTTATATTTCTGTGTGATGGCCGTACTGTACGTTTAATACACAGCCACACACACGTATGGTAATAAACTGCGGTCTTTAAATGGACACTGATGCTGTGCCCTAAGACTAGCAGATGGACTATTTGGCACAGAGTAGAATGAGCGGATCCTACTACATCCACAGGAGATTGGGAGAGCTTTCTGTCAGCTTGTTGTTGTGCACACAGTATCTATCTCTGTTTTTTCTTTCTGTCTGCTCTCTCACTTTTCTGGCCACATTTCTCTCAAACACATGCCAGTACAGTACATCAGTCTAGATCAGTCAAGTCTTGTACCTTTCTGTCAGTGCCACTGGTGATGATCTGGAATTCCTCAGGGTGGTAACATACAACACTGAACAGGGTGTATACACGCAACCAGCCCATCTGAGCTTCCGTCATACGAAACCCCGAGAGGGGAAACCAACAGAGAAAGGAACCTAGTATTCCAGTCCATACAGTGGGAAGTAGCGTACATCAAACAGTCTAGCACATAAGTCTGCTTTCTACCCTCCGAGCCTGTATCTTGGTTCCATTCAGGAAAACGTCGGGTCTCCTGTGCATCACTTTTTTCAACAGGCCTTGTGCACAGATGTTGAAGATCAATGAAGCGGAAGACCTCTTCGCTCAGTAAGGTCTCATAATGGCGATTTTTGATGCTCTTCAAACTGACACCAGGTCCCAGATGAGGAAGCGCCCATCCAAGCTGTCTGTCGACACACCTACTGCGTACTCTGACCTTAACATGCTATGTGGAATCCGCGGCTTTGGTTGTCTGACTCCACTATTCTCGTGCAGACACGATATCGATGACCTCAGAGACTATCTCCCACCTCTAACCTTTTTCAGTGAGCAAAAAGGATGTCCAATAAGATATTGACTCCCTCAGCCGTTTCTGCAAAAATCCAAAACATCCCTGCTTTTTACATGGCTACATGGCTCTGTATAATTTGATTCTGACTGGCCAGCTGTGCCATTCTGTGGACAAATATGGTTATATAATGAAAGTTAAACTGAGTATTTGACCAAGGTAACTAATTTCTTACATATGCTACTCTTCAGATATTTGGAGTCAGAAAGAATTTTTAAATGTTTTTAAAAGAAGTATGTTCTATTTGTTGTACACCTCAAGCTGCAGGGAGGAAGTGTCTCACACGACTACAGCATAAAAACTAATACTGTGACATCTGGTAACACATTTTTAAAAACAACATCTTTCTCTACTATTTCGAATATAATTTTGTGATTATAGTCTCAAAACATGCTAACAATGGAGTGCTCGGGCTTGAAAAGCAAATGGTCCAGTTCTCCCATAAGACGACAGGTGGCACGTGTTTATTTTGTAAAAGCTGTGCAGCCAGCGCTGGACTCATAAAATGGACTGTGGTAATTCATGTGATGGGTTCTGAATGTGCCCTGATTTGCTCGCTTGGACACCTCGTGTCCAACAGGACACCCTGCAACACCACACACTTTAACGGACATCCCTCGTAGGGCAGTCGTTCATTGGTCGCTGCTATGGCTGTCACGTGCCAAGCATGCAACGCGTCTCGTTGGAGTATCGACACGAATAGTCGGGAGCAGCTTCACGCTGTCCCACTCCTGAGGTCGAACACGCGCTAACTCTTGTCGCGTCCATTCATTCCAAGCTGAAAGGACCAAATGTTCCTTGCACTCGAGGTTAAAGCAAGCTTGCTCACACCATTAGAATTGTGGACCCTATTGACATGTGACAAAGGGGAGAAAGAAGGTTGGCCACTCAATTAACATGGTGGCGCATAATTTAACATAAATTAATATTGAATGTTTTTTTAACTTTTGTCCATACAAGGAATTAATAAGTTACAAAGTAAAAAAAATTTAAATTACTTTGCAATCTTTATTAAGCCCTAAATGAAAGATACAAAACGAGTACGCTGCCCGTGCAGGGGTGATCGATCCGAGATAGGTACCGCGGCGTGGTTCGGTGACCATCGAGATAAGACCCGAGCAGAAATTAGAATGGGAAATAGAGTATGATTAGATAGAGGAGAAAGGAGATGATGCAGATTGTACAGAACAGGAGAAGACAGACAAAGAACAAGGCCTTGCGTGCGTGAGAGAGACCAGATCAGA
>JADLZN010003961.1:0-24616 GCA_018155175.1 Sinocyclocheilus anophthalmus | reverse complement strand
CACCAGCTCAACACCCTTCAACAGCGATGCTATAGAGCTACTGCAAAAACGGAAGTTCAAAGATGGCAGCGCGCTTGTTACTCTGTCGCATAAGATCTATAAGCAAGCATGGTGATTTTATGGAGCAGATTTGATGTTTTGATACTCTACATTTGTGTTCCCTGCTGTAGCCTAAATCATAAAATACACAGAAACTACCACAGCCTGATGAAAAAATCTTTACTTCTAAGCTTAAATCTTAATTGTGATTACAAATCAGTTCATATGACACTGACATTTGTGAAACTGAAGACCAATGAAAAACATTTGTAGGCACTTGTCTATTTTCTTCTGACTGGTTGGTCTCTTTTGGTGGAGTCTGGCTTATCTAGCAGTGATCAACTGATAAGTTGCCTTTTAAAAAGCTTAAAAATGACTATAAAAACATATTTATCATATTGCATTGCCTGTCGGCTGCTCACAAATGAGTCAAGACCAAGGCTTTACAGTGGCGGCTTGTTGAGAAAGCAAAAAAAACATCTTGAGGAATGTAGGCTTTATACTCAGCTGTCACACAGCAGATCTCCTTGATTTCCTTGATCGCTATCAATCTGCAAAGGAATTCCTCAACAAAAGCAACATCTAAACCTCTTCAGCCACAGTATTCATTCACAGAAATACCTCAAACCACAGAGGACCACAATCATGTGAAATGATAACCAACACAATTAGGAAGAGGCCCAAGAACGCTTGAATATGTGTTCCAGTTTTCATAGGCCTGTTTGAAGTGAAAAGATGTTTGAGAAATTCAACTGTTTGAGTGTTTTTTTTTTCTGAATAGCAGATGGTTCAGCAGCAAAAACAAAAAAAACAAAACAAAAACAAAAAACAAAAGATAATTGCATTCATAAATTCATTACTAACATATGACTTATCTTCAATTATGTAAGATATTTTGTAGTTATATCTATTATATATATTAGATATATAATCTATATATTCACCACTGTTTTGCATGTTCATTAATTTGTCATGCAATGAAAAAGTGGTTTAGAGGGATAGTTCACCCAAAATGAAAAAGTACACCTTGATTTACTCACCCTCAAGCCATCCTAGGCCAGTGTATATGACTTCTCTTTCAGAGAATACAATCGCCAGTTATAAATAAAGGTCTTCTGAAGCCAAATTGATGCGATTGTGTGTAAGAAAAAATAATCCATACTTTAAACTTCATAAACTGTATCTCCGTGCTATTATAAAGAATGATCCCCATAATAAATAGAAAGGCACATACGTATACACGCATATAAAAATGAAAAGAAATACACTGCTCTCGCTGACTATCACCAGAAAACACTACAGCAGTTATTAACCACTGCATAAAAGCCAATCACTTTCCACTTACCTGATATTCCAAAATAACAAACAAAAAAAATAGATTTTATCCACAGATTGTAACAACCCATTCAGGAAGCAAATCAGTGTGAAGCTTGCAAATCAGGATAATTTGTGGAGTCACTTATGCAATGTGTGTTTGCTGTAGAAAGCATGTTCATGTGCAGCTTTAGTGGAAAAAATATTTCCAGTCAATAAACAGACTACTCTGTCTCCACTTTCATAATTAATTATAAAATAATAAATAAATTGATTAAAGTAATTTTCAATAAGTGGCCCTGCGTTTGCGGAAAAGATACTGTGAATCAGATCTGAGTAGCACAATGTCTCATCTGTTCTTTAATGAGACAAAGCTTACTGCTCACTACCAAAGTAACAAATTTGCCACACCAACTGCCAGTGATAATTCTGAATGTGTCAGAACTATAAATAAAGTTTATAACAGAGAAAAAAACAAACACTCTGAGCTATGAGATGCCAGCCTCACTAACACAAAACTAAATAGTTACAAGCTAAGTATTTGCTAACACCATCAAATAACAGGAAACCTCAAATGCAGACACACTTATGCATTTGAGACACAGTGGAGGAATATACCTCACATTTAAATTTAGTGGCACAGGAAAAGCTTCTTTAGACCAATTAGTTATCTTAAGTCTGAAAAAAATGTGGGTGTGTGGTCACCTTAGCAGTGATGGAAGGGAAAAAAAAAAAAAAAAAACAAAAGCCAACATACACAAGTTCAATTCCATCCACCCAACACAAAACTTTGGCATCTCTACATCAAGTCTCCAGCGCCATCCAAAAAAAAAAAAAGCATCATATACTCCTCCAAGAGCACCTTTCGTTGAGCAAGGATAAAAGACTTGTGAAACAAACAAGATGCAGAGTAAAGAGGGTCCAACACAATAACACGGTAAACAAATGCATTTCCAAACATAATTTCTTGCCCCAGACCCTGTTTGTACTTTTGTCATTCTTGTACATCTACAATGAACCATGAGGTGTTAAGGCCCATTCACACTGAGCATGACTTCACAGTGTACATCTCTGGTTTTGAACAATAAAAACTTGATTACTGATGGGTGTGAACTGTCTGTTCTGTGTCTCCCTCACAAATCAGTCAGCAAACCAAAGACTTGAAACCAAAGAACACAGAATTTATATTAGGGCTGAACGATTAATTGCATTTACGATAATATTTCCATTTTTCAATCGCAGAGGCTGCGATTACACGGTCACGTGACAGGCGAAAGTAAAGAGGTGTGTTCAACTTGAAGATCAGATCAGTGTATGACATCAAAGTACGGCAACGAGGAAAGCATAAGGAGACGTCGCTAGTGACGGGCAGTGTTGCCAATTTAGCAATTTTGTTGCTAAATTTAGCAACTTTTCACACTGCACTAGCAAATTTTTCTTCCAAAAGCATCTAGCAAAAAATTTAGCAATGTTTTTATTTATTTAGCAACTTTTGAAAAGATGTAAAAGCCTGTAACCCAAAAACACAACATACAATGCATAATTTAAAATGCAGGTAAAAAACCTGTGAAAAATCAATACGGAAAATTCCTTCATATAGTATTTTTACAGACTTTTCTTAGAGTGTAGCACACTAACTAACTACTAATACACTGCTTAAAACAGTGTTGTTCAGAATGTGTAGTTTTACTAGTTTAATAAACTTAAATAAAAAAATAGCTAATAAAAAAATAAAATGTTAATAAAAAAACTTAAATTGTAATTGTTCAAAAATGTGTAAGTGTTCAATATTTCAATGTTGTATTTAAAAATACAGTAATATTTTAATATTATATTACCTTATATTATTTAACGAACAAATCCAAATTAACATATATAAAATATATTTTTTGCTGAAATTTGATGTAGTGACAATTTTGCGTCGTGATTACGTGATGACGTCATCGCGCAATGACATCACAACACAATTTAGCAACTTTTAGCAATAAATCGACCTTCCTTTAGCAACTTCCCAAGAAAATTAGTTGGCAAACACTGTTGATGACACACACCCATTGGTCTAAGCAGCGCTGCTTCAAGTCGAACACATAAGCAGAAAAAGAAAATAAATAAAACAATAAACAGCCAAAGGACATAACTTAGAATGGGAGATGGATCGGTTTGTGAAAACGAAGAGAAAAGCCATAGATGAATTCGCACAGACCCAGGCATTTGCTGGTCATTCACAAGCTAAATGCAAAAAACTATGACGAGGCATATCTTGCTCTCGGCTTCACTCACAGTGTCTATACCGGATGCTACAGTTGTTGCGTCGTGCGAACAGCTTACAATGGACGGCGACCGTTGAAAATTATTTTAACTTTGTGTCAGTACGTCATAAATTGAACAAGGCATCAGTTTAATGTCGGGGTTTTGTCGTGAAGCAATCCAGTGTAAAAATTTTGAGAACAACTGGTCTAAATTTAAAAGACGGTGTTTAAAAAGCGCAGTCCACATGTTTACATATGTTTATTACAGTGACTTTGAATTACCTAAAGTAGTGTGGTAAAGCAACAGATTTGTTTTTATATTTCTGCAATCTACTTTAGTTTGTGTGATTTGTTACTTACTTTCATATTCATGTTTACACCAGGCTTATTTGTCAGGGCTTTATGTTGTCATAATTATTACATTCTTACAAGGTTGGAAATTCAACAAATCAGTCAATATACTGTGATTGTAGTCGTTAAATAAAAATGTAATATCAATTACATGCATCACCTAATTTCATCGTGACATATAGGCCTGGCCTAAAGAAAAGAACATTTATGTTTAATCTATCTAATATTGTGTTGGTCATACTATACAGTGATTTATAGCTTGTCTTTGTTGAATAATACGGAACATAAAGTTAATAAAAAATTATTATTTATAAAAAAAATAATTGCATATTAAATCGCAATTGCAATATTGGTAAAAAAAAAACACAATTAGATTATTTTCCAAAATCGTTAAGCCCTAATGTTTATGTAGTAATATGAAGGTAGCTAGAATAACAGACTTATTATGGTTTATAACCGGTCTATTCAGCCTGGTGTGTGGAGATACGGTCCTACCATTAGTTAGAAGTTTTAATCAGCCAAGGGTGCAACACGATAATCAAGATTTAAACACACTGTGAGCGACAGAAGTGTCTGAATCTGACCAGAAGTGGAAAACTTGTAGCTCATACTAGGGATGCGAATTTTCATCTAATTTAAAATAAAAATCCACATTTGAATGCGAAAACGTTGCATTCAAATTTTAGTTGTGCGTTAAGGAGACAGCCTTATCAGTGGCGCACGAGATGCGGTGACGATGTAAGTGTCATTGCATTTTAATGTTTTTTAGCCTATCCAGTTGAAGCCACTAGATGCGGCGCTGGTGCGTTGTTCATTCAAAATATTGCGGAAAAAGAGAACATCAATGCGGAAGAGAACATAAATTTTCAATCAAAACTGAAACCAAGCCGTTCACAAAGAACACATATTTCAACACATTTTCTAGAGGGACATCTATCACCGTTGCACTCGCATCTCACACAAAGGAGCCGCATGTTTAGAAAGCCATTTAAAATTAATGCAAGTTAAACTTTGAAAAAAAACATATATCGAGACTTAATGGCGGGGTTTTTCCCCATCCCACTGCATCTCATGTTTTTAAATTAAAAAAATGTACTCCGTGTGATTGGCTTTCTGCCCTTTGTATTAAACTATGCATACATACATGATGCTGTTTTGTTTATAGGTGTTTAAGCAACTTAATTATAATTGGTTTATAAACATTATTTTAAACATTATGCACTTTTTTCAAAGATATCTTTGTGTTATTTTATTATGCTTTGAAGAAATGTGCATTATATTTTGTTCGATGCGCCCTCTTGTGGCCTCAGAGAGAAGCCAAAAGCTTTTCTTCACCCTAACTGAAATTATGCATTTTAAATTTGAATATAATTAGAATTTTGATCATATTTAAGTACAAAATTTTAATTTAGTTTTTCAGCCATTTTGACAGCCCTAGTTTATACTACACTTAAAAAAAGGTATTGTATATAAAACCCTATTCTTAGGTAGTAAAACCTTCTGGGGATTTCACCCAATCCTAAGGCTGTGTGTCCACCAAAGTATTTTTAGCCAGCTGAAAATGCCAGGAGCTCTGCTGACAATGCCTAGCTGTGAGAACTTGGGAGCGCTTCTGCGGCACAGCGTTTTCAGTCGCTATGATACGGAATATCTGCTCAAGTAATATGGCAGACACATGTTTCTCCAAGCATTCTTTTTCATAGCAATATTGTGGTAGTCCGGGAATTCCATCTGGTGATGACTTGAATACTCGTAGCAAGCAATATTAAATTCTCCATTTGTATTCTGTCGTACAAGCAGGGTGTGACAGTTGGTCGGTGTTGTATTAGTCCCGGCCCATCTCCACTGTGATTGGTTAGCTGACTAAAAAGTGACAGTAATGAGCGCTGCGTTTTATCCAAAGTTGAACATTCTTCGACTCTCAGCGGCGACAAAAAAAAATGCTGAGCGCACAACATTTAGCGTGAAATAAATGCTCAGTGCCTCATCACGTTCATGGCATTTTCAAAAACGTGGTGCTCTTATTGAAAACTGAAAAACAATACACTAGCCTTGGGAAAAAAATGCTTTGGTGGACACGCGGCCAAACATTCTTCGGCCTAGCACCTGTGGGGGATTTTGTAGAGACAATTTGAGCAACACTGCCCTTTAAAAGAGGGCATTTAACAGGATAGATGTAGGGCTCTATATGAAATGTGTTTTATTTTTTCTCAAACTCCATTTATTTTCCAAATTCCTTTTTTTCCATTTTAATTTTTCTGGACTACTTTTTAAATGGTTACATTAAATTGTATTAATCAAAAAGCATATCTAATTAATTAAAATCATGAAACCTATACCCACCCCCAATTAAACCATTTATTCAAAGTTTAACAAAAATTACATGTTTAGGGCCCTATGAAATGTTTTTTCTCACCATATTATTTATATTTTTTATTGTTACTAAATTCTGTGTTTTAGCATGTCTAATCATTTGAATGCATAAAAACAACTTAATTTATTCAAATGTATTCTTGCAATAGCTCTATGAAAGTTTTTTTTTCTCTCAGTGTAGAGTAGTACTTGTTGTTTGTCCTTTCTCTGATCACAAATGTAGACATGGTTTTATGTTACGCTCCGGCTGGACAGGGCATCACAATATGGTAAGGGGGGTAACAGTTCCGTCAAACGCTTGAGGTATAGGTCTAATCAAAACGCACTGGATAGTTGGCCAATCAGAGAACACCTTGCTTTTCAGACAGATGAGCTTTGTAAAAATCAACACGTTCCAGAAATGCGGGGCATTGAGGAGAAACAATAATGTACAGTATGTGGAAAATAATGTGTTTTTTTAACCTTAAACCGAATAAACATTTCATTACA
The DNA here is from genome assembly GCA_018155175.1 of Sinocyclocheilus anophthalmus. Lineage (NCBI taxonomy): Eukaryota > Metazoa > Chordata > Actinopteri > Cypriniformes > Cyprinidae > Sinocyclocheilus > Sinocyclocheilus anophthalmus. Next base: position 17,801 of record JADLZN010003961.1, on the reverse strand, counting down.
CCAAATAAACATAATAATGTTCTCATATGACCCCTTTAATCTTCTCCATCATCATCCAGCACTTTGTCACAAAATAAGCTTGATAATACATCTCCAGTAGTTAAAAACTGCTGTCTTCTCATGGTTGACCTACAAGGCTTACTTGTTGTGTCAGCCATTTTTATTCATGTGTTATCCACAGGCTTTACCCTCCATACAATTCTCAATGCCAAAGTGGCAGTGCAGTTACGTCGTTTTGGCACCAACTGGATTAGTATTTTCAATGTCAAGACTTTTTGCTTCTAATGAATAACTCCAAAATGATTAAGAATTAACTTGTGTCCTTATGGCAGTAGAAAGAGCTCATCAAAAGCCTGTCATTGGATATAATTATATATACAGTGGGGCAAAAAAGTATTAGTCAGCCACCAATTGTGCAAGTTCTCCCACTTAAAAAAGATGAGAGAGGCCTGTTTAATTTTCATCATAGGTATACCTCAAATATGAGAGACAAATGAGAAAAAAAAATCCAGAAAATCACATTGTAGAGTTTTAAAGAATTAATGGGTAAATTCCTCGGTAAAATAAGTATTTGGTCAACTACAAACAAGCAAGATTTCTGGCTCTCAAAGACCTGTAACAACTTCTTTAAGAGGCTCCTCTGTCCTCCACTCGTTACCTGTAGTAATGGCATCTGTTTGAACTCGTTATCAGTATAAAAGACACCTGTCCACACCCTCAAACAGTCACACTCCAAACTCCCCCCCCACCAAAAACCATTTTGGCCAAGACCAAAGAGCTGTCAACGGACACCAGAAACAAAATTGTAGACCACCAGGCTGGGAAGACTGAATCTGCAATAGGTAAGCAGCTGGGTGTGAAGAAATCAACTGTGGGAGCAATTATTAGAAAATGGAAGACATACAAGCCACTGATAATCTCCCTCGATCTGGGGCGCCACGCAAGATCTCACCCCGTGGGGTCAAATTGATCACAAGAACTGTGATCAAAAATCCCAGAACCACACGGGGGGAACCTAGTGAATGACCTGCAGAGAGCTGGGACCAAAGTAACAAAGGTTACCATCAGAAACACACTGCGCCGCCAGGGACTCAAAACCTGCAGTGCCAGACATGTCCCCCTGCTTAAGCCAGTACATGTACAGGCCCGTCTGAAGTTTGCTAGAGAGCATGTGGATGATCCAGAAGAGGATTGGGAGAGTCATATGGTCAGATGAAACCAAAATAGAACTTTTGGTAAAAACTCAACTTGTCGTTTTTGGAGGAGAAAGAATGCTGAGTTGCATCCAAAGAACACCATACCTACTGTGAAGCGTGGGGGTGGAAACATCATGCTTGGGGCTGTTTTTCTGCAAAGGGACCAGGACGACTGATCCGGGTAAACGAAAGAATGAATGGGGCCATACATCGTGAGATTTTGAGTGAAAACCTCCTTCCATCAGCAAGGGCATTGAAGATGAAACGTGGCTGGGTCTTCAGCATGACAATGATCCCAAACACACCGCCGGGCAACGAAAGAGTGGCTTCGTAAGAAGCATTTCAAAGGTCCTGGAGTGGCCTAGCCAGTCTCCAGATGTCAACCCCATAGAAAATCTTTGGAGAGAGTTGAAAATCTGTGTTGCCCAGTCGACAGCCCCAAAACATTACTGCTCTTGAGGAGATCTGCATGGAGGAATGGGCTAAAATACCAGCAAAAGTGTGTGAAAATCTTGTGAAGACTTATAGAAAACGTTTGACCTCTGTCATTGCAACAAAGGGTATATAACAAAGTATTGAGATGAATTTTTGTTATTGACCAAATACTTATTTACCACCATAATTTGCAAATAAATTCTTTTAAAAATCCTACAATGTGATTTTCTGGATTTTTTTTCTCATTTGTCTCTCATAGTTGAGGTATACCTATGATGAAAATACAGGCTCTCTCATCTTTTTAAGTGGGAGAATTTGCAAAATTGGTGGCTGACTAAATAATTTTTTCCCCACTGTATATGAATATATATAGATATATAATATATATAAACACACACTTTCACCAAAAATGTTATTATGCCCTTTGGTTCTCAGCTCGATATGATATGATGGTTTTTATCAAATGAAATGGTGAAATGCTAATGAAGTACTCTCAGAGCAGTTCTGGAGATGTTGTCCGTGTGTTTATGTCCTCATTTAGTGAGACAGCACACGCTGCAATCACCGCGAACGTCAAGTGAGCTTCAGTATGTCCAGTAAACGAAACCGCGTGTCTGCGCCTTTCATTCATACAGACACACAAAACATGCAGGATTCATATTTAAAGTATTTTTGCGGCCTAATATTTACAGATACTGGTCCATGATTTAAGAGTAATGACCTACTTTTGATTAAGTCATTCAAACTTTGACAAATTCCGTGACATTCCACGTTATACAGTAAATTCCATTTTTGGATTCCGCGATTCTGTCTGAGGTTTCCGCATCCCTATCCATCTTATTTTTTCCCGTAAGAGCGGGCGCAACCATTTGTAAATTTAATGTGTCTGGCTTCCGGTGTCGCCATCTTGCTTCTTTGGAATTTTTTGGCGTATTCCGCACCGCAGGCACATACCGCCACCAACTGTTTATATACAGGTGCATCTCAATAAATTAGAATGTTGTGGAAAAGTTCATTTATTTCAGTAATTCAACTCAAATTGTGAAACTCATGTATTAAATAAATTCAGTGCACACAGACTGAAGTAGTTTAAGTCTTTGGTTCTTTTAATTGTGATGATTTTGGCTCACATTTAACAAAAACCCACCAATTCACTATCTCAACAAATTAGAATACTTCATAAGACAAATAAAAAACATTTTTAGTGAATTGTTGGCCTTCTGGAAAGTATGTTCATTTACTGTACATGTACTCAATACTTGGTAGGGGCTCCTTTTGCTTTAATTACTGCCGCAATTCTGCGTGGCATGGAGGTGATCAGTTTGTGGCACTGCTGAGGTGGTATGGAAGTCCAGGTTTCTTTGACAGTGGCCTTCAGCTCATCTGCATTTTTTGGTCTCTTGTTTCTCATTTTCCTCTTGACAATACCCCATAGATTCTCTATGGGGTTCAGGTCTGGTGAGTTTGCTGGCCAGTCAAGCACACCAACACCATGGTCATTTAACCAACTTTTGGTGCTTTTGGCAGTGTGGGCAGGTGCCAAATCCTGCTGGAAAATGAAATCAGCATCTTCAAAAAGCTGGTCAGCAGAAGGAAGCATGAAGTGCTCCAAAATTTCTTGGTAAACGGGTGCAGTGACGTTGGTTTTCAAAAAACACAATGGACCAACACCAGCAGATGACATTGCACCCCAAATCATCACAGACTGTGGAAACTTAACACTGGACTTTTTTTTTTCAAAAAAAGCAACTGGGCTATGAGCTTCTCCACCCTTCCTCAAGACTCTAGGACCTTGGTTTCCAAATGAAATACAAAACTGTCTCTCATCTGAAAAGAGGACTTTGGACCACTGGGCAACAGGCCAGTTCTTCTTCTCCTTAGCCCAGGTAAGACGCCTCTGACGTTGTCTGTGGTTCAGGAGTGGCTTAACAAGAGGAATATTACAACTGTAGACAAATTCCTTGACACTTCTGTGTGTGGTGGCTCTTGATGCCTTGACCCCGGCCTCAGTCCATTCCTTGTGAAGTTCACTCAAATTCTTGAATCGATTTAGCTTGACCATCCTCATAAGGCTGTGGTTTTCTCGGTTGGTTGTGCATCTTTTTCTTCCACACTTTTCCCCTTCCACTCAACTTTCTGTTAACATAATTGGATACAGCACTCTGTGAACAGCCAAGCTTCTTTGGCAATGAATATTGGGGCTTACCCTCCTTGTGAAGGGTGTCAATGATTGTCTTCTGGACAACTGTCAGATCAGCAGTCTTCCTCATGATTGTGTAGCCTAGTGAACCAAACTGAGAGACCATTTTGAAGGCTCAGGAAACCTTTGCAGGTGTTTAGAGTTGATTAGCTGATTGGCATGTCACCATTTTCTAATTTGTTGAGATAGTGAATTTGGTGGGTTTTGTTAAATGTGAGCCAAAATCAGCACAATTAAAAGAACCAAAGACTTAAACTACTTCATAGTCTGTGTGCATTGAATTTATTTAATAACGAGTTTCACAATTTGAGTTGAATTACTGAAATAAATGAACTTTTCCATGAAATTCTAATTTATCGAGATGCACCTGTACATACATGGATGATAGTCCCATCTCTATTCATATTTTATTTTATTGTTAAATTTATTTCGGGTTCACCCAAGCTGTATTGGCTTCCGGTGTCATCCGCTTCCATCTATTTTTAGCTGTAAAAAAAGGCTTGTTTTGTTGCTTGATATTGCAAACTGGTATTTATATTATTTTAGTGTATTGTCATAATTATGAAACACTGGTTTGTAATGCAAACAGTTTTAACGTTTACTGCACGTTGTTATTATGCTCTACAAAGGCAACTTTAATACCTTAAACTTGCTTAGAGTGTGAAACAGAAAAAGACTTTAAAGGGGTCATATGATGCAATTTTTTAAGTTTTCCTTTCTCTTTGGAGTGTTTTCTCTTGGTGCATAAAGAAGATCTGTAAAGTTGCAAAGACTAAAGTCTCAAATCCAAATAGATATTCTTTATAAAAGTTAAGAGTCAGCCACACCTACCTAAAACGGCTCGTTCTAACACGCCCCCACATACCTACCTCACAATGTGGGAAGATTTGCATAACGACGCCCAAATGTTCACGCAAAGAAAGAAGGCGGCGTAACTTTTATTCTCACTGTAAGTATTGTTGCCGCTTTCCGCCATGTCCTGAAGACACTGTGTGTTTCGTTGTGAAAGCGAAACTACTTTGTTTTTGTCTTCCAAAAGAGGACGATATCTGCATCGTCATGCCTGGAGCTGATCCATGCAGGTCGCTGAGGAAATACATCAACATCAACGATCGCTGGATCGGCTTTCACTGTGGACGAAGAGGAGTCCAGCCCAGGGTTGTCACATGTGGTTGCCGCACGCTTCCTTCGTCGGATCCGTCCGGACGCCTCTGCTCACTCTAGCCTACGGCCGTCCTCACGCTAGCCCTCCGGCCGTTCCTCACTCTAGGCCCCGGCCTTTGTTCACTCTAGGCCGCCGTGTGTGACGCGGTGTTTCGTTGTGAAAGCGAAAACTACTTTGTCTGGCCTTCCAAAAATGGACACAACTAAAAATCAGTGGTTAAATTGTATTTACAAAACTGTTCCAGAACACTTCAACCCAAATATTCAAATGTGTGCAGCACATTTTATGGAGGACTGTTTCCTGGTCCTGGTAGAGTAGTTTACAATGCCGGCTGTTCTGACTCACAAGTAAGTAAGTTTTTTTTATATTTTAAGAGTTTTTATATTTTATATTTTTTAAATTTAAAGCAAGTTTTTTGGGCAGTGAAGAGTAGGGCTTGTTGTTTGTCATTTATCCAATCACAAATGCAGACATGGTTTAATGCTTACGCGGCGCGATGCAACGCAACACAACGTGTAAAAAGACAGTATAAGTCATTATCACCCATAATTATGTCCCCACTGGATGCAAAAAAAATGCCTAGTTTGTAATGGGTTTTAATATTTATGTCTCATAGCTCCGGCCTGACAGGGCATCATCACAATATAGTAGGGGCGTAACATTTCCGTCACACGTTTGAGGTATTCGGCAAATCACAACGCATTGGATAGCTGGCTAATCAGAGCACACCTTGCTTTTTCAGAATGATGAGTTTTGTAAAAATCAACGTGTTTCAGAAAGGGGGCCATATGAGAAACAATATTTTTTTTTTTTTTTTTTTTTTTTTATGTAGTTTTTAACCTTAAACCGCACAACCACCCATCGTATAAACACATTTCATTACACCAATACACAAAATAATGTTCTTTTTTAGCAACATTAAACCAGAGACATAACCCCTTTAAATATTTCTATTTGTCCAGCCAAATTAATTATAGGTTGGATACTGGAAATCTGGCAATTAGATGTTTTAGTAAGAAAATGATCTACTAAAAAAATCTTGAGCTCAAACTGATTTTTACCCATATTTTGAAGGGGACTCATATAATCCTATACAGTACTCTGCCTTTGCATGGTCTGCAAAAAGTGAGACGTCACGCCAGGCAAAAAGGCAGTAAAGTAACTTCCAAATTTATCAATATGTGGTGTTGATCGCATTTACAAAAATCATTACCCCAGATAAACAGAGCTAGTGATCATGGGTATATCATACGGCTAAAACATATAGTAATGTGACTGCATTAATTGTTTTTCTGACTGTAACAACCAGACAAAAAGTTAAACATATGAGTGGTTACCATTTTAGCTAATTTGCAATGTTCACGAACGTAAAAGGATGCAAGACATAGCCTAATTGCTTTTACATCGAATTGAATGAAAATAGCCTAAATTAAAAGAACAACTTGTGGATTGATGTGAACACCAGCAAGAAGGAATGCTCAGAATGCTTGTGGATTAAAAAAAATCTCTGATGACGTTCATTGCCATGGATTTTATCGGGTTACAAAAAAAAGGTAGGATATGCATTTAATTGCGAACTGTAACTACTGATTTTATGTGTGATCATGCTACATGATACGCTGTCACGGCATTCAAGTCTACACGCATGCAACTGGATTATTTACGATTACTTATCGCTAGGGCTGGGCGATATATAAAAAAAAATGATATCTCGATATTGTCAAAATTTTCACGATATTCGATATATATCTCTATATGTTTGCATTTGCTTTTAAATAATACAAAAACAATTTATTTTTCCCCCATTAAAAAAAACAACAAAAACAATTTAGAAGTTATTGTTACAAAGTAAATACAAAATGTTTAGTGCAAATTTAAGCAGTTAAAAAAAATCTAGACCAAGTGATCACTTACTGCTTTTTATTAAATGCAATTGAAATGCATGCAATTCACAATTTACTCTGTGCAACTGGGGGAAATAATTAAAGTGGGATAAGTATTTTTTTTACAAGTTTTTAGCTAAGAACACAAGTCTGTCAACTGTCTCTGGTTTAAGAGAAGCTCTGTGGCATGAAACTATGTTCAGATGGGGAGCTAGTTGCTGGAACACATAGGTATTTTTAATCTATTATATATATATCTGTCAACTGTATATATATATAAATTAATACTAAAGACTTATGCACTCTCTCTGTCTATATTAGGAAAACTGGTAAAAACAAATGAAAAATATCATAACTGTGAAATTCCTAATAGTAATTCCAAATAGTCAAAGCCTATGTTTCTCTATTCAAACAACAGCGGTTGAGTAAGTGCATTTATTCAGCAACCACAATCGCAAACAAAACAGTCGAGATCTCATGACAGAACACAGACTGGTTGTGTGATACTTTCATTTAGATCGCTAAACTCCAGCTCGTCGTCGGCGCTTCCGCAATGAGGAGCGAGCACGTGCGCATGGTTGCCAGATTGCTTAAAAAAAGCAAAACACGGGCAGAAAATGTATGCTTGTAACAGCGAAGCTCTGATTCGGGGATTTGAACTCTTGATATCTGGCAACTGCAATCATGAAAGCTTGTGTAGTAGAGGCGTGTACAGCAGTCCGCAATAACATGTGTCTCATTTAGAAGGCTGCGTCCTCCGGAGGTCGCATTTGAAGGCTGCATACGTCATCGAGGCTGTCTCATTTCAGAAAAGCAAGTAGGACACTCCGAATGCGACCTCGAATGCGACTTCTTCACCGGGAATGCGGAGGGTTGAATGAGGTGTATCCTCGCTGCTACAGATAACCCACAAGTCTTTGCGTCGCCGTGAACAACCGTTGTTAATTTGAAAAATGCCGGCGCCGGCAGGTGTAACATACACACAAGCGCAGATGTGGTGTTTACAACTTACCTTAATTCGCCTCGGTCAAAACGGATAAACTTTGTTTTTAATAACCTCCTCCTTTTTTTCTCTAATAGATGCCTGCTGTATGTATGCTGCAGCTCCTCAAACATTGAACAAAATAAAACAAGTAAAACATTTTTTTTTTTTTAATTACTTTCCAAATTTAGAAATAATTTTCCTTCATTTAAGTATTGTGAGAGCGCAACGATGCTCTAATGTGTTGGCATAGCAACGTGATACTTCCGGTTTCCTTTTTCCGCCTGTCCTACGAAGGCCATCTCATTTAATTCTAGGTTGAGGACACTTCATATACGCATCCTACAGTGGATGCGACCTCCAGAGGATTCGACCCCCGGAGGGTGCAGCCTTCTAAATGAGACAAAGCGGGTGTCTCCTTTTTTGGACGTTCGGCTGTTCTTTTGGGAACGATGCTTGCATTGGAATATGCGTATCACAATATTTTCACATTTTACACGTCGTCAAAATTATTGCGATATATCCCTAAATTCGATATATTGCCCAGCCCTACTTATCGCTGCCAATCTAGTCTTTGCTTGTTCACAGTGCTTTGTTATATGGAGCTGTTTGGTAGATCACGATCTATCTAATTCTTTGTCTAAGTGCTTCAGTGACAGAAGAAGGAAAGTACACAAGTTACACCGTAATTTAATCGCTGATTTTATTGGACAGTAAAACAAAGGCAGAATACAGTAACTCCAGGCTGGTGTACAATAACTTCATATTGACACATGGCTAAACAAAAGCAGAGTCCTGTAACTCAATTTGAGTGTTCCAAAACAAAGTCAAAGAGCCGTAACTGGTGTTATATGGTGTTCTGCCTTGGTTTCTCCTGGGCTTTTGGAAGTTACTGTTAAGACAACCCATTATTTTCTCAAAAAAAAAAAACAAACAACAACAACAAAATTGTAGGAAGGATACGTACCATGATGATAAGGAAGGTTCTGAATGTCCCAAAAAAATACCAAAAAACTAATTTGGACCAAAAATGAAGTTACAGTCCTTTTGCCTTTGCACCAGTAGATTCTTCTCGTATTTCCCTACAGGGCTAAGGAACCAGAAGACTCACACATATTCACAGAAAACGGCTTACTTCCGCATTGAAAAATAAGGTGGACAGATGTGACAATGTGTTATGAACTTGTACACTCAATGCCAAGAAGGGTAGAACAGAATAATTAAAGTTATGGAAAAGAATACCAAGATAGAGCATTTAGCCTACAACATTTTTTTTAATTTAATTAAGGGTGTTTTTTGCAACCCTTTATTTAAACAAAATAATTTACTATATGTTTAATATACTTAAATTTTGTCATCTTTCTATTATTTGTATTAGTAATCATTAAGGAAAAATAATAAAAGCAAAAAAAATATAGAAAAAAATTTAATTTTTTCAGAAAGTATGTTCTCAGGGATTCATACACACGCAATTTACCTCAATATAAATTCTTTGAAGTAAACACTCCAGAGAGTGTGCAGGGAATATTTAGGTGACAATTGTGTAAAAAAAAAAAATTATTTACCAAAAGAGTGAGCGTCTACATTCCTAAATACATTCCTGATTTTAAAATACTTACCAACCACACTGTTGTAGTCAACAAGGTCAAACCACACAACACCCACAGACAACCAAACCCCCAGCAAAGCCAGCACCAACAGCCAGCTAAAGAAAGAGTTTCCCTCTGTCTTTTGTTCACTCTTAATGGTTGTATTTCCACCTGGAGAGTCTGAGAAGACACATACACAGAATGAGATACTCAAAACTACTGTATCTGTCAGAAGCTATCAAGTTGAATACAAACTAAATGTACACTGAAAATTTTAATGCAGAATTAGAATTAGAATCCGATTAGGTTTTCAAAAATGCTAGTAATCAAAATCAAAAAGCAATTATTTTATGTAAAATAACAAAATAAAAAAATAAAAACTGTAAAGTGTTAGTTCACCCAAAAATGAAAATTCTATTATCATATACTAACCCTCATGTCATTACAAATCCATAAGACCTTCATTCATCTTCAGAACATTAATATTTCCCCATACCAATTTTTTTACATTTGGGACTATGGTTTGATAAATTGTGAATATGTGCTGCGCACTATCTTCTCAATGACAAAATAAACAAAAAGAAGGAGTGCGTAGACAAACAGCAGTTAAGAAAGCATTTGATCATATCAATATGGATATGTTTGCTCAAGCTCTGATATTTAACACTCCAGTCAAGACACGTCACATTTATTTATATAGCACTTCATACAATTGTTCAGTGTTAAACAAGAATAAACATTTTCATTGTCACTTTTAAAATTAGAATTACAATTTATATTATAAAGCATCTCTCCAGTGGGTTTACATTTTTACTAGCGGACATGTGACCTTTACAAAACCGAACAGAAAGTGGCTCTGGCTGTGAAAATAGATATACATTTTGGTGGGTACTGACTGGTTGGCAAAAAAAGACACTATGGAAAAAATTAAATACGTTATTAATTCCCATGCATGTTCATTTTACTCTATGCAATTTGCATTTCCATACAGTTCATTGTGATCACACAAGTAGAAACTGTTGAACACAGTAATTTTATCCCTCATAGGCTCATTTTCATTGCTGCCAAAATTTAAATATTGCACTACCCTGATTTAGGTCTGTTGGATGCAGACAGGAAAGTTCAGCTAAGCTCAAGCGGTCAGTTTCAAAGCTCAAAATGCAGGTATGCTGTGCTATATCCAGCTGAACGCTATGTCATATTCATGTGTAAAATTAGCATTCGCTGGTCTTTATTGGAGAAAATATGATTCTCAGTATACAAAGACCACTATATTGATTGTACTGTTGGTTACAGTGTTTACTTGCTACCACTAAATATTGTAGAAACTTAATTGGCTGTAAAGTTGCTTTGCAATGATTTGTATGGTAAAAAGTGCTGTACAAATAAACTTGATTTGACCATTTAGCTTCCAAACTCTGGAATAACCTAACTAACATTGTTCGGGAGGCAGACACACTCTTGCAGTTTAAATCTAGATTAAAGACCCATCTCTTTAACCTGGCTTACACATAACACACTAATACGCTTCTAATATTCAAATCCGTTAAAGGATTTTTAGGCTGCATTAATTAGGTCAACCGGAACCGGGAACACTTCTCATAACACCCGATGTACTTGCTACATCACTAGAAGAATGGCATCTACGCTAATATTAGTCTGTTTCTTTCTTATTCTGAGTTCACCGTAGCCACCAGATCCAGTCTGTATCCAGTCCAGATGGTACGCTGTCACCCGGCTCCATACGTATTCAGCCAGGATGGTGGATCAGCACCTAGAAAGGACCTCCACATCCCTGAAAGACAGCGGAGACCAGGACCACTAGATGAGCCCCAGATACAGATACCCCTGTAAAGACCTTGTCTCAGACGACCAACGGGACAAGACCACAGGAACCAGACCAGTCCTCTGCACAATGTGACTTTGCTGCAGCCTGGAATTGAACTGCTGGTTTCGTCTGGTCAGAGGAGAACTGGCCCCCCGACTGAGCCTGGTTTCTCCCAAGGTTTTTTCTCCATTCTGTCACCAATGAAGTTTTGGTTCATTGCCGTTGTCGCCTCTGGCTTGCTTAGATGGGGACACTTAATTTCCCCCAGCGGTATCGTTGACTTGATTGCAAATGATTGCAAAGATACTATTTAAACTGAACTGAGCTGGATGATGACATCACTGAATTGAATGATGAACTGTCTTTAACTGAAAAATTAGTGTTTACTATTGTCATTTTGCATTATTGACGCACTATTTTCCTAATTAATGCTGTTCAGTTGCTTTGACACAATCTGTATTGTTAAAAGCGCTATATAAATAAAGGTGACTTGACTTAAACCATGTTTTTAATCATTTTATTTTTGAAAAATGCCAAAATAGGATTACAGAAGTTGGTATCAAAATTAAAACTATTAACTTGTACTGTAAACTTATTTTACAGATCTTTTTAATCAAGTTCAAATTATCTATCAAATTGGATTTTCTAATTATTTGAATAAAATATTATGGTTGTGTTATTTATTCAAAAACGAAAATAAATATAAAAACAAAAATAAAATTAAACTGACTGTAAAAATAAAAGAGTGCCATTAAAAAAACTATATCGGTCCACATTTAGTTCTACAGGTTTGGAACAACATGAGGGTGAGTAAAATGACATGTTTTTAATTTTTGAGTGAACTAACCCTTTAATATCAACTTGTTACCCCTACTGGCACTATGGAGCTTTCAGTTTTAAAAATTGGTAGTACTAGATCTTCTGGCATTGTGCCCTTCTTATTCAATTAAATTACCTGCAACGTCCTGAAATGAGGTCAAATGTTGAATGTAAAAAGCCACAGGGAATGGTTCACTCACAGAGGCGAATAACAAAGGGTTAAAAAATAACACGATCATATAACATATTGTATTACACTTGACTGGCAAGGTTGTCTGTATGATACATTCACATACAGACATGTGATCATACTCTAACGGCTCTACTTTTTCAGCCCAAACTATGAATGGGGAGTGGCTACATCACCTCACAAGGTTGAGAGGGCCAGTGTAATTAGTATCACAATGATTAGTCAGTCCAAAACACAACCAATTATCAAACTATCAAACATACATTTGTGAAATTAATTCAAATGTAAAAATAATTACAAAAAGTTGTTACAAGCAAAACTACAGTGGCATGTTATGAATGAATGAACTACAAATGGCATGACAGTAGTATAAACAATTTAACAAGCTCACACTTTATAAAAAATACAATACACAAACACACAAAGAGATGAACTTTAGACTTCATGCTCAAACCAGCACTGAGTTCAACAACCCCATGTGAAACATTACACTATATCTGACATATGTAGATTTTGCTCACACCACACCAGTAAAAGCACCAGCAAAAACAGCCCACGTCTAAACATGTCAGACAATACCTGTCATTTTTGCTCCATCTACACTGGTTTCACCCATCCTTGGTGGTTTCTAGATTTTGCAAACTAAACTGCAAAAGAAAAGCACAGCTTTTACTGCTCACATGAAGTACATCTCACTGGTTTAGCTGCAACATGATATATGCACTGCCTCCTAGGTATTTTTAGAGCTGCTGTACACACACCCTCTTTTGGACCTCATATGGAGACAACAGTTATAGCTAAACACACACATACAAACACAATTGACCAGTGAAACCACCTCCCTGCGTTTTATTTAAGACAAAAGACCATACCACACTGCAACTTTTATGAGATTTTTTATTTTTAGGGCTGGGAAAATAAATCGATGCATCGCAAATCGAGAAATGATTCAGCATCGATTCTCAGATTTTCCGAAGGCATCGCGTTTCTCTCTTGAATCGATTCTGAGCTTAGTTTTGAACAGCAGATGGCACTGCATGCTTTAGAAACAGCCGTACTCTGCTTGTTTCCAAATCCTTACACACACTTGAACCTAAAATAATCATTCATAAAATTCGAAAAGGTTGAAGAGAAATTACAAAGGTGTTCACAGTGGGCTGTGTTTACATTAATCTCGCATCATAAAAGCATTCTGAGCTGAAGTGAAATTACATGACTCCAGTCGTGTAATGTAATAATACCTCGTTACAGTACTTAAGTATTTTTTGGATTATCTGAGACTTTTACTTGTTTTTATATATCAGCCAACTTTTAACTTTTCTCACTACATTTTCCTAATAAAATGTATACTTTTACCCGATACGTTCCCCAACCATATACATATTCGTTCTTACTACAAATAGTCAGAAGTCAGAAGATACGGACTGCAGGAAAGCAGGTTTGACGAATCAGTGGTCTGGCATTTGCAAGACAGTTAGACTCCTAAAAACCCTTAGGCTCATGTGCAAACAAGTGCGCGCACAACCGTGGTGCGGATGATTTCATTTTCCACTCAATTCGAGGCTTGGCTGTGCGATATACAATATATGGTCTGCGATAATATGGTAAGTGTTATTTTATTATTACCCCCCCCCATGGATACGAGTCCGAGTCCCGCTTTATGGCCGATAGATGGATTTAAAAAAATAAACTGTAGAGTTTTGTGCCCCGTGCCATTTACATTTCACCAGGTTAAAATAATATCTCAAGCTTTATGCTTGCTTTATTTGTAACACATTAACCTCAAAACCTTTTCAGCTTTCTCTTTGTGCAAATTGTATGGTGTAGCTATATGACAGCACCCAAAATACTATCAAACCCTCCAACGCAGCTCATTCTTCGCGAAAGATGGATAAAAAGGCACACAGGAAACAAAAACCTCAAAAAATTATATTCGACCCACCAAATGCTGGCCAAATCACAGAGATGCCGATTCGCATGGGACTAATATTATCACAGGTTTTGAGGTTAATGTGTTACAAATAAAGCAAGCATAAAGCTTGAGATATTATTTTAACCTGGTGAAATGTAAATGTCACAGGGCATGAAACTATATTGGTTTCTTTCTTTTTTTATCCAAATTACCGGACCATAGAACGGGACTCTCAAAGCCTTGACATCGCATCCGGGAGATAAGTCAGTAAATTCGAGTAAAATCACAGTCTTCGCTTATCCCGTGCGAATGCACCACATGAAATTCAGAGGTGGGGGGTAATTTCAAAATCACAAAGTCCCCAGATAATACTAATCCCATGTGAATAGGGCTTATATCACACAAAGAGTACCGTTTTTCTGCAGATATCAGCATGAACAACGATTTAATAATATTTTATACAAGTTCTGTAAGCAATAAGTTGACATTTTAGACATATATTGCTTTGTTTTTGCTCAGTTTGCCACAAAAATAGTTCCCCCCCCCCCAAACAGACCAGCACTGTTTTGCTCTTGAGCATGCCGTTGTTTACTTATTGAATGAGTCAGCTTTTTGAACGAATCGGTTGAATAATATTCAGTGTTCACACATTACATGGTCAAATTCTTGTTTCTGAATGAATCAGTCTGTTGAAATGAATCGGGTGAATCCTGCCGTCACTCATTAACAGTCACTTGCGTGCACCTTCTGTCGGTTTTAATTTCACATTTCGCCTATTTTTTTCATGTTTAAATGATTTCAAATATCCGTGTTCAACGTTTTATGTTCAAATTCAAAACATTAGGCCTCTTTTATTAGTCATCTGCAACTGCAGTTTAAATGCATCCATGTCCCCTTTTTGATACATAAACTGTGTAAATACACTAAATGCTATTCAGATGCAGATCCATAATTGTTTTTGCTTTTGTTGGAATGCAAACCTAAGTAGGCTACACTTTAAAAAAAAAAAAATATATCTATATATATATATATATTATATATATAATATATATATATATAAATATATATTTTTACATATTGTCTTTTTTTTTTTACTGAATTTTCCCATTTTTTCATTTTACGATGAAATACCTGTTGTTTTACAGATATTTTCTGTATTTTAAAGTTCCACCATTAATATGGTATTACATAATTATGGGTATTACATAAATTTTCTGTATTTTCACAGAGTAATGTGTAATTTTTCATAAAATGTTATTTAATATTTACAGATTATTCCTGTAAAAATAGGGGGAAAAATGTTTGAACCACAAATCATTCAGTCAAAGTGTTTTTATTAGCCTACCATTGAAGATCATTAATCATGTGACAGTTAAAGTGAGGTGTCTAAGGTCAAATAATAGTATTTGTACATACAGTACATGCACTGTAAAATATGCATTGTTTATTTTACTACTCCTTTAACCTTGTCTTGCAAATAAATGCTCATTTTAATCATTATTTGGTAAATTATTTGTTTTCCGTGATGGTATAAGTAGGGTTCCCTTTCAGTCGGTCACTCTCGACGTCACGTCGGATGACCGACGAAATTGGGATCTCATTTAGAGGGACAATCTATTCGATGTACTAAACCGCCCATGCACATTTCATGCCGATTATTTCTCCACTGCTGCTGATCACTAGCGTGAGTATAAGTAGGCAGCAGATGCAGCGCATATTCAGCTTTTTGCTTTGGAGCCGAGCGGTCATATCGTTCTGCTCCTGACTTCTACTGTACTGAGAGAAGACTGAACGAGTTCAGTGCACTCTTGGAGAGCTTTTCGTGTTGGTGGACGGCGCTTCAGCGGCGGTGTTTTTTCCGTGTCGAGTGGGTTGCACACATCAGGCTGCACTACCCCCTGTTTGTGTTGCAGATGATCATCTCCCCTGTGCGCCTCAGCACGCTAAAAGAGCTTTTTCCCCTAAAAGAGCAATTTCGGGTGCGTCTTTTTTAAGACGACGTTGCTTGGCAAACTTGAACCTTACGTCTTTATAAAGACGATGTGGGACTTGCTATAGACAACATATCACCCGGTCGTTTCTGGATGCGGCCGTTACCTGGCACTGGGTGATGGTCACGATCGCTGCCTCTCGTGCCCGGGCACGAAGCACACTGAGGTGGCTTTCGTGGACGAGTCATGCTCCCATTGCTGGAGTATGACCGTCTCGGAGTTGCGGACCGGACTCCGTTACCTGCAAAGGGGCGGAGTGCCCGTGCCACTGCCTAGATCTGGGGTTCCCTCTGGTGGCAGCCGGGGGCGTCCTTTTTCTGGCGGTGGGCGGACTGGTCTTACGGTCACGGTGAGGAATTCCCCTCCGGGGATGCCCAATCCCGCCGGCACTTCGAAACCAGCGGAACTCTCAAAAAGAGCAGGCTGGACCCTCCCAGGGGGTACCACCTGTTTCTTTGAGGCTCCCCCTGACGATCAGATGTCGATCGCTGCATTGGAGGGTGAGCCGGAGCTTTCTGGAGAGGAAGCTTCGGCTGCGCTGCTCTCCTCCGGGACCGTAGCAATGCCTGAATCGGATCCAGAAATAATGGCTATGCTTTCCCGGGCCGCCGTAGGGGTAGGGCTTGAGTGAAGACTTTCATTGTGTCCCGAGCCCTCAAGGTTGCACGATTGGTTCTCGGGGTGGTCCGCGCTGGTTCTCAGCACCCTGCCTCGGTGCCTTTCTTCCCTGAGGTGCATGACGAGCTCACCAGGTCATGGACGGAACCTTTTACTGCCGGAAACCGATCTGCTGGATCCTCCTCCCTCACCACCCTCGATGGTGGGGCAGCTAGGGGGTTACAAGGGTCCCCCCGGTGGAGTGGTCGGTTGCGATGCAGTTGTGTCCTAATGCCGCCTCCAACCAGCAGGGAGAACCGTGCCTCCACTCCCGGGTCTTTAGGTACTCGACTGGCCAGCGATGCCTATACGACCTGTGGAGAAGCTGCCTCCGCCTTACACGCTACGGCGTGATTGCAAGTGCACCAGGCCAAGGCACTAAGGGACTTGCATGAGGGTGGTCACGACCCGGAAGTTCGTAGAGAACTCCGCACCGCGGCGGACCTCGCGCCACAAGCGACGAAGGTTACGGCGCGGTCTCTTGGTCGTGCGATGTCCACTATGGTGGTCCGGGAGCGCCATTTCTGGCTGTGACTGGCTGACATGCGCGAGACGGACAAGACACGATTCTTGAGCGCCCCCGTGTCCCAGGCCGGCCTTTGTGGCGACACGGTGGAGAACTTGCTCAGCGGTTCTCCGCTGACCAAAGCAGTCTGAGGCCATCAGGTACATCCTGCCCTGGTGTGCAGCTGCTGCTGTCGCCGAGGGCGGCCCCCCTGCCACCGCCGAAACAAGAGCAGCGGTCCTGCGGCCTCCAGCAAAGCTGTGCCTTGGAGCCGGTCGCAGGGCAGCCGCCCCGTCTGTCCAGGCCCCCGCCAAACCTGCTGGCAAGCGAGAGAACAAGAGGCCCATAGACGGGCGACCCAGAGGTGGAGGGACGTGCTCTTCAGGAGATGGTAAGCACACAACTCCCTCCCCCGGAGGAGGGCCGGGAAGAGGATCTTTTCATCTTTT
>JADLZN010003960.1:0-112190 GCA_018155175.1 Sinocyclocheilus anophthalmus | reverse complement strand
GCTACATTAAGGTGATTATTAAGTTTTGAATATGGATTTTTTTCCTCACAAAAACGCATCGATTCACTTCTTTTATTTAACTTCTTTTGGACTGAAACAATGCAACACCCACTGAGTGGCATTACACAGCTTTGAAAGATCAAAGACAGTTTTTAATATAACTCCGATTGGTTTCGTCTGAAGAAGAAAGTCATATACACCTAGGATGATTTGAGGGTGGGTAATTTATGGGCTAATTTAAATTTTAGGGTGACGTAACCCTTTAAGTGTATACAATGTAAAGGAACTGAAAAAAAAATACAGAAACTGAAACTTCTGATTGCTGGTTGCTTCGGCAGTGGGTGGGACTAACATGCAAGCAGCAATCCCATTGGCTAGTGCTCACTTTTCACACTCTTTGCTTTCAGCAAATAATTTGTCAAATCCAGACAGCATGATTAATATTCATGAGCAGTTGACAATATAAATCTACCTGAGAGAAGATCTGGGTAAAAAAAAAAAGAAGATCTTTGACTGTTGTAAGCTATTTAATTTAATCTAGTGTTGTTAAATAGATTAAAAAATACATTTAAGTATCTTTGTTTTTATCATAATAATAATTATTGCTAGTCTTTTTTCACAGAAACACTGAAAGATCAATGACGTCTCAAGCACCACCAGCCAGTAATTCAGTTTAATTTGAAATTCTGCGTTTTAGTTCTAACATTCAGAAAATTATTACAAATGCTTTATTGACTAACCTAAGTCCAGCCAAAGTCCCTTTAAGGCAAGTCCTGTCACTCTCAGCCTCTTGAAAACACCTCTCTTGCGTGTAAGTGCCGCGCCTATTGAATGGAGACTCAAATATTCTCCCAAACTTTCACCAGCTTAGATTACATTTCATTTTGACATCACAATGGAAATCTGACACCACTGTCTATATGATGTTTCTTTTGCCCCATAGGCGTCCAAATTCTTATTTTTCAGGCTAGCAAGCCATGCCATCCGCAGTTCAAGCGCACGCTTCTATAGCAACCCGGGACTTTTAACGGCAGCTGAATGTGCACGAACTTTACCGATTATCGATTGGTTCTTTTTACTCCAGAAGGGCGGCTTCGTCATAGAACATTGCATGGGTCCCCCATTCCAACTAATGATGACACGTCTTGGGGATGAATTGTCTTTGGTTCGCTGTTATGCTTCCTTTCTATGAATCTCGTAAGGCTGGAATACACTACAAGAGTTTTAAACGAACAGATTTTACAACCCTAGGCATCATAACCTTAACCCGACTTTAAATGCCAAAGGAAACTGTATGGCATCTTACAACAACTAGAGGATTTGCCTAATGGTTAAGAGTCGTCCCGAGGTTTTGGGTTCAAGTCTCATACCGCAGAACGTGTAGGGGGAGAATGAACACGCTCTCTTCCACCTTCATACTCGTTCCCTTTAGCAAGGCATGATCCCCAACTGCAGTATGACTGCCAATGCTCTGGTGTGGTGTTCAAACTCACTGTTAAATTCAGAGCACTAATTCCTAGTATGGGTATCCATACTTGGCCACATGTCATGTCACATCACATTCAGTGTCACTGTCACATTCATAATCTGAAGCTAATAAAATCTGCAACCATTATACACTACGCTATTTTCTGTGGAATCTGTCAACACTAATCAGCAGAATGGGTTTGCCTTTTTGTAACTAGTGTCGACATCTCTGGACTGTAAATTGGGGGAAAATCAGGGCAAAAGTTGTGTAGTATATTCCTGCCTTTAATCCATTTAACACTGTGTCGTTTTATGAAAAGAGGCTGATGAGATTTATGTGTATTTTCACCTACAGAGACAGAACATCTACTACTACAGTACTAGTACTTCAGAAAGTTAAAACTGAACTAACCCACATTTACTCACTCGCTCTTCATGCTGCTGCAGAATAAGTCAAGTCTTTTAAATGATTGAAATTAATGTGATGTGATTTCAGTCTCAAGCTGATCACACAGAGAGTCAGATTAAACAGCAGTTTGAGAAGCTTCACCAGTTTCTCAGAGACGAAGAAGCAGCTACAATCACTGCACTGAGGGAGGAAGAGCAGCAGAAGAAGCAGATGATGAAGGAGAAGCTGGAGAAGATCAACAGTCTCATCTCAGCTCTTTCACACTCAATCAAAGACACGGATGAGATGATGAAAGCCAGTGACGTCAGCTTTCTGAAGGTCTGGTTTCAGATCATTGATTGATTGACTAATTGAGTTGTTGATGATAAACTGTGTGTTTGATCTGCAGGAGTTTCCAGTCTTAATGGAAAGGTGAGTGATCTGCTGTTGTCTCTGCTCTCTCTGCTTCTGATCCAAATCCACTGCAGTTCTGATCCTGAATGTTCCTCCAGAGTTCAGATCTCATCACAGCCGGATCCACAGACGCCTTCTGGAGCTTTGATTCATGTGCCGCGTTACTTGTGCAACCTGAGCTTCAGAGTCTGGAAGAAGATGCAGAGACATAGCTCCAGACAGTGGTCTGGACATCTGTCTCTACACACACACTGTCAATGATGTCTGAGGGAACTTTCTATATTTTTATCATTAGTGTGAGATCAGCTAAGCACAGCACCAACACATGACCTAAAAAAGAGAACCTGATCTTTACCTTACATCATACAGCAATGGTTTTTGTCACTATCATTTCTGGGACATTCAATTCAATTTATTTGTAAGCACTTTTTCATTCCATCTTGCAAAGCACAAAGGCAGCTTACATAAACATTATATATGTTTCTACATTATTTGTAGAATTCTTGTCAGTGGTGACTATCTCAAGTTGATGTTCATATGGCAGAAATGTACGGTAAAATCAAGCAGTTAGTCAATGACATGTAATCAAACAGACTGTGAACACTATTAACAGCAATTATTATATTATGCAATCAAACGTATAGCAAAATTTGGTAGTTTATATTATATGGTCTGAGGATTTTCATCATCTGAGGTCTTCTGAGGGGTTGCATCATCTCTTCTCAGGTGTTCGGTCCTCTCAGGTCTTTGTAAGGGCTGGATCCAAACTGAAGCTTGTGTAAATCCTAGTTAACACGGGATGCATAAATTAGCGTCGCTCTTTACAACTATTTTCCCTGGCTCATGAACAGGGCATTTTGTAACATGGGAAATATGTTTTCAAAAGGCAAGTTGCTATCTAATATAACATCCAGAATTTTGACTGTAGAGGAAGTAACAGTACATCCGTCAAGTTGCAAATTGTAATCCAAGAGATTATATGTACTGTTTTTTGGTCCAATAAGTAACATCTCTGTCTTATCCGAATTTAATAGGAGAAAAATTTCATTGTCATCCAGTCTTTTACATTAACACATTCTGTTAGCTTGGATAATTTAGAAGTTTTATCTGGTATTGTTGAGATATATAGTTAAGTATCATCAGCATAGCAGTGGAAAGTAATCCCGTATTTTCTAATAATATTAATAAGGGGCAACATGTATACTGAAAATAGTAGAGGTCCTAGGACAGATCCTTGTGGCACTCCGTACTTTACTGGATTTATTTGAGATGATTCCCCATTTAAATAGACAAAGTGATAGCGATCGGAAAGGTAGGATCTAAACCATCTTAAAGCCGGCCCTTGAATACCTGTATAGTTTTGTATTGAGCTGAACGTTGTCTTATCTAGTGTCCGAAGCAGCACTATGTCAATAAACTAGCGTGAGAACGCTTCGGTCTGACCGCAAGAAGTCCGTGTAATTTAACAAGTGCAGTTTCTGTCTATGAGGGGCCTAAAAAAACCTTACTAAATTCTTCATAGATCTGTAAAGGAAAGTATTCGACCCCCTTAAATTTTTCACTCTTTGTTTTTTTGCAGCCATTTGCTAAAATCATTGAAGTAATTTTTTTTTCCTCATTAATGAACACACAGCACACCATATTGACAGAAAAAAACAGAATTATTGACATTTTTGCAGATATATTAAAAAAGAAAAAATGAAATATCACATGGACCTAAGTATTCAGACCCTTTGCTCACTCATAATTTAACTCAGGGGCTTCCATATTCTGCTGA
The DNA here is from genome assembly GCA_018155175.1 of Sinocyclocheilus anophthalmus. NCBI lineage: Eukaryota > Metazoa > Chordata > Actinopteri > Cypriniformes > Cyprinidae > Sinocyclocheilus > Sinocyclocheilus anophthalmus. The sequence goes on along the minus strand of JADLZN010003960.1, from coordinate 108,144 downwards.
TGCATACTTGAATGGTTCTACACCTTCATTTTAGTCCAGCTGTGTTTGATTATACTGATTGGAAAGCCACACACCTGTCTATATAGACCTTACAGCTCACACAGTGCATGTCAGAGCAAATGAGAAACATGAGGTCAAAGGAACTGCCTGAAGACTCAGAGACAGAATTGTGGCAAGGCACGGATCTGGCCAAGGTTACAAAAAAAATACTGCTGCACTTAAGGTTCCTAAGAGCAAAGTGGCCTCCATAATCCTTAAATGGAAGACGTTTAGGATGACCAGAACCCTTCCTAGAGCTGGCCGTGTGTGAAAAACTTGCTGCATCTTTCCCAAAAAAGACTCATGGCTGTATTAGATCAAAAAGGTACTTCTACTAAATACTGAGCAAAGGGTCTGAATACTTTGGACCATGTGATATTTCAGTTTTTTTTCTTTTTTAATAAATCTGCAAAAGTCAACAATTCTGTGTTTTTCTGTCAACTGATGGTGCTGTGTGTACATTAATGTGAAAAAATTAACTTAATGATTTTGCAAATGCTTGCATATAACAAGATGAAAATTTCGGGGGTCTGAATCACTTTTCCGTACCACGTATATTTTTGCAGGACTACACCAATGCCGACACAACTTTTTCAAAATTTTAGACATAAACGGAACATTTGAAATAGGTCTGCGTCACGACCAGCTCAAAGCTGTAACAAATGGAAGGAGGACATAGTTTGGTTGGTAAGTTTGTAACAAAAATATTTATTAACATAAGAAAGGAAAAATATATAAAACAAGGAAGCAACGAAAAATAGCTACAATTTCTGTCTGACACAAGATGTTATAGTGTCAGACAGAACAACTCATAACAAAAGCCAAATAAACAACCCAAAAGCAAACACAAAACAATCGGGAGCAAACAAGCAACCCACACCAACAAAGCCAAAGCTTTTTTTTATAGAGGGAAGAACAGGTGAACATCGTTCTCTTGATGAGTCTCCTAGACACACCCCGGGCCAGCCGTCGCACTAAGAGTATGAGACCGTCACCGTGCTGTACTTTTGGCCAGCACTATGATCGAGTTTGTGGTTTCTTAATACGAGGCGTATAACCGCCAGCGTAATGGTTTTGGGGACGGAAATCAAAGCGAGAGGATTTAATTTTGAGCAAGCGGTTCATCTGCTACAGGTAACAACTCTTTCAGTAAAAGTGACATGGGATGCAAATCTGAAATTTATTAAGGATGTATTTACTATAACAACACAGTGATCAGAGAAAAATGTCTGGTGTGTTTGATCAACAGTGTCATAATTTAGCTTTAATTTTCTGTATGGCTGATTTGCAATGATTTGTATCGTGAAAATTGCTGTACAAATAAACTTGAATTGAAAAAACTTGAATTGAATTGAATTCATAATAATGAGTTCTGTTCACTCCTGATCATTATGAGCATCAGAATAAAAGCAGCTGTTGATTGTGTCTCATCAGCTCCGGTGATTCTGGATCCAAACACTGCAAATCCACATCTCGTCCTATCTGATGATCTGACCAGTGCTAGATGGCAGCTGGCCCCCCATTTCCTGAATATCCAAGATTCGACGAATGACTTTGGTTCTGGCGTTCAGAGGGTTTTAACCTCAGAACACAACTGCTGGACTGTGTAGTTTACAGAGAGTTGTACTGGAGTCCTTGGATAACTACGCATCAACCAAAGGAAGGGAACCTGTTTCTTCAAATCCCCCCGCGAGCTGGTTGGTGCAGTTTAACGGGGACGGATGAGCGTTGTTGGTTTTCCTGTTAACAGATGCTGACAGGGTGAGAGTCTGATCTGGACTAGGACAGAGGAACCTTGTCTTCCTCTGATCCCTGTGACTACCACATATCTCCACGACATTCACACCACCTTCACTGACACCGTCTTTCCCCTTCTCTGGTGATGATTTCAAATTGGCCATTAACGGAATAGTCTGCTAGAAGAGTTTATGACACCCCCCCCCCCCACACAAGGGAACCAAACTTTACATTTAAGGAAAATTCCCATGCAGGCTCCAGAAATCTGGTCTCCCACGGCCATCGCAACTTTTATGGCCTCTTTGATGTGGCCAAAAGTTTGGCCACTTCCGCAAAATACTCCTTGGGGGAGATCTGACCCATACTGGTGGGTCCCGATTCTTGAAGAAATTTTTTTATTTTGAGCCAATCTGCGTGAGGAACTGGTCGATTGTTATTACAAATTCTAACTTAGATCCAGGTGATGATGCCACGGTGCACCATGCCCAAAGCACACCAACGACCGAAAGAGCTGGTTTCAAGTATGTCAAGTTTTGACTAGTGGTAACTATTGGACTTAAGTACCAAGTCAGACTGACCTTTTAAAATGTACCGGTCCGTTCCGTACCCCTGAATGGCAGCTGCTTTTAACAGCCCTTTCATACAGATCTGTGTGGCACTCTGGACGAATCCGTGTTCCTAGTTACGCAGTTTTTTGAAGCATTGAGAATTGGTAGTCATCACACCTTCTGTTGACGATGTGAATGCCTTGCCAATCACCAACATCCAATCCAAGCATAATTCCGAATCCTCGGCTACATTGCGCAGTTTTTGTTTTCACAAACACACTCGTGTATCCGTTCATATCAGTATCTAGACCAATGAAAACTAAGAATTCTTTGGGCCGTGTAGGCAGCTTCACTTATTATAAAATGATTTTCTTGCGAGTGCAGACTCCATGACCTTGTCTCAAACTGTACGCACTTGACAGCTTTAGTGATTACTCGGATCTCTTTATACCTATCCACAATTTGAATAAATATGGATTTAGCATGCACCGCTAATACACACTGCAAAGTTTCAGGAGTGACAAAAGTATTTATTTGTGAGATTGAATCTGAAACTGCAGTGACTGTCATAGTGATAACCATAGCAATGAACGGGACAAAACAATCTGATACTGTATGTCAAAATAGATCAGTGCATCATATCTTGGAGTGTAAATGCAGACTAAGGGGGCTTTCACACTAGCACTTTTGTTTTTGTTTTTGATAATGTGAATTAGGGCTGCACGATAAATCGAAATGGAATCGCGCTCGCGATTCGCACCAGAGATCATTATCATGCTATCTTTCAGTGAGCCTGGCTGTGATCAGCATAATCGCCATCCAAGGCCAGAGTGCGCTCTCTGCGCTGAAACTCCAACTATGCCTTCAAAGAAACCAGAAAATCCTATCGCTTGCAGCTGAAGACCAGAAGAGTACAACTGCTTCATTGATTCCACGTGACTAATAACCCACGACGCCGGCATAAGCGGTTTATCAAGTATTTATTATTATACTTTTCATTAATAAAGTATATTTATAATGCAATGCTTTATCACTGCTTAAATACTATGAAATATGTTGCGTGCCTTATTCTGTGTATGAAGCCACATCATCTCACTGAAGGATTTTATTTCAAACACTCGACTGACGTTATGAAGTGAGTGTGGAGTAAAAACATGTTATTAAATGTGGTATATTCACATGCTTTCAGATGGAGCAGCAATTACATCACAGAGCCGTAGTTCACTGAGAAGACACGCAAACAGCTGTCATTATCACAAACGATTTCTTCGATTTCAGAATCGCCAATACCTCGTCTGCGATTTCTTTTTTTTGTGTAACTTGTCAGTGAACTATGGCTATGTGTAGTAAATAATGCTCCTTCTGAAAGCACGTGATGATGATTTTACTGCTGATTACAGAACCGGCATTAATAACAAAATGCACATGACAATCACATTCAATTAATCTTGCAGCCCTAGTGAACACTGTTTTACTGAATCAGTGTGTACCTCCAACTGTATACCCAGATTCCGCCCAAAAAAGGGGATTGCGTCTAGGTTAGGGTTCATGCAAACTCTGGGTTAACAGGTTCGCATCTGATGTGAAGCAATATGTACTAGTCACAGTGAGTGAGCCCGCTATTAATCCAACGCCACCATGTAACCTCCCAACAAAACATATGAATTGGTCAAACTGTGTATTTGTGTGTTAACTCACTTGCTTTCCTCATAAGCCTGACTGACTTGCTGTGAGCAGAGAGAATTTATATTTCATTTTTTGTTGAAGAAATCGATTCCCGCGTTCTTTTGAACACTTTGCATTACATTCGTGACAAACGGACGCATGTGCCGTTCTGTCTTGGCACTTTTGAGACTAATCTAAATGTTCAAAATCCGTAGTACTAAAATGAAGCGTCCATTCATTTTGCCATCTTCTGCATAGTCGTTACCTAGCAACAGGGGCAAACGGCTGTGAATCTGATGCAAACGTTCCGTGGTTCGGAACCACAAATGACCGTGTGAACACAATCGAATTCGGACCAGGCAATCGAACCAAGTGCGAAAGCACCCTAATAGACTTGCCACTTGTTTTATGTAATGTTACCTTGTTCTTTATTATATTACTTGCTTTTCACTGAACTTTTTTAAAGGAATTTACAAATATTTGAAGGCTACATGCTGTTTCAATCTCTTATCTACCTTATAATTATAAATCCTTATAATAGATACTTTTAATTTAATTGAAAAAGTTAATATATAGTTAAATATAGTTCCGTGAATGGTTCATCTTATGTCACACTAGAGGACAGGCTAATTATGCTTGGGTTCCCCTCTAGTTTTCCTAGTGGTTTTTGATTTATGAGTAAAATAAGGTCTGTGGTAATAATAATTTGACAATAAATTGATGTTTTGTTCTACAACATAAACTGCACACACTCACACCCCAAATGTTCTTATGTAGTTACTTATTACAATAAATACAATGCTTATAAATTGAAAGACCCCATAGGAAAATCTTGAGGGATGGTGAATTAGTCTTCCCTTTTGACGTCATCCCTGCACCACTCCATAGTTTTTGCTATGGTACCAAAAATCTGGACATTTTACTGGTGTTAGTGCCGACTACTGAAATTTTGGTACTGAATAAAATGTTTAAACCCACAGATATTTGTTTCTGTGTATTTTATGTGATGTCACTAAAACAACTTATTAGTAACATTTGTTTTTCAGTTGCAATTATATTTCTTCATTAGAAGTGTTTTGAGTGACATTTGAAGAAATCTGATTTCATCAATTTATCAATGACAACACTATGCCTGCATTGTGACCCAGTGTGCCTGCCACGAGCCAGAGACCCACTTCTTCCTTTTTACTGCATTACTGCCATCTACTGATAACTTGGATCAGAAACTTTCTCTTCTACTTTCTCTACATCTGTATCCCTCCTCTTTCCCTGCCATAAAAGAACAAAAAACCCAAACAGCACTGCGTGTTCAGCTTGGAAATGAACAAGTTCTACACTAGTGGCTCTTATAAGTTTATAAACCAACAGGCAGAGTCAAAAGTCAGCATTTTGGTCATGTCTGATTCAAAAAGAACTGATTGAGCCTGTTTAAAGCTGTCAAAGTTTTCTGAGGATTACCAGTCTGACGAATGAGATGCTGTTACTATGCGCATGCATTTGTACTAACAAGGACTTGAACAAGCCTGATGCGTAATGCAAGTTTCAGAAATGTAATGTAACAATGTAATGTAAGTTTAAAATTGTAAGTTTAAGATTGTAAGTTTAAACCGTTTAGTGCAACTCGACATTGTCATCCCTAAAACCATCAGCAGTCAGTTCTCAGCTCCACACACACACAAACTCAAACCAACCGCATCAACGCCTAAAACTCCCCCCCTTCTCCTTCTGTCCCCTCACTGAAGCAGAAGTATCAAAACTTCTCCTTTCACCATCCTACCCCTGTCCTCTAACCCATCCCCTCACACCTACCCGACAACTTTTAACCGCACACCACTATCACAACACATCTCTTAACAGGCATTGTCCCCCCCCCGGCATTCAAAGCTCCTCGGGTAACCCCACTGCTCAAACGAACCTACTTAAACACTTCCTAGGGGGGGGGGGAGGGGTACTTCCTTAATATGACCCCTTGAACAAGTTTGTATTTTCACCAATTCATTATCCTTTAACCGAATAACCACTTGGAGTACACTCAGGTTTCAGAAGTGGCCATGTCAACCGAGGACTGCCTTAACGTGTCGGTCACGATTATTTCAAAATCAGTGTTAAACATTTTCTTCAGTACCAAAATGGCAGTAGTCGGCCCTAACCATAAATTCCTGATTATTTTGTACCATAGCAAAACTATGAGTGGGTGCAGTGCTCATTCTGCTGGATATATCTAATGCTTTTGACACTGACTCATCAGAATCCTCCTGTACACCCACCTGGAATGCCACTTCTCCGTTGGCCTGTGGCCCCCGACGAAAGATTTTTCGAGTCGACTAATAGTGACTAACGCTCTATCTTTCATTTCCCCCAGATACCCAACAGTTCTGGTCCGGGCCTGCCATGCGGCTGGACTCGGCATGGATAAAAGACCATCACCTGCGCTCAACCTGCCACTCCAAAGTGTACACGTGGATCAGACCCTTTCTAACAGAGCATGGCACACCCTGTCCAGCCTTTGTTATTTCTTGGCGGCTTCCTCATACAATCAATCTCTACAAATGTTCCGAATCCGAGCACCGACGAGTCTTCAACGAAGCCCAAAAGGCCACTCCACTTCTCTTGATCTCCCTTGCAATGCGTACCCGTTGAGCTCACAGCAAAGTTCAAGACATTGATGCTTTCATATAGAACAGCCACAGGCTCAGCGCCCTCCAACTTCCAGTCACTCTTACGAATCTTCATCCCCTCCAGAAGCCTGAGGTTGGTAAGGGAGCGATGCCTCGTGGTACCACCACAGAGAGGCACTAAATCACTTTCCAGAACATTTTCCTTACTGGTGGAATGATCTTCCCACCCTTATCCGGAATGCTGAATCCCTGACAATTGATATGTCAATCAGTACTGCATTATTCATAAAGTTGATTTATTATCTGGAGATAACTTGAAAAACACACAAAAACCATATATTTTTGCAATCGTGTGTTTATTGTCTTCACATTTCATCAGTAAAAACGTTTCTGCTTTTAATTCAGCTCAGCTACAGCGATAGACGAATGCCTTTGTCCACATTAGGGATTTCCTGCACATCATAAGTTTTAACTTCTTGAGTTGTGTTGAACTTTCTGCGAGAGCTCCCTCCGGCTTCGAGTATGAATGAAAAATACACTGCATGGAGTGTTTAGCGCTCCTGATATTCACAGCTCCATCATTTGGAACGAATTAAGCGTCGGTCTGCAAGACCACGATGCGGTCTCCTTGAAATTTAATCTAGAAACCTCTTCCGTTCACACACCCTCCCTGCCCGACACATAAGTGCGGGGACGAATTTACCATTTGGTTAAATCTACCTAGCGTATTATTAAATATTAAAATGCGCACGTAGTATTCTCACACACAGCAATATAAACCAAGGTGCCTGTTCTCTTTCTCATTCTTGCCGTTTGATTGGGAAATGTTTAAAGGACGTAGAGGGGTCTTTTTATGATATCGACTAAATTTTCATACTTTAGACATTCATTTTATGTAGTATTGAAAGATGATAGTGCATTACAATAATTATCACAACACCGATAAAACAGGCTTATAGTGATTTTCTCATCCTCCGATTTATACTTATCAATACTGTTTTTATTATCATTATCATTCAAAAAATGAATACATTCAGAACAGAATTTGAATAGAATTCTACTTTAAATAAGACAGAAATATTTTTTTCTGCAACAGTAGTGTTTACAACAGCAAAATGATAATAATATGAGTAATATAATTCAGTTTCTAATTCCAGAGTAATTAAGCCGGTTGCAAAGAAAAAAATATTTAACTTTTAAACTTAAAATGGTCTTTTCTGTTCTGTGTTTCTTTTTCAGAACTGCGTCACGGCATTTGCTGCTGTATCAATATAGAAGCATCCGTTTTGATACATGTATCAATCAGCAAGGAACACAGCCCTATTTAAAGTCGGCATGAAACGGAAGTAGCGGTTGTCTTTTTTTCTCTACTGTGACGTATATCCGAGTTAAACGGCATCTGAAATGAGAGGGCGGGGCTTGATTCCATCCTTCGGGAATTGATTGGATCACTGGAAGTTGGGGCGTTGCTAACAAAATGGAGGCAGATCTGAATGCCAGTTTGCAGTTAGTTGTGGGGGGATTTCTCTCCACTAGATTCATCGCCGACACCCTAGCATGAAGACATTTTTTATTTATTGAAGAAGACAACGACGAGGGCGATCAACGGCACAAAACATGCCTAAAGCTCGCATGAGACTGAGAGAGATAGGAGGACTTGCCCTGCATGCTGATCGTGCCTCCACAGTTACGTAAATTCATAAAAAAAATAGTTTCCTATTTCCAAAGAGTATGTGGTGGTAATATCCATGTCATGAGCAGAAAACACGCGCAGGATCATTGTTACACCACAATAAAGAATGCATATAACTCTGTTCCACGGGCAGCTTTGAGGCTCTCTGATCACTTTTTGGTTCATCTTATACCGACCTACAGGCAGAAACTGAAGTCAGCTAAACCTGTATTATGGACTGTAAAAAGATGGACTAATGAATAAATATTATTTAAAAGCTTGTTTTGACCTCACTAATGGAGTGTTTTTGAAGCTGCTGCCACCGTTCTGGACGAGCTCACAGAAACTGTAACATCTTATATCAGTTTCTGAGAAGATATGTGCATTCCTACCAGGACTCATATAACTTACAACTATGACAAACCATGGTTCACTGCAAAACTCAGACAGCTCCTTCAGGCCAAAGAAGATGGTTGCAGGAAGGGGGATAATGTCTTGTTTAAACAGGCCAAATACACACTGGAAAAATAGATCAGAGTGGCAAAGAGGAATTATTCTGGAAAAACTAAGGACTCAGTTCACTTCCAGCGACTCCGCATCAGTGTGGAAAAGTCTGAAAGAAATAACCAACTACAAGACACCATCCCCCAGAACAGTGGAGAATCAACAACTGGCAGACGAACTGAACAAATTTTACTGCAGGTTTGAAAAAACACCACACCCCCCTGAACCCCTCTCCCACACAACCTAATTCCCACTCCTGCATCCCCCCTCTCCCCCAGCACCTGCACCTCAATCAGTGAGACAGGGCGCCAAGTCTTCTGGAAGCACAAGTAAAAAAGCACCAGGCCCAGATTGTTACACCAGCCTGTCTGAAATCCTGTGCTGATCAGCTGGCCCCCATCTTCACACTGATTTTCAACAGATCACTGGAGCTGTGCGAATTCCCTTCATGCTTCAAACGCTCCACCACCATCCCTGTCCTAAAGAAACCCAAAATTACTGGACTTATTGACTACAGACCTGTGGCTCTAACGTTTGTGGTCATGAAGTCTTTTGAAAAACTTGTGCTGGCCCACCTGAAGTACATCACTGGACCCTTGCTGGATCCTATTCAGTTTGCCACAGTTCACTGTGGATGTTGCAGTAAACATGGGACTGCATTATGATCTGCAACATCTAGACAGACCAGGGAATTATGTGAGGATCCTGTTCATGGACTTCACCTCGGCCTTTAACACTATCATCCCAAAACCTCCTCCTGCTCAAACTATCTCAGCTCTCCATGCCCACCTCCATCTGTCATTGGATCAACAGCTTCCTGACAGACAGAAAGCAGCTAGTGAGGCTGGGAAAATACACATCCAGCACCAGTATAATCAGCACTGGAGCTCCTCATGGTTGTGTTCTCTCCCCACTGCTCTTATCCCTGTACACCAACGACTGCAAATCTACTGACCCCTCTGTCAAGCTACTGAAGTTCGCAGACGACACTACAGTCATCAGCCTCATTCAGGACGGTGACAAGTCTGCTCAGACAGGAGGTTTACAGATGTGGCTGTCCTGGTGGAGACTCAACAACCTGGAGAGCTCGTCACACGCTCAAACATGGAGATGTCGTGGACTTCGAGAATCCCCCCTGCTCGCCCCACACCCCATCATGGACAGCACTGTGACTCTAGTGGAGTCATTCAGGTTCCTGGACACCACAATCTCTCAGGACCTAAAGTGAGACACTCACATTGACTCCATCGTGAAAAAGGCCCAGCAGAGGTTGTAATTCCTTCAACTAGCTGATGAAGTTCAACCTGCCACAGGAGATGCTAAAACAGTTCTACTCTGCTATCATTGAATACATCCTCTGCACTTCAATAACTGTCTAGTTCAGCTCAGCTACCAAATCTGACCCCAGAAGACTACAGAGGATAGTCCGGACAGCTGAGCGAATCACTGGCACAACCCTCCCCACTCTCCAAGAACCGTACTCATCCAGAGTGAGCAAAAGGGCTGGCAAATCATCTGGACCCCTCACATCCAGCACACTGGCTCTTTAAACTGTTGCCGTCTGGTTGATGCTACAGAGCTCTGAGCACCAGAACGTCCAGACACAGGAACAGTTTCTTCCCTCATGCAATCCATCTCATGAACACTTGACAGTAACTGTGGAACACACACTATTTATATACTCATACACTTATTTATCTAACACACATACTTAGTCTACACTTCAAATTTGCACATAATATACCTGTACTTACAACTGTCTATTGTTATATACCTGTGCATTCAATTGTCGATTTGTATATTTTTATTTCTTATTTACTTGTTCTATTTTTATTCTTCTTTTATTATCTGTGTTTTTTGTTCTGTCACTGTCATCTGAAAACAAATTCCTTGTATGTGGAAACTACCTTGCAAGAAGATCATTCGATTCGGATCTAATATCCTTTAAATTTTTTAGGGTAGTGTACTCCCCCATGGCTTGCGTAGCACTGTGCCAATGCTTGATTTCTATAAAGTGACGCCTCAGCTTCAGCTTTCCACCTGTTGTTTACCCCTAAGTACTAGCTTTGCCCTTTGCGCCATAGCTCGGGACCGGAGGCAGATGAGTCTCTTTTGAGGGAGGGGAGGTAAACGTTTTTGATATAAAGATACAGGGCACAACGATTTGTAAAAAGAATGAGTGCAGCCTGGATACATTCTTTATAATCACCACTACAAGTATTCCATGAAAAATAAGGAATTTTCAATTGATTTCAAGGCGGGACGGTAAGCCGTGTTCCATGTGCTCCTTTTTATAACCTTTGAGCGCCTGCCCCTCCAAAGGTCTCTGCACGCCCTGTCCCCTGAGTTTACTATTTACGTCTCAAACTCAAACACCTGTATGCGATGACAAACAGACCGAAATGACCTGTATACTGTTGCATTAAAACATACGGTGTAAAGTGTGGTTTTACAGTCTGTTTTAATTGTGAAATACCGGTGGAAACCGCTCACCTTAGAAGACTCTACTCCTACGCTTGACTGAGTTAGCACTCTCAGAGCTTACGTCATCGCCACGACCGGCGCGGGATCAATGGCAGATCATCAAAGCGCGCCACATTCTATTTACATGTACAGACATCATAACACACCTCAAGAAAATAAGGTATACTACTTAGACAAACACCGTATCATTCAATGTGGGAGAAAAATATAGTTTATTAGGCAAATAAAATCTTTATTGAGAAATTTAAAACAGAAAGTCCAAAAACAAAACATGGCTTGCTTCATTACTTCAATACTTCATGGCTGTCAGATATTAAAACTAAAATGCTAAAAATGATATTTTCCTGATACAAATACAATCGGGGGACAAATAAAAGTTGTTGATAAAATATAAAAAGTAAAGATAACAATGTGTTAATTAAAGCAAATATAAAAATGAACGAAGTGAAAGTGGAAACTAATGAGATGGATCTCTCTCCTTTCTGACTTACAAAAGAGATGGTTATCGTTAATATTTGAACAGTATTACTATTCTTACGATACTGCTTATCGATATAATACTTTTAACGGTATTCTTGTCAGTTTTTTATGGAGAAAAAACTTAATGGCTTTATATTCTGTAATCTAAAAATCTACAGCAAAGAAACAAATTACTATTATAAAAACAAATGAATATCAAACATTTATATGCAAATGCACCAGCATAAAGGCATCTTTATTGTTTAAGATTTATATGCATAAAGTTTAAATATGATTTTCATATCAAAGAAAAAACTTTATTAGGTTAACTAAGGTCTAGCAGTCGTATTCTGGTAAAAAAAAATTGCCTGCAAAAGAAACTGAATAAATTAAACAAATAAAAAAATAACATTGTATAGTCTTTACTGTATAAACTGATATATTAATGCTTATTAAAGCTACTTAAGTCATTACCGTTTAGTTGCACACTTGAAGCCCAAAGTGTACTTTGATAGCATTCCGCTCCGTCTCGGAGCACTAGCACAGATATCCGCCTGGAGAACAGCGTCTCTTTCGTAGCTTAATGCACTTTAAATAACTCTTTTCGGTAAGTATAGGGAACAATTCTCACTATTAACAGTTGCTTATTAGCATGAATATTTGTAACATATTGGCTGTTTATTAGTAGTTACTGTATAAAGCACATATTCTGCATGACCATATTATACATCTAGCTCCAGAGTGAATCCTCTCATGCAGTTTTAAACGGCTCGCTAAATTAAAAGTCTTTTCACACTCAAAGCACATGTACGCTCTCACAGCAGTATGTATTTTCTGATGTAATTTCAAACTTTGTAAACGTGAAAAACTCTTTTCACACAAATAACATGAATGTGGCTTCTCCTTTGAATGAACTCTCAGGTGCATCTTCAAGTATGAAGCCCTCAAAAATGTTTTTCCACATTGATGACGTGTACAGCATCTCTAGTGTGTTTGTTCATGTGACCTTAAGGGTCATATGATGCGATTTAAATTTTTCCTTTCTCTTTGGAGTGTTACAAGCTCTTGGTGGAAGATCTGTAAAGTTGCAAAGACTAAAGTCCAAAATCCAAAGAGATATTCTTTATAAATGTTAAAATTCAGCCACCCCTACCTAAAACGGCTCGTTCTAACACGCCCCCCATGTCTACATCACTATGTGGGTAATATTTGCATCACGCCGCCCAAATGTTCACGCAAAGAAAGAACACGTAACTTTTATTCTCACTGTAGTATTGTTGCCGCCGCCGTCATGTCGTGAAGGTGCTGTGTGCTTCGTTTGTGAAAGCGAAACTACTTTGTTTGGTCTTCTAAAAGAGGATGATATCAGCTTCGTCATGCCTAGATATGATCTGTGCTGGTCGCTGAGGGAATACATCAACTTCGCGCTGGGGGTGTGGATCGCCGGATCGGCTTTCACCGTGGACGAAGCGGAGTCCAGCCCGGGGTCGTCACATGTAGTTGCAGCAGGCATCACAATATGGTAAGGGGCGTTACATTTCCGTCACATGCTTGAGGTATTCTGGCAATCACAACGCACTGGATAGCTGGCCAATCAGAGCACACCTCGCTTTTTCAGAACGATGAGCTTTGTAAAAATCGACACGTTTCAGAAAGGCGGGGCATAGAGGAAACATCATGTACAGTATGTGGTAAATAATGTGTTTTTTGAACCTTAAAAACCGCATAAACACATTTCATTACACCAAATACACAAAATAATGTTATTTTTAGCAGCATCATATGACCCCTTTAAAGTTTGATGATTGTGTGAAGCTCATTCCACACTGATCACAAGTGAACGGTTTCTCTTCAGTCTGAACTCTCATATCTCGTAAGGTGTTCTTTTTATGTCAAACTCTTCCCACATTGATCACATGTGAATGGTTTATCACCAGTGTGAATCATCTCATGTGTTTTCAGGTCTCCTGACTCATTAAATCTCTTGTTGCAGTGTGAATACTTGTAAGGTTTCTTTCCAGTGTGGATGTTCATGTGCACCTTAAGGTTTATTGAGTTTGTGAATCTCTTTCCACATTGACCACAATTGAATGGTTTCTCTCCAGTATGTACTCTCACATGTATTGTAAGGTGTCCTTTTTGTGCAAAACTCTTCACATGCTTCTTTCCAGTATGAACTCATATGTTAAACTCTTTCCACACTTTCCACAGTGGAAGATTTCTTGGCTTTTGTTTGTTTGGAGTTTGTTAACGTATGAGGCCTGAAAATTGCAAAAATTGCAGAGGATGGCTGACTTCCTGTCAAGCGAAGCCTTATTTTAATGTGTCTGAAAGCTGCGTAGCTTTGATGACTTTTACAGGCAGCGTTTGTACACGGTTCCTCCCGAAAGCCCCCAATAGTATCCAGATGGATATATCTCGGCGCACTAACAAGGAGGCTAAGGACCGCAGCCTTTAGCATCAGTCGCTAGTGTGCCTCTTGAGATCAGGGGAGTGAGGTTTACCTGCAAAGCACCTACCAGCTGGCCTCCATTACATAAGCTACTTTATTATTAAAAGTTGTGGGGCAGCGTTGACGACAAGTTTCTGTGCTCCTGAATGTTTCTGTGTGAGCGCAGCGCGATCCGATCTCACAAACCAAAATAATAGACATTATTTCCTCATGTTAAATTACATGTATTATTAAAAAAAAAGATTATTAAAATGAATACGTATGGATGAGAGTTGATGACAATAACAGTTCAGTTAATTCCCCTCATTAGTAACAGTTTTCCCTGGGGGATAAATAATTTAATATGGGTTCATAATAGTGTTGGGTCGTTCTTGAACGATTCGTTCATTTTGAACGAATCTTTAATGTGACTTGGGAAGAACGAGTCGCTGTGAGTGTTCGTTTCGTCCTCATGCGCACATCATATAGGTATCTGTACTGGAATTAATCAAGTATTCACCTGTTTCGAGTCTTCGGGTTTTTTGAGTCGTTCGTTCATCACATGACGGCACCATAGTTTTAACCAATGCAGTCTGAGCCGGAAATAGTATTGATTAGTTCATCTCTTGAGTCTTCGGTTTTGAGTCGTTCATTCATCACGTGACACCTATGCTAACCTATGCAGTCTGAGCCGGAAAGAGACTTAATAATAACCAACTCTTTATTACCTTTGTAACGTTCTAAGTTTATGTTTAAAACATTCAGTGTTATGGAAAAGAACCATCATGACAGAAATTCACACATTTATAAACTGTAAGAAGTAAAAAGCTACAATTTGAGACAAGAAACACATCACCTAACTGTAAGAGTAAATAATAATAATAATAACTATGCACCCGTTTGTAAGGAATCTTGTAAATTAACTAATTTCTCTATCCAGTGCTGTCACGCAGCGTCGGCGCCACGGGGGGGGCTGAGGGGGCCCGGCCCGGCCCGGCCACCTCGGTCACTGTGTCCCCTCACCTCTGGTGCCGTCTCCGTAGTGTGCGCCCTGATTTTAGTCGGTGAGGCAGGGTACTGCCCTGGGAAGGTCTCCCAGGTTGTTAAATACACAGATTAAAAGCTAAATGTTTTCATTTCGGTTCGTTCTTAGCAAAACATTTTTATGCAGAGCGAAATAAGAACGGTGCTGCATTTAGAAAGAATTCTTATTAAAGGGGTCATATGATGCAATTAAAAAGACCGTATTTTGGTAATTTGTTGTAATGAAATGTGTTTATGTGGTTTAAAGGTTAAAAAACACATTATTTTCCACATAGTGTGCATTATTGTTTCTCCTCTATGCCGCGCCTTTCTGAAACGTGTCGATTTTTACAAAGCACATTGGTCTGAAAAAGCGAGATGTGCTGGGATTGGCCAGCTATCCAGGGCGTTGTGTTTGGCCGAATACCTCAACGTGTGACGGAAATGTTTCATCGAACCAACCCCCTCACCATACTGTGATGCTTCTGTCCGGCCGGAGCGATGAGACATAAACATTAAAACCCATTATAAACGAGGCATTCGTTGCATCCAGTGGGGTCATAATTACTGATTATAATGACTTATACTGTCTTTTTACGCGTTGCATCGCTGCGCATAAACATAAAACCATGTCTGCATTTGTGATTGGAGAAATGACAAACAACAAGCCTTATTCTACACTGCTCAAAAAATTTGCTTTAAATATATAAAATATAAAACCTCTTTAAATATAAAAAACATACTTAAAGTATGTGAGTCAGAACAGCCGGCATTATAATCTACTCTACCAGGATCAGGAAACAGCCCTCCATAAAATGCGCTGCACACGTCTGGATATTTGGGTTAAACTGTTCTGCTGTTCTGGAACAGTGTTGTAAATACAACTTAACCACTGATTTCTAGTCGTGTCCTCTTTTGGAAGGCCAAACAAAGTAGTTTCGCTTTCACAACGAAACACAGCGGCAGCCGGTGGGCTTGAGAACGGCAGGCAGGCTTGCGGCAACCACATGAGGCAACCCCGGGCTGGACGATGAAAGCCGATCCGGCGATCCACCGCGCAAAGTTGATGTATTTCCTCACCGACCCACACGGATCAGCTCCAGGCATGACGAAACTGATATCGTCCTCTTTTTGGAAGACTAAACAAAGTAGTTTCGCTTTCACAAACGAAGCACACAGCACCTTCACGACATGGCGGCAGCAACAATACTACAGTGAGAATAAAAGTTACGCCTTCTTTCTTTGCGTGAACATTTGGGCAGCGTTATGCAAATCTTCCCACATCGTGACGTAGACATGTGGGGGCGTGTTAGAATGAGGCGTTTTAGGTAGGCGTGGCTGACTCTTAATTTTATAAAGAATATCTCTTTTGGTTTGAGACTTTAGTCGTTGCAACTTTACAGATCTTCTGTATGCACCAAGAGCTTTGTTAACACTTCAGAGAAAGGAAAAATTGAAATCGCATAATATGACCCATTTAGTGCTGGAATATACACTACTTTGTTTTTACATTCAGCTCAAGAATGGATGGTAGCAGTCTTTTTTACTGTTAGTATTGTACTTTTCAATTACCTACAATTATTAAAAAAATACAGGTTTTTTTTTGTTTCCTGAAAAGAAACAGTTTTGGACTGGTTTTCATTGCTTCACGCTTTTCACTGAGTGCTTACACAGATACACACAGGAGCATTTGAAAGCCGCATCTATCAGCGGATACGTCTATGAGCAGATATATTAGGTGTGAAGCAATGATCATTGTAGCCAATCACAGTCATATCTGTTGAGTGTGTGAATAATTGCTGGTATTGTCACATTTTTAAAAGTGGATACTTCTGATACTTTTCTCTGCTCAGAGTCTCAGATGAGACATCTTTGTCCTGTGTCTGCAGTAGCTTCTCAAAGGGAGTGGCGGGGGGAGGGGCTAATCCATTTATTGCAATTCTCAACATCACCGCTACACACTGCACCTTTAATATTGTAAAACAACAAAATCAAATAAAGATGAACAGTAAACACAGAACAAAACAATTGAGCAAATTTAAGTATCACACATTCAAATTTTTTCTCTTGAAAACTATTGATTTTTCATACTATATTATGCAGACTATGCTTTCATGTGACCATATTTAATTTGCATCCAATAACAAATTAAACAGTGTTGACTGTAATTTGTCATTTATGTTTGATCCATGCAGTTCAGTGATACAGATATACACAGAACACACAAAAACAACAAAGATATATGATCTGACAAGAGAGCAACAGGACAGAAGCGCTGGAGAACACAAGTGAACAACAGGTAAATGTCATGATGATCATTTGGTCCAGTACTTGTACATTAATCACATGATATCTCTGGCTGTTTGCTTTGGGATGTTGAAACTTGTAATGGATTTCTTCTATTATTCATGTTGGCATGTATGACTGAGCAGGTGATGGTGTTGCACTTTTCATACTGTTGTTTTGATATTGTTAGTATGCTGAGAACAGATGTGGAGTCCCGTTGATGGATGGGAGTGCTGGTTGAGCCCTTTATGTAAGGCTGTTCACCCACTTTCCACATGATATTGACATTGCCAAGTTTAGGGCTGGTGACCTCACACACCAGAGAGACTCTGTCTTTGTCAATAGAATCAGGTGTGTAAATGACAACACTGGGTTTCAGTCCATCTGAATTGGAGAAAGTGATAAAAATTCATCAAACAATCAAACAGAAGAGTGAATATCAATAGTTTAACAAGCCAACTTTTTGACAGCAAAAACCTCTGGACTGTCGAAACATTTCAAGGGCCATATTTTAATGATCTAAGTGCATGGTCTAAAGCAAATGGCACAGGTGCAGTTGGGGCGTGTCCGAATCCACTTTTGCTAGTTTAACGACAGGAAAAACGGTCGGCGCGCCTGGCGCATGTCTAAATGGGTTGTCCCTATTCGCTTAATGGGTGTTTTTTGGGCGTAACGTGCAGTAAACCAATCAGAGTCTAATCTCCCATTCCCTTTAAAAGCCATTGCGCTTGCTCCATGGTGGATTCGCTATTTACATGGCAGAATTTGCAAGAGCAAAGACTGAACGCTTCTCTAGTGAGGGAATGGATCTGCTCGTGCGCGAGGTTAAAGCACATGAGCAGACCATTCTGCAGGGCACAATAATAATTTTTTACATTGTAATCCTTTCATTTTTTTTATTTGGCATGTTTGTGTGTTGCTGCGAGTCCCTGTGTGTGTTGCCAAAAAAAAATAAAGCAGAGTGTACGCTCCGTAATTCAAAAAAAATATTGCGCCAGACTTTAGACCAGGTTTTTTGTCAATGGCGCAGTCTATTTCAGTTGTCTCAAAATAGCAACGTGCCAGCAATGCTCCTGAACACACCTCGTTTTCAGACCAGCATGCCCATGGGCACACAAATGGGCACAAATGCATTTGCTATTTAAACAACGTGGTGCAGGACATGAAATTGATAACTGTGTCAAGCTGAAACTAGCAAAAAACACTTTAACACGTCACCAAAGCTTCTTTCACTGCCCTTTTTACATCTCAAGAAACAACAGCTTCCAAGATAACTTTATCATTGACAAATAATTCTCTCTATTGGGCTTCCGTGTTACATTACCTTAGTCATTTAGAAGACGCTTTATCCAAAGCGACTTACAAATGAGGACAGATCGGCAGCAATCAAAATCACAAAAGAGCAATGATAGTCCCAAGTGCTATAACCAGTCTCAGTTAGCTTAACGCAGTACACGTAGCAAGTTTTTTTAAATTATATAATAATTAAAAAGAAAACAGATAGAATAGAAAAAGAATAGAGCAAGCTAGTGTTAGAGGCCTTTTTGCTTTTGTTAACAGATCAGAATCAAAAGTCAGAATTATAATTGTATAAATAAAAAGAAAACAAATAGAATGCAAAAAGATAAGAGAAGCAAGTGTTAGTTTTTTTTTTTTAAGAAACAAGCAGTTAGTAAATGAATAGATTGCAAGTCTAAAAGGGGCAAGTTTTTTATTTATTTTTATAAAGAATAGAATAAGAATAGAGAGTTCTAGCGTTAGAGGGTCAAATAAAGATGTGTTTTTAGCCGATTCTTGAAAATGGATAAGGACTCAGCTGCTCGGATTGAGTTGGGGGCTAAGGTCATTCCACCAGGAGGGAACATTTAATTTAAAAGTCTGTAAAATTGATTTTGTGCTTCTTTGGGATGGCACAATAAAGTGACGTTCACTTGCAGAACGCAAGCTTCTAGAGGGCACATAACTCTGAAGAAATAAATTTAGGTAAATGGGTGCAGAGCCAATGGTGGTTTTGTAGGCAAACATCAATGCCTTTGAATTTTATGCGAGCAGCTATTGGTAGCCAGTGCAAACTGATAAACAGAGGTGTGACATGCGTTATTTTTCGGCACGAGTGTGAAGCATGTTCTGAAAGAAAGGGCCTGATCTTCCTAATGTTGTATAAAGCAAATCTGCAGGACCGGGCAGTTTTAGCAATGTGGTCTGAGAAAGTCAGCTCATCATCAATCATAACTCCAAGGTTTCTGGCTGTTTTTGAAGGAGTTATGGTTGATGTGCCTAACTGGATGGTGAAATTGTGATGAAACAATGGGTTTGATGGAACCACAAGCAGTTCTGTCTTAGCCAGGTTGAGTTGAAGGTGATGGTCCGTCATCCAACCAGAATTGTCTGTTAGACATGCTGAGATGCGAGCAGCTATCGTCGGATCATCAGGATGGAATGAGAGGTAGAGTTGAGTGTCATCAGCATAGCTGTGATATGAAAAGCCATGTTTCTGAATGACAGAACCTAGTGATGCCATGTAGACAGAGAAGAGAAGTGGTCCAAGAACTGAGCCTCACCTGGACACCTCACCTCTCCAAGATATCTTGAAGTACCTTTCTGAGAGATAAGACTCAAACCACTGGAGTGTGGTTCCTGAGATGCCCTTTGCCAATAGGCTTGACAGGAGGATCTGATGGTTAACCGTGTCAAAAGCAGCGGAGAGATCCAGCAAGATAAGTATTGAAGATTTGGAATCCGCTCTTGCCAGTCTTAGGGCTTCAACAACTGAGAGCAAGGCAGTCTCGGTTGAATTTCCACTTCTGAAACCAGACTGGTTGCTGTCAAGGAGGTTGTTCTGTGTGAGAAAGGCAGAGACTTGGTGGAACACAACACGTTCAAGTGTTTTTGCAATGAAAGGTAGAAGGGAAACCGGTCTGTAGTTCTTTAAAAGAGATGGGTTAAGGGTGGGTTTCTTAAGTAGTGGGGTTATACGAGCCTGTCTAAATGCTGAGGGAAAAACACCAGTGTGAAGGGATGTGTTAATGATGTGAGTGAGTGCAGGTACAACGGCAGGAGAAATGGCTTGAAGGAGATGAGATGGAATAGGATCAAGCGGACAAGTAGTAGGATGATTAGAAAGGATGAGTTTGGAGACTTCTGCCTCAGAGAGTGAAGAGAAGGATGTGAATGAGTGTATGTTTGTTGGTAAGATGTGCTTGACAGATTGTGGTGTGGAAAATTGTGCACTGATGGTTTTAATTTTATTAATGAAGAACGTGGCAAAGTCGTCAGCTGTTAGAGTTGAAGGAGGGGGAGGAGGAGGACAAAGGAGGGAGGAAAATGTTTTAAAGATCATGCCAGAATTAGAGGAATTGTTTATTTTGTTATGATAGTATGTCCTTTTAGCAGTGGAGACATTAGCAGAGAAGGAAGAGAGGAGTGACTGATACACATTAAGGTCAGTAGTATTTTTTTATTTGCGCCACACCCTTTCAGCAGCCTTGAGCTTAGAACGATGTTCGCGGAGAACATCAGACAGCCAAGGGGCAGAAGGGGGGGTACGGACTGGCCTGGAAGACAAGGGGCAGACAGTTTCTAAACAAGATGTAAGAGTGGAGCAGAAAGTATCAGTAGCACTGTTAGCATCAAGAGATGCTAACTGTTTAGGGGGAGGAAGCGAAGATGAAACCATAGCAGATAGCCGGGATGGTGAGAGTGAGCGTAGGTTACGTCGAAAAAAGTGACATGTGTAGGGGTATGTGTTGTGTCAGGAACCATGTTGAGGTTAAGAGTGAGGAGGAAGTGATCCGAGGTGTGCAGTGGAGTAACCAGCACATGATCAGTGGAGCAGTGTCGTGTGTAAATAAGGTCCAGTTGGTTGCCTGATTTGTGAGTAGCCGTAGTTAATACTCGCTTGAGATCAAAAGAAGCAAGCAGAGTGTGGAAGTCTGCAGCCTGAGGTTTATCTAGGTGGATGTTGAAGTCTCCAAGCATAACTAGGGGAGTACCATCCTCAGGTTGAGAGCAGCACATCTAATTCATCCAAGAAGTTACCTTGTGGTCCTGGGGGTCGATAAACAACTACAAAATGGATTTTAAAAGGGTGGGTAATAGTGACTGAATGTGATTCAAAGGATTTGCTAATACACAGAGAAGGTAAAGGAATACATTTCCAATCATTAGAGATAAGCAGACCAGTACCTCCACCTCTTCCAGTTAGATGGGGAGTCTGGGAAAATTTAGAAATTATTGGAGAGTGCTGCAGGTGTAGCATTGTCCTCTGGTTTGATCCACGTCTCTGTCAGGGCCATGAGGTTTAGTCTTGAATGACTAGTAATAGATGTAATGAAATCTGCTTTGTTTACTGCAGACTGACAATTCCAGAGACCAATAGAAAAAGAAAGTAGTGTATTAGTAGACATAGGCAAAGTGCGCAGGTTGTTAGGATTGCGCTGCCTACAGTGTGTGATGCGTGGTTTGCGAGTAGTAGTAATAGTAGGGATATGGAAACACATAGTAAGAGTTAGTCATAAAAACTGAAACAGAAGTGAAGAAAGGTGTTAGTGTGAATGGAGCTGCAAAGGAGAAAGAAAGTCAATATTTAATATGTACATTCGAATCTATAGAAGTGAAAAAAATGAGCTAGAGAGATCAAACCCACATTAGATGACTTACCATTAGATGACTTGAAGTTCTTCTTCTCAATAATTGTTTTGCCCTGGTGTGTGACCTCGCAGGTATAGTTAGTATTTGCATTCCATGTCTCACTGCTGACTTTATAAAGACTGTGTGTTGTAAAACGACCTTCATCATTAAATTTGTACTCCAGTTTTGACTGTATTTGGCTGATGGTATCATTTACTTTCCATCGTATAGTGAAGTAGTAATCCATGGGGTAGAAATCCTCAATAACACACATGACAAATGTACTTTTCTGAGTTGTTACAGGAATCAAGCTCAGGGTTGGCGTTTGTGAATTCACTGAAATAAAAACAATTTAGGTTTGTATACAATGATGTTGAAGACATCTGAAATTTTGCTACAACAACTGTTATTGTCCGTCATGGCCTTTTCTGAATGGTTGTGTAACTGTGTGCTCTTAGTGCTGTGCTACATATGTTATATTACTTTGAGTTAATTTCCCGTAAAAAGAAACACAGTACACAGTACTTTCTTAGAAGTCAGCACTGTAGTGATCAAGTGTGTTGTACAGCTGTAGTAGTTTCCACTAACAATGAATTGTCCCGTAAAATGAATGTTGAAAAACGCCTTGGCTGTCTTTTCCATCTTTAACACCTGCCTCCTCTCTCTCTCTCTGGGTCACTACACTTTTTTTCTTACTTTTACTGCAGAAATCAAACAAGTTTTACGCTGCGTGATGTAATTGATTTAATAACCAAGAAATGATGCTGTCATCATATTGACCATTCTCTAACTTGCTCATGGTGCCCAATAACTTCTTTCATTCTTCCTTTTCACACATCAATCTATAAAAGTCAGTATAAACTGTCATGTGGTTCACTCTAAACTTTCACCATCAGCCTATGAAGCTTCCGCAACTAGTTCAATGTTTTTATATGTACGTGGTTTGAAGCACAGACAAATGTTACACAAAGACAGAAAGAACAACAGCATCACTTGCCTTGACCTCGCACAATATTAAAGGAAAATATCCAAAGGAAAATGCTTACAAGAACTGTCATTTTGAAGCTCACTTCACAAGTAGCTTTTTTGGTCTTTGTCTCTGAAACTTTTCACCGGGAAACAAGTTAAACATTTACTAAAATCAAAAAGACCTCACCATACCTCTCTGTGCACAAACAATCTATTATATTGATAAAAACAGAGGCAAAAAAGAATATTTGATTGTGCTTAAACACCACAGAACTAAAGTTGCTGTTGTCACCTAGACGATCCTCCTTATCTCACATTGAAAATATAATTTTATCATTTTTTTTTTTTTCATTTATTGGATCATACGGTGTGGACTTTTAGTAAACACTGAAAATGTTAATCTCAAAGGTCTTTCATTTTATTTGCAAATGGTTGTCATGTGATAACTGAGTTTTGCTTACATTGGATCAAAGGTTCGTTTGCAGTAACTGATTGTAAGGGAAACAGGTCAATTTAGCTCAAAGGGAATCATTTAAGATTTTAAAGGGAATTTGGACAGAATCACTGTTTTACGGCTGATCACTGAGATGGCCAGCGATTCATTGAACGAGCCGTATAACATCAACTCTGCAATGGATATTTATATCCAAAATATAGTGAAAACACTATTAATTAGCACGGTAACAAGATCGGCAGTTTAAGACATTAACTTGTAAGCACGAAACACAAGATACTTCTCTTTTCAATATAAATAAAGGCTTTATTGGATAAATCTAAGACAAATAAACTAATCTAACACATAAACACACGCATTCACACAAGTTGCAGAAAGAGAGAAAGTGAGGAAATAATTAGTTTAAGAGAATGAAAATGTGAAATCCCAAGTTTACAGCAATATGTCCAATTGCAAAGACCTAAACAACCATCAATCACTTAATTAACCCTCGCATTGAGTTCCTCAATGAGGTTAAACTTTATATTAAATGCACCAGTTCAGCTAGGATCTGGAGGTACTTGCGTTGTGTGGCCTGTACTGGGGTTTCCCTTTGTTGTGGTCCTTGCAGAACAGGTCGCTGATTGGCTGGAAGTTCAGTCTTGGGGAAGCCAGTGGTTGGGCGTTGGCTGACGACGCGGAGCTGTGGTCTGAAGTTGAAGTTTAGACGGCACTCTTTCGGAGACAAGGCGTTAGGCAAAACTTAACTCGGAACACGAAACTCTCAACGGAAAATAAAATAAACTAAAGTAAAGAAATAGAAGTAAAGTTTGACGAGACTAGGTGGCGTTTCTCCTCATGGTTTTGGAGGAGCTGGCGTGTAAGCCAGAGCACGCTCAAAAAGCGCTAAGAAGCGATGACTGAAAAGCACGACTAAAAGCGAAAAGCTAAAAGCTGCATGGCTAAAAAGCATATATAACTAAAAAGCCGCATGGCTAAAAAGCATATAACTAAAAAGCATGACTAAAAGCGAAAAGCTAAAAGCTAGACACAAAAAGCCAAGTTTGATGGTGTTTCTAGTATTTAAAGCGGGTTGTTTAACACACCCCAAATGGTGCTTTGACCAATTAGATATTGTCTTTGCTGGGGTGTTGTATATTTCTCTTCCCCATTCAATAAATCAAATGTTGTCTTATCAGTCACATGGTCCGAGTTTTCCCGCTCTTGCAGAGTATAATTTTGGACATGATTTCTATAACAAGAATATGATACATTTGACAAAGAATTGATTGGAAGAAACGTTTCAAGCATGAAGATTCAAACTCACACATACCAAACATGAATACGAACCCTTAAGCTATTCAATAGTTATTAAAAAGACATACACAATAACTGATTAACATGATAGTCTGATGTGTGGGTTACATACATGATATGGGGTTATGCATAGAAATGATTAGTTGCTCACCAGTCCTTTTAGTGTCATTTAGATGCATATTTACATGGAAATGCAGTTTCTGTGCCATTCTCTGAACATAAGGACATGTTCTGTGAATGTATGAAGACCAGAGGTTAAGAGGTCTCTCATAAGGAATTTCAGTCTGTTCTCTGTCGTGAGGTGGGGGAAGTCAATCCGAAGCTTGTGATCACTATCACATGTTTCAATTTGATGGTCACGCTATGCATCTCTTTTGACCATTAATCTTAATTACTTGCCCTAAAATTGACAATCTCCTTCCTGAGTTGTTATGATCAGTGTGTTCCTTTTGTGTTAATGTTGAAAGCTGTTCTGTGAAAGAGTTGGTTGTTTAGGCTTGCTTCAGACTGGCTTGTGGCGCCAGGATCTGATTTACAACATCCTGTGTCTTGGGCCTCTGTGGAATTTGGCTCCTCATGTTTCAACCATGTTTTGACCAAATCTTAGATTGTCTGATTCGGTCTGATATCCTACATGATAAACTTATTTTCTTGAATTTGTAAATATTATTTGTTTGATCATTTATTTCTTAGAATAACAAAACTCAAATTGAATTTCATATTTAGGCATGCCCTAACAGTGGTACATAAATCACAGGACAAAACACATAAGAAAATTTAAAATCTTGATTTTTCACACTATGATATTATGCAGACTATGCTTTCATGTGACCATATTTATTTGCATGCAATATCAAATTAAACATAGTTTTGACTGTAATTTGGCATTTATGTTTGATCCATGCAGTTCAGTGATACAGATATACACAGAACACACAAAAACAACAAAGATATATGATCTGACAAGAGAGCAACAGGACAGAAGCGCTGGAGAACACAAGTGAACAACAGGTAAATGTCATGATGATCATTTGGTCCAGTACTTGTACATTAATCACATGATATCTCTGGCTGTTTGCTTTGGGATGTTGAAACTTGTAATGGATTTCTTATATTATTCATGTTGGCATGTATGACTGTGCAGGTGATGGTGTTGTACTTTTCATACTCTTTTTTTGATATTTTTAGTATGCTGAGAACAGATGTGGAGTCCCGTTGATGGATGGGAGTGCTGGTTGAGCCCTTTATGTAAGGCTCTTCACCCACTTTCCACATGATATAGACATTGCCAAGTTTAGGGCTGGTGACCTCACACACCAGAGAGACTCTGTCTTTGTCAATAGAATCAGGTGTGTAAATGACAACACTGGGTTTCAGTCCATCTGAATTGGAGAAAGTGATAAAGATTCATTAAACAATCAAACAGAAGAGTGAATATCAATAGTTTAACAAGCCAACTTTTTGACAGCAAAAAGCTCTGGACTGTCGAAACATTTCAAATGTGCTTGCGTTTTTTGCCAGACAATAAAATTATGTATAACCTTTCATCATCTCTGAATGCACATAGAGCCATAAGGTTGATTATTTACCTCCTTTATCGAAACGGATCTCCTGCTTGATGTCTCTGTTGTTATTTGTGTCATGAATGGTGCAGGTGACCATTTCACCATCAAACCATTTCTTTGTATCAACAGTGATGATGTGGATTCTTATAAACTGTGAAATATCCTGAGAAAAGTTTATAGTTCCTGTTACACTGATTACAGATTCATTCTTCACTATGCACGACACCGAAGATTCATTCACTGCGGTTTTTACATCTCCAGAAACAACAGCTTCCAAGATAACTTTATTATAGACAAATAAGTCTCTCTCAATTGGTGGCTTCAGTGTTAGTGTAAATGGAGCTGCAAAGGAGAAAGAAAGTCAATATGTAACATGTACATTCGAATCTATTGAAGTGAAAAAAGAGCTAGAAAGATCAAACCCACATTAGATGACTTACCATTAGATGACTTGCCATTTCGATGACTTGAAGTTCTTCTTCTCAATAATTGTTTTGCCCTGGTGTGTGACCTCGCAGGTATAGTTAGTATTTGCATTCCATGTCTCACTGCTGACTTTATAAAGATTTTGTGCTGTATAAAGACCTTCATCATTCAATTTGTACTCCAGTACTGGCTCTGTCTGGCTGATGGTATCATTTACTTTCCATCGTATAGGGAAGTAGTATTCCATGGGGTAGAAATCCTCAATAACACACATGAAAAATGTACTATTCCGAGTTGTTACAGGAATCAAGCTCAGGGTTGGCGCTTGTGAATTCACTGAAATAAAAACAACTTAGATTTGTATACAATGAAACTATGTTTAACACATCTGAAATTTTGCTACAACAAATATTATTGTCCGTCATGGCCTTTTCGGAATGGTTGTGTAACTGTGTGCTTTTAGTGCTGTGCTACATATGTTATATTACTTTGAGTTAATTTCCCGTAAACACTCATAAGACTGACTTCAAATGGCTTGTCAGAAACAACAGAAACAGTACACAGTACATTTTTAGAAGTCAGCACTGTAGTGATCAAGTGTGCTGTACAGCTGTAGTAGTTTCCACTATGAATTGTCTTATAAAATGAATGTTGAAAAACACCTTTGCTGTCTTTTCCATCTTTAACACCTGCCTCCTCTCTCTCTCTCTGGGTGACTACAATTATTATTTTTTTACTTTTACTGCAGAAATCAAACAAGTTTTACTCTGCGTGATGTAATTGATTTAATAACCAAGCAATGCTGTCATCATATTGACCATTCTCTAACTTGCTCATGGTGCCCAATAACTTCTTTCATTCTTCATTTTCACACATCAATCTATAAAAGTCAGTATAAACTGTCATGTGGTTCACTCTAAACTTTCACCATCAGCCTATGAAGCTTCCGCAACTAGTTCAAAATTTTTATATGTACGTGGTGTGAAGCACAGACAAACTTTACACAAAGACAGAAAGAACAACAGCATCACTTGCCTTGACCTCGCACAAAATTAAAGGAAAATATCCAAAGGAAAATGCTGAGGACTTTTACAAGAACTGTCATTTTGAGCTCACTTCACAAGTAGCTTTTTTGGTCTTTGTCTCTGAAACTCTTCACCGGGAAACAAGTTAAACATTTACCAAAATCAAAAAGACGTCACCACACTGTTACGGAAGGAGACTCACAAAGAGGATTAGAGTACAAACTGGTTGTTTATTAACAGCAAGTGATGCAGATGGTAATGACAGGTGAGTAATAAAGGCAATGTAGCAGTTATTTGTATAGATGGTGAATATAACACAGTTTCTGTACCTTTCAAGTCTCTGCCTTTCTCACACAGAACAACCTCCTGGACAGCAACCAGTCTGGCTTCAGAAGTGGACATTCGACCGAGACTGCCTTGCTCTCAGTTTTTGAAGCCCTAAGACTGGCAAGAGCAGCTTCCAAAACTTCTATACTTATCTTGCTGGATCTGTCCGCTGATTTTGATACGATGAACCACCAGATTCTCCTGTTAACCCTATTGGAAAATGGCATCTCAGGAACCACACAATAGTGGTTTGAGTCTTACCTCTCAGATAGGTCCTTCAAGGTACCTTGGAGAGGTGAGGTGTCCAAGTCGCAACATCTATATACTGGGGTGTCTCAGGGCTCAATTCTTGGACCACTTCTCTTCTCTGTCTACATGGCATCACTAGGTTCTGTCATTCAGAAACATGGCTTTTCATATCACTGCTATGCTGATGACACTCAACTCTACCTCTCATTCCATCCTGATGATCCGACATTAGCTGCTCGCATTTCAGCATGTCTAAAAAGTCATTTCTTGTTGGATGACGGACCATCGCTTTCAACTCAACCTGGCTAAGACAGAACTTTTTGTGGTTTCAACAAACCCATCACTTGGGTTTTCACCATCCAGTTAGGCTCATCAACCCTAACTCCTTCAAAAACAGCCAGAAACCTTGGAGTTTTTTGATTGATTGATAGCTGACTTTTCTCAGACCACATGCTAAAAACTGTACGGTCCTGCGATTTGATTTAAACAACATTAGGAAGGATCGGCCCTTTCTTTCAGAACATCTTCACAACTCCTTGTTCAAGCTCTTTTTCTGTCCAGGCTGGACTATTTCAATGCTTTCTTGGCAGGTCTTCCAGTCACTTCTATCAAACCTCTACAATTAATCCAAAATGCCGCTGGAAGATTCATCTTTAATGAGCCGAAAATAATGCACATCACACCTCTGTTCATCAATCTGCACTGGCTAACAGTAGCTGCTTGCATTAAATTCAAGGCATTAATGTTTTCCTACAAAACCACCACTGGCTCTGCAACCATTTACCTAAATTCATTACTTCAGAATAATGTGCCCTCTAGAAGCTTGCGTTCTACAATTGAACGGTGCATTATTGTGCCATCCCAAAGAGGCACAAAATCACTTTCAGACTTTTTCATTAACTGTTCCCTCCTGGTGGAATAATGACCTGCCCAACTCATTCCGAGCAGCTGAGTCCTTAGCCATCCTCAAGAAACGGCTAAAACACATCTGTTCCATCTTTATTTGACCCTCTAACTCTTGCACTTTCTATTCTATTTTAATTCTACTTTGTCTATTTATCTTCTTTTTTTTTAAAACTAAATCTAGCTTTCTATTTTTTTCTTTTCTATCTACTTGTTTTTCTGTGTGTGTGTGTGTGTGTGTTTTGTGTATATTACTAAATTTCTTGCTACATGTACTGCGGTAGGCTAACCGAGACTTGTCATTTGCACTTATATATTGCTCTTTTGTTAGTTTTGATTGTCTTCTATTGTCCTCATTTGTAAGTTGCTTTGGATAAAAGCGTCTGCTAAATGTATAAATGTAAATGTAAATGTAAATATGTTTGATATGCATTATGATTGGATGAGATCAAAGCATCTGGATTTGAGGAAGGTATAAATGTTGAGTTGGGGTGTTGCCTCTTGGGTGCACTCTGCAGTCAACTTAAATGACTGTATGACTGTCACCTTTTCCTGCAAAAAAATACATCTTCAAAGGACTTTTGTCTCATACCTTTATTGAAATGTAAAATTGCCATGACAATTTGGTATCAGAAAGTGGGATGCCTTGTGTGGACGTTTGGATCTGTGAGCGAGAGATGAGTGAGTATGATGGACTTAGTAGTTCCAGCCCTACCCCGTGAAAAAGTTTTAGGGAAGAGGGTGCTGACTGCCGAGGCCCAGAGGAACACCACTGGCATAATTTTAAAAGAACTCAATGGCCAGTGGTGGACGAAGTACACAAAGCAAGTACTTGGTATGAAGTGTCTCACCATGGCCCGTTATTTTATTAATCTGTGTTATTTTAATGTTTCCTTTTTTGACCTAAAACATAGAGACACTGATGTTGATCTGTCTGCATTCAAGCATTTCAGTGGGCTTAAAGTCCGCATGAAATCAAAATGTACTTTATTTACTTTACTAGCGCACATTGCTAGTCTTAATGTAAAAAATGTATCCGTGCAAGTTGATCCGCTGAAAAAAATAGTTTGTCTTCGTAATCTTTAATCAAAATCTGATCATTTACTTCCGCTCTGGAATGGCATTCCTTTTCTGATGACGTCAGTTTGATGGCTTGGGCAGAATATCTTTAATCACACCCCTCCAACCGTTAGATTGCTATGAGTGAGAGACAGAGAGGAGGAGCGCAAAAATAAACCCATGCCCTCTATTCAATATTTCGCTTCAGCTGGAAATACATCACTACACTGAAATAAAGTCGGCAGCAACTTCCGGTTCACGCGGACTTTAAAATAGATCACCCTTTACAGCAGATTTAGTTCACAAACAACTGACAGCTTTGACCTAAATATGATTTCCAGTTACAATAATTAATCCTGAAATTCAACATTAGTAACTTACTTTTCACAGCATCAGCTGCGCGCGCGCTCAAAAGATCTCCCGGTTCTTACTTGTGAGTTCAGTTCACTGGAGACTCGCACTAAACGCATAATTTGAATCAGAGTTGTCGACTCGAGAACAGCTGCAATCGGATCATTTCAATTTGTGAATGAATCGTTTGGTGCCATTTGTGAACCAATTTAACAGGTTAATTGAAAAAAATCAGTTTGTTCATGAATCAGACACCACATCTGTGTCTTGGATCACATGATATATTATGAGTAATGATATGTTTTATGAAATGTAGTAAAAGTAAAAAGTACAATCTTATGCTTTGGAATGTAGTGAAGTAAAAGTAAAAGTTACTCAAAATATAACTACTCCAGTAAAGTACAGATAATTGAAAAAATGTACTTAAGTACAGTAATGAAGTAAAACTACTTTGTTACTGTCCACCACTGTCAATGGCAACCAAGAGAAAAAAATTGTAGGAGACATTAAGTTTTGAACTTTGGGATATTTGTTCTGGGATGAACTCATTTAAGCTGGTGGGTTCTGTGTTTGCTCCTAGTTGATTAAGAAAATGTTTACGACCAAAATTGAGATCAACTGCAATAGTCCTCAGGAAAGAACCATTAGAGGTTAAAGGGATCATATGATGCGATTTCAAGTTTTCCTTTCTCTTTGGAGTGTTACAAGCTGTTCGTGAATAGATAAGATCCCTAAAGTTGCAAAGTGTAAAGTCTCAAACCCAAAGAGATATTCTTTATAAAAGTTAAGACTCGTCCACGCCTTCCTAATACGCCTCATTTAAACACGCCCCCACATGTCTATGTCACGATGTGGGAAGATTTGCATAACGCCGCCCAAATGTTCACGCAAAGAAAGAAGGTGTAACTTTATTGTTGCTGCCGCCGCCGACACGTTGTGAAGACGCAGTGTTTCATCGCTCCACGACACGGCATCACAATATGGTAAGGGGCCTAACATTTCCGTCACATGCTTGAGGTATTCGGCCAATCACAACGCACGGGATAGCTGGCCAATCAGAACACACCTCGCTTTTCAGACTGATGAGCTTTGTAAAAATCGTCACGTTTCAGAAAGGCGGGGCATAGAGGAGAAACAATAATGTACAGTATGTGGAAAATAGTATGTTTTTTTTAACCTTAAACCGCATAAACACATTTCATTTCAACAAATACACAAAATGAATGTTATTTTTAGCAACATCATATGACCCCTTTAATGTGGATTAACCGGACAGTTTAACATGGATTAATCTGTGAAAAAAGATCAACGTGGATTGACCTCTGAGGTCAACGTGGATTGATCTCATTTAACAGTTTCAGGGGAAATTGAGCGTCATAGTAACTCGTGGGAACGTGATATTATGTCGTGGCCACAAGATCGTTTTGTTGAGGTAACGACATCCATTTCTCGTGGCCACGACTTCTTATGTTGAGGGAACGACACATATTTCTCGTGGCCACGAGTTTAATGCATAAACAAACCTGCGTGACAATAGCAACCCGGGATTATCAGAGATGGATTCATTAATATTTTATTTTGAATTAAGAAATTATTTTATTATTTATTATAGAAATTATTACATTATTAAATTATTATATTAACCATAGGCCTTGGCTACCGGACTGTATTACGTGCGATAGTCAGCATTCAAATGAAGTTTATCATGAATAAATGTTACATAAAGTGCATAATATAAAATAGGCCTACAAGAATAAAGCTTTGATTATGCTGACTGGAATTTTTGCTGGAATGCAGTGTAAATTTAACATATTTAATTTTATTTCGGCTAATTAATAGACCATAATTATAAATAATATAGTGTTTCGTTGAGGAATTAATCATTCACGTAGTTCATTTGTAAATGAAAACACAACACACTCATTTATCATCACACATGGGCATAAATACAATCATAAAGTCAAAACTTTATTGGAATAATTGTCAGGCGTTTATTTACAAAATGTATGGTAGGCTAGCAAATGCTAGCATAATTATAAAAACGTTAACTAGGTAAAGCGATACACAAATTGAAAGGTCAATATCTATATTGACCCTGGAGCACAACACCTGAAATTGAGATTTATACATAATCTGTATGGTTTGTTAGGATAGGACAATATTTGGCTGAGATACAATTATTTGAAAATCTGGAATCTGAGTGTGCAAAAAAATCTAAATATTGAGAAAATCGTCTTTAAATTTGTCCAAATTAAGTTCTTAGCAATGGATATTTCTAATCAAAAATTAAGTTTTATATATTTACGGTAGGAAATTTACAAAATAATTTCATGGAACATGATCTTTACTTAATATAATGATTTTTGGCATAAAAGAAAATTGTATAATTTTTGACCCATACAGTGTATTTTTGGCTATTGCTACAAATATCCCCCAGAGACTTAAGACTGCTTTTGTGCTCCAGGGTCACATATAACAATAAATATAAAAATATAGCCCTAATAAGTTAATGTAGTAATAATAATAATATACAAATATTAAATTAAATGTTTAATGTTAATAAAAATGTTTTTATCTATTTTTGATAATCCCGGGTTGCTATGGTCACACAGGTTTGTTTATGCATTAAAATCGTGGCCACGAGAAATATTATGTCATTCCCTCAACATCAAAAGTCGTGGCATAAGGATGTCGTTACCTCGACAAAATGATCTTGTGGCCACAACATAATATCATGTTCCCACGAGTTAATATGACGTTCCCTCAAATTAATATCTCGTGGCCACAACATATTATCACGTTCCCACGAGTTATTATGTTGTGGCCACGACAAAACTAAGTGAACCGGACATGTCACCTTACGGGCACCGTATATAACAGACATCTCACAGTAATGTTAGTTTCTAGCAAACAGGAAAGACCAATAACTGTTTACTATTACACCATATACATTATTCTATTCTAAATGAAGTAATTAGTGAGGTTACTGCTGTTTTCTGCATTTTTGCAAAGAAGCAACTGCTTGCTTTTTTTCTGCAAAGAAGATCTGCTTATTAAATTATTAAAACAGAATGAGGAACTGCTGTTCACCAGATGAGACTTATAAAATGTAGAGAAGGTTAAGAATTGGAATTTGGATGAAAAGCTGAATGCTCGGACACAATTGTGGTCAGAATTCACAACGGTTCAATTTGATTCATGTGGTTTTCTGAGTGTTCAAGTTTTAGATGTGACCAAGCCACCTTGACAAATGGGAGCAAACAGACTGTAGTCTGCTCAAGAGTGAGAGAGAGCAGAGACACTGCTGCAGAGAGAAGGGGAAGTGGCTGAGGGGTCTTCTCCACTCATGAAAGAGGAAGTTGACACTTCTGAGTCGTCATGGAGACAGACTGATGCAGGAAAAGGTGCAGTTTTCACTTGAGACTTTTCCTAAAGACTAAGAGAACATTCTGCCATGCAGAATTATGGCAAAATTCATCAAAAGGCTGAGAAGTGGCATAAAAACAACAGAAGCCACAGACAACAACACCAGGCCTTTGAGTGCTACCACTGGCTGACATTCAAATGCAACAGCATGAGGAGATCAACTAACTGATGATCCACACAGAAGGACTTGCATCCCTCCCTTTGGGACACAGGTGCTGCACTTTTAATGATCACTACAGAAACCGCGTCAGATTTTGTTATTGTAATATTAGTTTGACTCATTTTGATTAAGTACTGGTCTCACAGTAGTTTTTTTTTCCATTCTTCTGTTAAACTAACATACTGAATCTGCTTTAGTAGGTACCAGTCCAGCATAATGTACATCTTAATGAACGGAAAAGACGTTCATTGACATAAGTGGGAGTTTGACTTACTTATTAGTTTAAATCTGGGCTGGATTTGGCATAGTGAGGGCTATTGATAAGACATAAATAGATTACAGACTATGTAGTATTCTTTGGCAAATAAATGTGAAGGAAGGCATAAGGTGCCTAAGATTAAATTTTGATTAAGTGACAATGGTAATTCCATTTAATTTAGTGATTTAAAAAAAAAAATCCAAATTTTGGACTCACAAATGTTGTCATCACCAGTGGTACGTTAGGGGGATGTTTTGTTTTTGGGAATGGATTCAAGATTTTGTGGAGATCTCCAATCAAGAGTTTGAAAATGTTACTTGCGCAATGAAAGAAAATTTCATTTGAAAAATGGAAATTGGCTCACTCGAATGCAGGCCTAGGTCTATCAGATTATTAGAAACCATTTAATCATTTCAAGTTTGAAAAGATTTATGTCTAAGGTGTTAAATTCAACACCATGGCGACTGACATCGGATAATTGCAATTATTATCCTAACGTTTAGACACTGTCGCACGGGGGAATGCCACAGTGCCTATATTCAGTAGCTTCTGCTGTCGTCAAAGTTGTGTTACCCATTCAGATTTAGTGGTATTCCACTCCTAACAATGTATGTTTCCCACTCAGCTCACAATCTGCTGAGGCAGACAAAAAAGTTATGATGCTCTGGCCAGAGAGGGGTGTAAAAGTATAAAAGTGTGGTGGTGTTGTATGGAATGAGGCGTAGTGTCTAAATCATTCCATCAAAACAGCTGTTTTTTAAAATGTATCAAGTCGGTCCACAGGGCAAAATAGGCCCAATAATAAAATTATGGCCATGGATGAATTGGATTACATATCCTGGTCAATATCAAGGTTATTATTGTGGCATAAATATAACAAGGCCACATTTGTGCAGCGCTTAACACGGGAAGGCAAAGCAAGCAAGTTTGCTTTCTTCACCCCACACCAATTTTCTGTTTTAACATTTCAGCATGATGGACTTCATCGGACTGATTTTTTATTGTGTTGTGTCAAAAGTATCAGATATTGTCTTGTTATTGCTAACAACGACAAAGTGGGTTGAGAGTGTTCCAGGGGAAAAAAGGGCTGTGTAATAGAGTGCAGTGTGCTGGAAAATGTATCTGATGATAATAGGTCAGTCCACGCCCCTGTGGACTGTTCATTGTGGTTTCTTCCCCTTTTGTTGGTTTAGCCCATACTAATTATTAGTTAATCACCTCATTGTGCTCACCTGTCTGCCCCTCGTTATCCATCCTATATCAGTTCCTGTCCATTGTGTTCTAATTGTCGGTTATTGTGAATGTTACCCCGAGTGTGTGTGTCTCATCTGCCTTGTTGTGTCTACATTAAAAGTCATTATTGGAATCTTTGTCCTCGTCATCCTACCTGCCTCCACACACCATGTCGTGACAGAATAACTGACCCTAAAAGTAAAGTATAGCGGCGTCTTTCCCCTCGTTTGTTTTCCCGGTTTTTGTCAGTTTTTTATTTCGTGTTATGGATTACCCCGCCTTCCAAATCCTCCTGCTGGAGCAGGGGGAACGCTCTCTTGAGGACCAAACGAACGACTTTCTGTCCCTGGCTCACCTCATGCACTACCCGGACAACTGCCTTTACACATTCTATCAAGTTGGACTGAACGCCACCATCCGAGCACAGTTGTCCGGGGATGGTCCTTGAGAGAGCCTCGCCGCCTTCATCGAGTGGGTGCTGGTGTCCTGCAAGTCCCATCTAACCGTGGACATCGCTGACAACAACACCAGCCCCACTCAGGACCCTGAGCCCAGCCCACCATCTCCCCGCGGTACGGAGCATAAGCCTGAGCCCACCGATGACGGAGAGCCATTTCCCACCACGATCCACGAGCCGGAGCGAAGCCCCGCGGCTGAGAAGAGGGAGTGTCGCCGTCAGAGTGTGGGATGCCAGCAGCCCGGCTCAAAAAAATACGTCAGACCAGGTGCGAGAGCCGGTGACAGTGCCCACCACGAGGGAGCAAGCCATGGATGGTGTGAGCGCAGAGAGGAGCTCCGCCCCCTACATCATGGCTGAGGGTGAGCTAACTATGGCGGGACATAAGGGCCAGAATATGGAGGGAGGTCAGTGTCAAAACGAGGAGGAGAGACCTCAGAATCCTCAGTTAAGACCAGGAAGGGCTCCCGATCCCCTGTCGAGCCTAGGAATGGCTCCCGATCCCCTGTCGAGCCTAGGAATGGCTCCCGATCCCCTGTCGAGCCTAGGAATGGCTCCCAATCCCCTGTCGAGCCTTTAGACCACCCCCGCGCATGGCTCCCGATCCCCTGTTGAGCCTAGGAATGGCTCCCGATCCCCTGTCGAGCCTAGGAAGGTTCCCTGATCCCCAATTCGGACAGAAGGGCTCCTGGGTTCTCGTTAGCGCGGAAGGGGTCCTATCCCACAGTTCAGACCAGGATAGGGCTCCCCACGGATCCCCAGTTCCAAGCCCAGAGGGCTCTGATACCCAGTCAGACCAGGAAGGGATCCTGATTCCCAATTAAGCCAGAAGGGATCCGGATCGCCAATTCAGCCCAGGAAGGGCTCCTGATTTCTCATTAAGCCCAGGAAGAGCTCCTGATCCCCAGTGTATGACCAGGAAGGGCTCCAGCACAGAGCTCTCTCCAGTGCCTGCCTCCTCAAAAATCCTGCCCTCCCACCCGCTCCGCTCCTCCAACGCGGTCAGAGACAGCCCCTCTGTGCGCCACTCAGCCCACCATCAGTGCACGGTGCGCAGCCCCCGCGGCCCGGGACTGCCATCCTCAGCGTCACTGGTTGGAGTCTACCTCACTATCGCCTACAGCCTACGAAAGTCTGGGACTCGACCTCGGTCCGTAGGGGAACCCACAGTGGCTGCACCTCGGCTTATAGATCCCTCCCTCCACCGTCACCCAGTCGATACATCAGCGCCACCGGGCCCCTGTCCATCGGCTATGCCTGGGTCAGGCGTTGGCCACGCCATCGCCTCGGACTCTCTCCTCTGGCTGCACCTTGTCGACTCTGTCCCCACAAGGATCCGTTGGGCATCATCTCCTCCCGCCAGCGTCACTGGTCCTCAGTCGCTTCGGGTCCGCCGCGGATCTCTGCCTCGGTTGCCAGAGCCCTCGGCTCCACCCTGACCCCCCCCGGATCCTCTGCATCCCCCTGGATCGTTGGCTCTCCGCCTCGGGCTCCTCCACCACCAGCTCCGCAGCCGTTGGTCGGCCCCCTGGAGTCGGTGGACATTCCTACTCCATGGCTCCTCCCTCCGTCGGCTCCACCGTGGGCTGCTATTATAGCTGTGGCCAGGGTCCCATCTGGCTCCTCCTGCTCCGGTTC
Organism: Sinocyclocheilus anophthalmus; assembly: GCA_018155175.1. Lineage (NCBI taxonomy): Eukaryota > Metazoa > Chordata > Actinopteri > Cypriniformes > Cyprinidae > Sinocyclocheilus > Sinocyclocheilus anophthalmus. Next base: position 70,252 of record JADLZN010003960.1, on the reverse strand, counting down.
CCTCTTGTCGTCTCCCTGGCTCCTCCCTCCATCTGCACCTTCCTGGACTCTGTTAGCCGTCCTCCTCCTGGAAATCCGTCCTCCGCCGAAACCTCCACCTCTCTACTCTGCCTGCCAGCCCTTTGCCTTCCACTGTCACCATCATGCATCCACTGCTTTGTCCTCCTCCTATTCCCCCTCCGACCCTCCCTCTGTTTCTATGGTGCGAGGACGCACCTTCCGGGAGGGGGCGAAAGGTTAATGTGCGACGCCCCTATGGCGTTCATTGTGGTTTTCCCTTTGTTGGTGTAGCCCGTACTAATTATTAGTTAATCACCTCATGGTGCTCACCTGTCTGCCCCTCGTTATCCACCCTATATAAGTTCCTGTCCATTGTGTTCTAATTGTCGTTTATTGTGAATGTTACCCTGAGTGTGTGTGTCTCATCTGCCTTGTTGTGTCTACATTAAAAGTCATTATTGGAATCTTTGTCGTCCTCGTCATCCTGCCTGCCTCCACACACCTGGACCGTGACAGAAGGTCCCAGTGTCAAGCAAGGAGAACACAAAGATGAATTTTCTAAATTTGAAATTCATTATGTCTATTGATGTCAATGAAAATATGGTAGCCCAAAAAGAAGCAATTTTGTTAGCTCGAAAAGTACATCCCACATGTACTTTTCACAGGTTACATCAAAAGGACAATGGGCCAAATAAGCAGAGATATTATGTTGTTGTTGACTAACAAAAATACTTAAGGTCTCCATTTATAGGTGCCAGCGGCTCTGTCAATGCCAGGGTTTTAATTCACTCATCAATAAGGACCTGCAAATGTGCTGATGTGATCTTAGGAAAAGATCTACAGTGATCAGCAAAATGGTTGGAGATTGTAACACCTGCATTCAAACTTCTCAACTTAAACTACACCAATCAGTTTCAGCAATCCCACACTGCAGAGAAAGTAGGGGGATCAAGGGCGTGCTAGTAACGACCCTCCCTTGCCAATGAGGGAAAGTCCATCGCAATGGCTCGCAAAGAGAAGGTGGTGAAGGTGGAACGTCAATGAGGCTAGAGAGAAGATCAACACACCTGGACAAAAGTGTGAACAAACTAATGGTTTAAGCTTAGCAGAAGTATTCATTTGTGTGAATTTGGGTTTTTTATGATTTACTCAACCTAGGGCTGAGGGTTGATATAGATTTCAAGATTTGAAATAATTTAGGTAAATGTAAATTGAATATAGGAAAATTACTTAATGCCGTAGACTGTAGGGACTCTTATTAGATACATTTATGTAAAAATAATAGAATTTAAGGCATTTCCGAACATCACACAAACCAGATGAGAGTCGTAAAAGCATGAACCGTGACCAGCCAGGCGGCAACTTTCTCCAATGAGTTCGTGTCTCGCTCTGCTTATCTGTACAAAGAAAACACGGAGCTAGTGATTTGCCAGGCCACCTCCATGTCGACACAATACTAAGACAACAAGAACTGACCCCTCCCATCTGGACCTGTTTAAGTTACAGAAGGTCAGTAGGTTTCGTGACTGACTTCAGCATAAATAAACCATCTAATGGACCACAGAACAAAGAACCTGGTACCTAAACAGAGCCCCGCACAGAATCGCACGGCCCTCATGACCATTGGACGCATAAATTGCTAAAATCCGATCAACAAAAGAGACAACTATAGCTCCCTGTCCAGCAGGAGATTCTCCAGCAGACTCTCAGATCTGACCTGAGAATAACCGCAGGACCCTTCCTTTTTCCCCCTGCATTCCAAAGGAAAGAGACAAGATTTCTTTGACAATCGTTGCTAATCATTGAAAGTATGAAAATATCGGAGCATAGAGTCACAAATAATATGTTGTATGTCTTAGATATATATACTTGATATGTTCATTTAATCGGTGCAACGTTAAGCAGTTTTAATTACCCCTTTTTAGAAAATGAGGATATTAAAATGTGTGTAATATGTGAAGTTTAATCTTGAACGAATGGAAACGAGAAATGCAGAAGGTTGAAATGAAGTAAACTTTAATAGTATGTACAATATTTGCATTCAAGAGACTTTATAGACGTATCAACATATTATTATAGGTGTCCTCATGTGATGAATTAAAGCCTCTTGTTAATGTATGCACGCTCCGCCCCGCAAGAAGTCGATTGGAAGGTAGCGTCAGGGGACGGACTTATGCCACAGAGCAAAAACCCAATGCAAGACAGACTAGTTTGCTTGCTGCTTCTCCTGCTCTCGCCTGTCGCTGTGTTAGAGCACCCCACGTGTGCTCACGCGCTTACCATCAAAAGCGACTACCACATCTCAAACACTTCAGTGATACTTCGTTGAAATCTTCAAAGAACTTAAAGTCTTGCAAACTAAGACTTTCAGCAGAACTGCTCACGCCTCTGCTTCATCACAGAACAACCAATCCAAGAGGGGTTTCCCAAGGGACGTCATTCCGACGTCACCGACCAATCAGTAACGGGGTTCCCTCAAAGACATCCAGGAAGCCCACGTCAGCGAAGGAACTGCCTCAGCGTTCAGCTATCAACTAAGCAAAACGCAAGTACAAACAAGATCTTCGATCTGCTGAACTGGTGAATTTAGATTCTCTGCTCTGGGAATTCTTAAGGTGAATTTACATCACTCGTGAAAACGAGGTAGAACTATGAAACTCAGAACTCCGTTAACAGAATTTCCTTCCTCTGAAACTGCATGTGTGTGTGTATGTGTGTTTTAGCTTAAGTTTATGTAATCTAGAATAGCCAATAAATTTCATGTTTCATTTATAAATAATCGATTGTCTGGTGTCATATAATTTCAAGGTTAAAGCTATTGCCAAAAAGATCCCTTGCTTGCTACCTAGCTCGTGGCTTACTGATAATAATTACCTCTTTAAGAGCTTACAAATTATCATAATTGTATTTCACCCGTGGCCAGGGAGAATACAAAAATGACATATTCAATTGGTAATATACACTGACATCAACTTCTCGCTGGCCGAGTAGCTGATAAAAGTATAAACTATTGAAATTCAAAGTCAATTAGACTGCAGGTTGAATGACTCGTCAAATCCGAGTTACTACAAACCTGAATCAATAATAATAATTAATTCCCTTACAACTGAATTAAAATTCCTTACAGAAGCTAGGAACTGTTTTTGAAGAATGTTGAGGGTTTTTAAGATCCTAATACAGATGTTACAATTATAAATGCTATAGATTTAAATAGCTGACAGGAGTTCTCTCTTGCCATGTGACAGGTCATGCTTGTCCTTCATCTTAAGGTTTAATAATTGTATCAGATCTAGGGGGTTTTACTTCAGTAAAGTGGGTTAGGTGATTACTAGACATACTGTAGTGATTGCTAGACATAGACGTAGGAAAACTTAGTGATGATTAAAATTAGACATTACTTCATGTTTTAGCATGAGAATGAGGTAAGTCACTTTACCGGACTAAGTCAGAATATTCTCATACAATCCGATAAAAGCTTGCAATCCAAGGCAGAAAGAGAAAAGAAAAAAAAGGAAAAATAACAATTTAATTGTACAGTATACATGGGTAAAGGGAAGGACAACCCGTGTTTGTAAGAACTCTTTAGAGTTGTGAGTTATGAAATTACAATACAACCTGCAATTCGACATAGGAGATTGAGTTGTGAGAGGAAAACATATTTCATTTCTAAATTGCTGATTGGCTGCATGGTTATATAGCATACCCAAATGTCTGATATATGATATTTGTGCTTTAGTTGAGCTTAAAATGAACAAAGTAACCAAGTTATTTAGGGAGTTCAAAGTTAAACCTTAGACCAGGGGTATTCAATCAAAAGTATCAATATATTTTGCAGCTCGTCATGTTTTCGGCTAGCGTTAGTAAAATAGCTGCTAACAGCATTATCTGAAGCTCTTAATGACTCTTTAGCGTCTTTATAGAGAAGAGACTGGAGGGCTTGAATAAAGTGCGTTTGGCTCCAAGTAAAAATATGAGAGGAAATAACGCAGATAGATCACCACAATAAACGAAGCTGGTCTAAAAACAGAGATATGTCCATTGGTTAACTCTGGAAAATAAGATTGTAGAGAGGTATGTAATTAAGGATTTAATATCATGAAAAAATTATCGGGTTACGCATGTAGTTTGCATTAAGTAGTAATGTAGTAAAACGCAGATATTAAAAGGCGAAATTCAGTAAACACCTTATTGATGATATATATTTTGTACAAGCAAGCGGATGCACCCAGAATATAAACGCAATGTGCAAAATTTCACGTTAAATGGTTTCCCATGGAAAAGGAAAACACTGAACCATTAAGCGGACTGCTTTCATATTCATATAGCGATTACTGAATTTGATATTTTAATATCACTGTTTTAAATATATTAAGGCACTTTAAGTGTTTTTACAACGTTTTGTCGCACTGTTTAGTGATTGAAATATTTCCGCAGGGTGGTTAATATGGATTGCAAATGGCCAAAACTTGCATTTTGTTCACATACCTTTGTTTTATTCTTTTGAGAGGTGATCTAAATATTTGCGGTTGTGAAACAGATGGAAAATTGACAGGCTTGTGCTGCAGTTCTATGGATATTTTTGCCCTCCAAGTCTTTGAGCCGGTCACGTGACTGAAAACTATGAATTGGCCCACCTGGCCCATGACGTCATAGGCGGGATGCCCGGAAGTATGAAAGGTCACCTGATGAATACGTTATCCACTTAACTGTCTGAAGGAGATGTAAACAGGCAGGCTGAAGGCATGGTGAGGCGGCTCAGTGTCTCGTTCCCTCTTGGGGAACCATGGTTACAAGCATAACCCGAGACGTTCCTCTTCTAGGGAACTCCACGCTATGCCCCCTAGGGGGCACATTGGGGAACAAAATCAAACCATGCCGTGCCGAGGCGCATGCCTGTCCACCTTGTGGGAGAGCACCAAGGAAGCAACAGACATAGACAAAGCCTTTCCTCAGAAAGGGACCATGACACTGACGCCACGGGCTGCTCACACAACTTGGAAAAAACGGGGGAACCCGAATAGATCAAGGGTAACATCCCACCCAAGTTAAGAGCACAGCTATCCACAGATAGCTATGCTATATGAGCAAAACTAGCCTGGATACACAAGACCACTCAAGAGGCTAACAGAAAGCCTCCAGAGGAGCTCGAGATCCCAAAAAAGAGTAACCGCTGAGCTGGAACACTGCTATCCTCAGATAGCAATGTCCCTAAGGTCTTATGAAGGCTTGTGGACCAGAATAACATAGCGAGATAGCCTTCCTATAGAGCTGCCCAGACCACAGAGAGTGGGCTATCTACTAAATACCCTAGCAGGGGAGATAGCCCTGTCCAGGCAAGGGCTCAAAGAGACCGCTACTTATAGACCCTAAGAAGGGGAGCAGTCACTGAGCTAGCACATAGATATCCTCAGATAGCTATATACCTCGGAAGGGCTACCAAAAAGGGGGACTGACTGAAAAACTACCCAGACCACAAAGAGTGGGCTGTCTACTTACAACCCAAAGAGGGGAGACAACACTGTCTAGGTAAGGGCTCAAAAGACCGCTACTTAAAACCCTAAGCATGGGAGCAATCACTAAGCTAGCACATAGCTATACTCAGATAGCTAGGCTCTAGGAAAGGGGACCACTCCATGAGAGGGCTCACCGCAATTGTAGTAGAATCCAGCTAGCCTCAGATAGCTGAAATTAAGTAAGCCGCATCCTGCCATAACAATGGCTGGAATATAACTACCCTCAGGTGGCTATACCAAGGAGGTCCCAGCCCCGTGTCAGTCCCACAATAGACAAAACCTAGATAGCCATCCTGCAGAGCTGCCCAGACCACAGAGAGTGGGCTATCAACTTACTACCCTAGCAGGGAAGATAGTACTGTCTAGGCAAGGGCTCAATGAGACCACTACTTAAAGACCCTAAGAAGAGGAGCAGTCACTGAGCTAGCACATAGATATCTTCAGATAACTATGTACCCAGGCAGGGCTACCAGACTGAAAGTACCCAGACCACAAGAGTGGGCTCACCGCAATTGCAGTAGAACACAGATAACTGTATTCAAGTAAGCCCGTCCTGCCAAAACAATGGCTGGAATGTAACCACCCTCAGATGGCTATACTAAGAAGGTCCCCAAACCGAGACGATATACAACTAGCCTAGATAACCCTCCTGCAGAGCTGCACAGACCACAAAAGTGGGCTATCTACTTACTACCCTAGCAGGGGAGATAGTATTGTTTAAGCAAGTGTTCAGGAGACCACTACTTAAAGACCCTAAGCAGTGGAGCAGTCACTGAGTTAGCACATACAGTGGTGTGAAATAGTGTTGGCCCCCGTCCTGTTTTTTTAATTTTTTTTGCATGTTTGTCACACTTAAAAGATTCAGATCATCAAACAAAATTTTAATATTACACAAAGATAATGCAAGTAAATACAAAATGCAGTTTTTAAATGATTATTTATTTTATTAAGGGAAAAAAGCTGTCCAAACCTGCCTGGCCTACGTGAAAAAGTAATTGCCCCCTAAAAATCTAATAACTGGTTGTGCCACGCTTTGCAGCAACAACTGCAATCAAGTGTTTGCGATAACTGGCAATGAGTCTTTCACATCGCTGTGGAGGAATTTTGGCCCACTCTTCTATGCAGAATTGTTTTGATTCAGCCACATTGGAGAGTTTTCGAGCATGAATGGACTGTTTAATGATCTCAATTGGATTTAAGTCCGGACTTTGATTTGGCCACTCCAAAACCTTAATTTAGTTTTTCTTGAGCCATTCAGAGGTGGACTTGCTGGTGTGTTTGGGATCATTGTCATGCTACATAACCCAAGTGTGCTTGAGCTTGAAGTCACAAACTGATGGCCGGACATTCTCCTTCAGGATTTTCTGATAGAGTGCAGAATTCATGGTTCCATCAATTATGGCAAGTCGTCCAGGTCCTGAAGCTGCAAAGCAGCCCCAGATCATCACACTACCACCACCATGTTTGACTGTTGCTATGATGTTCTTTTTATGAAATGCTGTGTTGGTTTTACGCCAGATGTAACGGGACACACACCTTCCAAAAAGTTCAACTTTTGTCTCATCAGTCCACAGAATATTTGCCCAAAAGTCTTTGGTAATCAAGATATTTTTTGGCAAATGAGAGACGAGCATTTTTGTTCTTTTTGGTCAGCAGTGGCTTTGCCTTGGAGCCCTCCCATGGATGCCGTTTTTGCCCAGTCTCTTTCTTATCATTGAATCATGAACACTGACCTTAATTGAGGCAAGTGAGGCCTGCAGTTCTTTAGATGTTGTTCTGGGTTCTTTTATGACCTCTTGGATGAGTCGTCGTCGTGCTCTTGGAGTAATTTTGGTTGGCCAGCAACTCCTGGGAAGGTTCACCATTGTTCCAAGTTTTCTCAATTTGTGGATAATGGCTCTGACCGTGGTTCGCTGGAGTCCCAAAGCCATAGAAATGGCTTTATAATCCTTTCCAGACTGATACATGTCAACTGTTTTGATTCTCATCTGTTCTTGAATTTCTTTAGATCGCGGCATGATGAGTTGCTCTTTAAGCATGCTTCACTTTAACAGACAGGTTCTATTTAAGTGATTTCATGATTCAACAGGTCTGGCAGTAATCAATGTAACAATGTAAAATGTAACTCAGCTTTCTAAAATGATGTGGTTAACCACAGTTCTTTCATGATTTAAGAGGAGGGGCAAATAATTTTTCACGTAGGGCCACGTAGGTTTTGACAGCTTTTTTCCCTTAATAAATGAAATTTATTTAAAAACTGCATTTTGTATTTACCTGCTTTATCTTTGTGTAATATAAATTTTTTTTTGATGATCTGAAACATTAAAGTGACAAACATGCAAAAAAATAAGAAATCACGAAGGGGGCCAACACTTTTTCACACCACTGTAGATATCCTCCAATAGCTATGTCCTACAGGAAGGAGCTACCAGAAGCACGACCGACCGAACTACCAGACCATAGAAGTAAGCTATCTGCATAAACCCAAGAGAGGAGACAGCACTATCTGGCATGGGTTCTCAAGAGACCAGCACTCAACTAGAGTAGAGGCCGAGCTAGCAGACAGCTATCCTCAGAAAGCTATCTTTCCTCTAGGAAAAGGACCACTGCAATACCACCAGAAGTGGCTGTTTAGTTCAACCCAAAATAGGAGACAGCACTGCTACAAAACAGCTATCCTCAGATAGCTATGGTCTGGAAAGGGTTAATTGCAGGTAAAAACACAGCCAGCCTCGGATGACTGTATTTACAGAAACCTATCCTGCCACAACAGGGCTGGAATATAACCTACCTCAGATGGCCATGATACACGGGTCCCCAAACCGGGTCAGTCCACTTTAGGCTAGCAGCCATGGTGTCATTGACCAGAAACTCACAAGAGGAAGATTCAGACCAGCAGTGGCCAATCAGGAAGCGCCAGGCTCGAGACGTGAAGGATGACCGCGCCTCCTATTCAGCACGTTACTGAGATCATCTATTCCCTTGTTAGTAGTAGGCTTTCCCTGCCGACTCCTAGAGGGAGGAGGGGCGCGGTTAGCGACGCTAGACTTTTGATCTTGTCTATGAGCCTCATCTCTAGACCGATCACCTAGCGCTACTGATGGCAATGCAGGAGTCTTCAAAGAGGATGACTCACCCTGCGAGAGATAGCTCACAAATGTCTGTTCAACAAGGGGCATCCTCACGTATCAACGCTCGGCCACACCCTCAACATTAGCATAATCTGCATGTTGAGAGAGATGCAGCCGAAAGGAATACGGTTTCCTCCAGGATTTAGATATCTCCGAGTGGAGATCTGGGAGAAACGGAAGACTCCTGGGGGCGGGGCGATCAAGACCAGCCAAAAAACGCTCATCTAGTCAGCTGCGAGCCGGCTTTGGTTTCTAGCGCGTCCAGACCAGATCGAGCCACTTAGTGGCATGATCCATCACATCCAACTTATCCCCGTATGCGCAGCTGGGAATGGCCGATGACGACTCGGTGCTCACACTCTCATTATCATCACCAACCACATCAACCTCTTCATTTTCGTCACTATGAGTAGAAGAGCCCAGCAGCGCGCTATCAGGATCAGATGACTCCAATGACAGAGCGTCTGGATCCCATAGCGCGCTAGAACTCGCAGCAGAAGTCTTTGAAAGATCCATTCCTTTGGCAAACTTTTTGACCGCGACCTCAACCTGCGATCCCCACGACCCGACCCGCTAGGAGCAGATGCTTGCCCCATTTCCCCAGAAAAAAGGGACAAACGTGATCAGAGCTTACGCATAGGAAATAATTCACAATGCTCACATTCGGCGCCCTCAAGCACCGACCGCGCGTGCTTCTCCCCCAGGCACATAATGCACAAGTCGTGTCAAAAACCTGGGACACGGAGGCAAGCACTTATTGAAATGATCACCTGGGTTGACAGACATGATAATACACTGCTCGCGACAGACAGCTCCTGAAGACAGCAAAGAGGATGACGTATTCAGCAGGTGCCCTTTTATACTTCTACTTCATGAACAGTCAATAGCAAATACTTAAACTAATAACAAAACATACTTACAGTCGCTGATTCAGAAGCACCAGATTGTCATAGCAAAGTCGGAATTGCCCCCTTTTTTTTTTTTTAGAAATAGACTTTGTGCACAGCCAGCCTTGTACTCTTCTAGGTCAAAAAAAACTGGTCTCCATCAAAATGAGTGCACAAATCGAAATCTGGTGTGCGTTCTGTTGTAAATAAATCTTAACCAATGATTCCTAATTGCCTAATCTACTTCCGGAAGGCCAAATAAAGTGCTTTTGCTTTCGCAATGAAAAACAGGCATCTCCTGACAGGCTGCATCAATACTACTACTGTTCCTGAAACCACGCCTTCTTTCATTTGCGATGCAATTGTGGGCGCTTATGCTAATATTTCCACATAGTGACGTAGATATGTCAGTAGGTAGGCCGTGGGTATCGTAACTTTTCTAAAGAATATATCTTGGATTTGAGACGGGTCTAGCGCGGAACTTTGCAGATTTTCTTTATGCACCAAGAGCTGGTAACACTCCAAAGAGAAGGAAAAATTGAAATTGCATCATATGACCCCTTTCAAACTGCGTGTTGTGTTCAGTTACGACAGTCAAGACGACGAAACTCTCTCCAGGATGATACAATATTCCTATTATTATACTTGATCTGTAACGTTAGATAAACATCAGCGGTTTTGCATAAAATGACTTTATCTTGCTGGAGTTTATAGCTAATTCTAAATCATGTTACTTTCTACCGGGTGTCTGAGTTCACTACACTGGAGTACAGAGCACTATGAATTGTTCTTCACGCGCACAGTAACTGAAATTTAAAACTGTTAAAAGAAAGGCTCGGTTACACTTTACATTGAAGGGTGGGCATAAGAGTGACACTGACACCTTAATCATGACATGACACCTACATAATTATGACATGGCACATGTCATGAATATGAAGGTTTTTGATGCATGTTTATGACAACGGTCATTAAGTGTCATTCGCTCAGTTATGTAATTTTAATGCAAAGATGACATTGTTTGAGATGTCTTTGTTATGGGCTATGGTTAGGGGTAAGGGTGGGGTAGGGTTAGGTTAAGGTTAGGTCAAATAATGTCATATTTACAAATAATGACACTTAATGAGCGAAGGCCAAAATTAATGACAGTTGTCATAACAGCAACAACCTCCTTCATATTCATGACATGTGTCATGTCATGATTATGAAGGTGTCATGTCAGTCTTATGCACACCCCTTCAAGTAAAGTGTTACCAAAGGCTCAATAAACTAACGCAAAGATTTAATACACTACGCATCAGTAGGGCCTTTCGCACCGCGGGAACCTTTCCATAGTGCCAGAACTAATTGTGGAACCACCCACTTTTCGGCGTGTTCGCACCGCCAGAACTGGGTGCGATTTTAGTACCGGACCCCCCCCCACCTCCCTTACCCCCGGACTGCCTTTTTCGAGATCCAAATTAGCTCCTACTCCGGAGCAGTGTGTAACCACCACAACTGGTACTAATCGTGACGTAAGTAGAAATTGATTGGCCAAACGCGTATGAAAACGCCCTGTGGTGCTACCTTCTACAAGTGCCTGCACCTCAGCGTCCGTCTATCTATCTCTGTTCTCCATACTTGTGAAATAAGTTGACACAATGTTTACAGTATGTTTACACGTAAACATTGTGTCAAGAGTATTTCACAAGTATGGAGAAAACAAGAGCATAGATAGCGGACGCTCAGGGCAGGCCCTTGCTAGCAACGGTAGCAATGCCAGTTGTTGTTTGAGATTCTTGTCCTCCTCTTCTCCGGTTCTTTCAAACACGCGTTAGGAACGCGACTTCCATGTCCATTATGGTGACCAACCCACGAGACCAACAAAAACACAGACTCGATAACAGAAGGCTCATCCCTCTGTTGTTATTTGTTATTCTTTGTTGGTCTGTTGTTGACGCCGTGCATCAAATGCCCCGCTGATACAGAAGCGATTTACGTCACTTCTTAGTACATGCACTCCTCGGGGCCGAAGCAAAACCCTTTAAAATGGTGACGGGTGTAGTATAGTGTACCCAAAATCGTCCCCGTACTTTACTGTACATTTAGTTTCTGGAACTAAAGCGGGGACAAGGTCTAAGATTCTTCTCCCTTTGTGCTTGAACTTTTCTATGCGGAGCGCTGTGTGCTGTGACTCCGTGTTGCTTCAAGAGCATAATTCTGCGCATAAGCGATTCGTGCCACTCTGTATTGGAAACTTTCATGTTAATACTTTTGCGCAATGAAAGGTTGTTAATAGCCTTTGTTGTTCTGTCTTATTTATCATATGTTGCTGCCTCATTACTGTGCTATAAATGTAAAATAAATTTATTTAATATATTGCATATACAGTATTTATATATAATTATATTTACTTGTTTTTCATGAATGTATATTACAATACATAGAGCAATGTGTAACATTTTACCTGATTTCACCTATTTACTTTTATTTTTCTCCCACTAAATAATGTTTTTTCTCTCTAAATGTTTAGATTTTATAAAAATTATTGTGAACTCAAAATTATTTTTGTAGAGTAACTTTTGCTGCTAAATTATCCACTAACATAGTTTATAATAGTATTTTTGTCATATATTATGATTATATATTTTTTCATTTGTTATTTGATAACACTATATGAAGCCCGAGTTATAAGCCACTAGAAGGGTCATTCTTAAGGCATTTAATGAATGACACTAATTGCATTATAAAAAAGTTATAAGAGTTATATATACAACTCATGAATAATCATAACACACAGTTATAATAATCAAGTTTATTAAGTTTATTTGTACAGCGCTTTTCACCATATAGATCATTGCAAAGCAACTTTACAGCCAAATAAGTTTCTACAATATTTAGTGGTAGCTTATCATTGGTGACTGTCAGTTTATGTACATATGGCTGAAATGTACGGAAAAATAAATTTAAGACGTAATTAAACAGACGATGAACAATATTAACAGTAGTTATTATATGATGCAATCAAACTTTTGGTAAAAATTTGGTAGTTCTGTATGTTGTGTCAGGGTTGGCATCATCTGAGGTCCTCTGAGGGTTGGCATCATCTCTTCTCGGGTGTTCTGGATCCAGACTGAAGCTTTTGTAAATCCTAGTTACATCCCGTGGCAAAAAATAGAGAAACAAATTGAGACATAATTAGCATAGCTGCTGTTGCAACCAAGCAAAATTGATTTGTTTAAACAAAACAAAAGAATAATAATGTGCATTTGATCAGATATAACTACAGTACAAGATAGGCGATGCATTATTGAATGCTTGGCCAAAGAGATGTGTCTTTAATTTAGATTTAAACGGAGAGAGTGTGTCTGAATCCCGAACGGTATCAGGAAGGCTATTCAGAGTTTGGGAGCCAAATGCGAAAAACCTCCTTAACCTCCTTAGTGGACCCCGTTGCTATATAGGTACGAACCAAAAGTCAGAGTTTGCGACCCTTAGGGAGTGATGGATTGTAGAATGGTTAGAAGAATAGTTAGGTACGCACGCCGAGCTAACCCACTTAAGGGCCGACACCGGCCGGATAGGCAAGAATAATAATAGACCAACTTAAAACTCAAGTGATTAATGTTGATATTCCTAAGCTAATTTCACCAATAGAGAGGATTAAATAAGAACAACGACATCTGATGTTAAAAAATACATAGGCACAGAGGTCTTTTTCAGAGAAGATCAGGTCATCTTAGAGCTTCTGTGTGAAACTCTTCAACCACAAACCAGCATCTCCTCTGTTGACTTGAACATGTTCAGTAGATTCATGAGCTGCTCTCGTGATCTTCTTCTGCAGGAGTTCAATGTTCCTCTTCATCTTGTGTAAAACACTGTCACTGAACTTATCAGTGATGTACCGACTGACTTCATCTCTGATGAAACTCTGGAAGTGCTCTCTGGGATTATGAATGTAGTTCATGTATTTGTCAGAATCCTCATCTTCTGCCAGTGTCTTCAGGATGTGTTTCTCCAGATTTGATCTGTTTCCATTCAGTGATTCACAGTCTGTTTGAATGTCATCTGATAAATCTCTGGCAGTCTTCTTGTAGACGCTCTGCTCAATGGGCTCTTTAAGTTTCTCACAGATGATCTTACTAAAAATGGCAGCTGATGCAGCGCCACGCAGGTGTTTTTTGGAAACGACTGTTCTTGTTTCTTCCTCTTAATGTATATTACAGGATCTTTGGCATCTCTGAAAATGCTGTATTGGTCAGTAATCATCTCGTTTGATCTCTTACAGATTGAAAGAACCAAATGCATGATACATTTTTTGTCTTGCACACATATTTCACTGGTCCTTCTTCATGTTCATCTACTCTTTCCTTGATGTACCCTGAGTTGTTTAATGCAGCTAATGTTGTAGCCCATCTTTGAAATGTTAAATGATTCATTTATTGTGTCTGTCTGCTGAACAACATCTGTGACTAATGATCTTATCTGGGCTTCATCCTTTCTTGATATAATGTAACCAAGTTTCTCTTTTGTTGATCTGAAGGAATCTTTAACAGGTCCTGTAAATCCACTAATTTTCATGCCCTGTGCATAATCTGAATAACTTGGCATAGAGAAAATATCGCTGCTCACCCTTAAGTAGTTTACAGGGAGACGTCCCTCAGATGTCACTGAGGATTATGTCATTATGTCAGTTTCTTTGATTGAATTAGAAGTGCCACTGGGACAGCTCACGTCTTTTTCACTCTGGTCCCAAACGCAGCTAACCAAGACTTCACGTGAAAAATAAGTTTATTCAAGTGTGCTATTAGTATACTTCTTTTAAACAAAAAAATAGGAAAGTATACTTTCAGTCTAATTGTATGTACTTCTCAGGCATGGACTTAATGTACTTCTCAGAAATATACTTAAAATGACATTTAAGTATACTTGACTTATACTTCGAAAAAGTCTAAATATCTTTGAGACTCTAGGCACCGGGCTTCCTCAGCACCCTTGGGCCTCTTGGGTCAGAACCCTCGAGAGACACAACAGGAGGGGGCGGCGAGTCAAGTCTTCTGGAACAGAATTTCCAAAAAACACAGAAGAGAAGAAAAAAACCGCAAACACCCCAGACGCTTCCACCTGTATTTAACCATGATCACCTCCAGACACGGAAAACCAGGCATCAAAACTGTGTAACGTTGGAATGTAACCAATGTCGACACCATGAAGCGCAACGCCTAATAATGATGTCAGACTTTGGGGTGTTGATCGACTCCATCTATGTTTTGATTATCATTCTAAATCCAATTAATAGTCATTTTTCAGCTTTTTGTTCAAAATCTTGTTAATTTCTTTGTTTTTTAAATTTTTTATTTATGAAACTTATCCACATTCAAGTGTTTAAAAAAAGAATGCATGACGCTAGAATAAAAAGTTTTTGTTTGCATGCAGATACCCTGTTCTTTCTTTTGATTTTTTGTATGTTCAGATATTCATATAACAAAGCATATATAAATTAATACCTAAATGGGGACATAGTAGTACACTTAAAGTATTGTGTAAAGTTCACTTAAAGAAAACGTACGAATATACTTGCAATATAAAACAACTAAACTAGTAGTTTACTGAGACTAAACTTCAAAGTGTACTAAAAATGCTGAAAAGTATTTCATTAGTAAACTATCAGTATACCTATATGAGTTCTTTGCTCTTTACATTGAGTTCAGAGTTTGGCTCAATAAATTTATGATCAGTCAATAGATTTATTGTCAGTTATTTATTGTATTTTGATTAGTTAATCACATTTATTGTATACCACTTTATATAGCCTACATTATTGATTGCAACACATTTGACTTTTAAGCTGAGACCTTTAATCCTTTTGATTTCTCTACAGTTGATTCTTATAATTTTGATGTTGACCCAGATCTTAATTTTTTTCCATCATTGAATGCTTCAAACTTTTGTAGTTTCTATACTGAAAATCAGTTTAATGATTTATGTAGATCTTTGCCTTCTAATGTTTTTTTTCTACTTTTCATTTGAACATAAGAAGTCTATCTAGGAATTATGATAATTTTATTCTGTGTGAACTTGGATTATATAAAGCTTGTCATAGAAAAATAAATCTTGTTCATGTGTTTTATATTGTCTGTATTTAAAAGCTACGGAGATAAAGGAACCATTGCCTAAAGTGTTGAACATCAGTTCCTGCAGCTCATCTGAAGATGACACCAGTTCATCCAGTGAGGAAAAGAAGTTTAAAAAGAAGAGCCGTAGAGAGAAACATAGAACTGGATGAGGTAAGAGTAATGTTTATTATTAGAAATGGTACATCTCAATTTAAATACGGTTAAGTCCAATAACTAGTCTAGAACAAAAGAATCCAATGAAACAAATACATATATTTCAAATTTTCATATGAGCAATATATATGCAAGTGTTTGTCTTCTATCTCTGGTCTGACTCTTTTTCTAGCAAAACTTCTACCCTTTTACCTTACAACATCTTTCCACACCTTTTTTTAAATATGAGGTGTCAACAAACATTTCTGAAATAACATTGTTTCAAAATCCTTTAAATGAACTATAAATATTCAGCCCGTCTTCACAGAAATTGTGCATGCTATGTAATGAATCCTATGAACCCTGCTGTATCACATTTGATTTCTAAGGCCTCTAAACACTTTCCTGAAAATCCTGCTGTACACAATCTACTACATGCCTTCTGTTGTCTTATTGATAGTTTATACTTTTTAGCAAGTAAAGGGCCTTTTAGTATAATTGTAAAAAAAAAATTCCCCTTCCTTTTGAGAAAATCATGTTAAAATTATTCTGAATTGCCATTTTCTTCTTATTTTCTTACATTAAAAAAAAAAGAATATTTTTGTATTCTCAAACTTTTCTTAAGAATGTTCCTATCTTTTTTTCTTAAGAAAAGTAAATATGAAGTATGAGACGCTTAATGTCAGTCCTGTGTCTTGTGTTTTGTTCACCCTCGTGTTACCTTATGCCCATATTTGACTCATATTTGACTCCACGTCCAGCCCAAGGAGGGCTGTTGTGCTCCCGTCATACCCCGAGAGGGCCTCAGATTCAGAGTTTAGCCCACGGAGGACTCCTGTTCCTGAGGTTAGGCCACGGAGGGCTACTGTTCCTGAATTTAGCCCAGAGAAGGCCCCTGCTCCCACGTCAAACCCAGAGAGGGCTCCAGTTCCCGAATCCAACCCAGAGAGAGCTGCTGTTCCTTCGTCAAGCCCTGGGAGGGCCTCTAGACCCGAGATTCTCCCCGAGGATTTTTTTTGGGGGGACTATATGGCTCTGGCCTATAGAGACTACATGGCTCTGGCCATATAGTGGACATACCTTCCGGGAGGGGGGAGTAATGTCAGTCCTGTGTCCCTGTGTCTTGTGTTTTGTTCACCCTCATGTTTCCTTATGTTCATATTTGGTTTTGTTCCTGTTCCTGTCCTTATTGTTTCATTATTAGTTTATTCAGTTCCAGCTGTGTTTGATAATTATATAGTTTACTCCCGATTAAGCCCTGTTTTGATTCCAGTCTAGTGTCCGGTATTGAACGTTGATGTTGTGTTTCCTGTGTGTCCTTGGCCTTTTTTTTTTTTTTTCCTTGTTGGATGATTAAAGACTGTTATTTTGAGTTTAACCCACGTCTCCTTGTTCTTCGTTTCGCCAGAGAAGGCAACCGTGACACTTATACATTAGCAAGTTTTTTCTAAGCGACTGTAAGCAGTTTTGATGTCAGTATTAGTTTTGCTATTTGAAAAAGAAATCTGATTAACTCACATTACTTCAACACTGTTACTGAGATTGAAAATTACTCATATTGTGTAAGATTTGGGTCATTTAAACCCACAGTGAGCAGCCAGAGATGACTGCGGCAAGGAACTAAAACTCCATCTTCAATGTTGTATTGTCTTTGCTCATTAAATTTTAATTTAGTCTATTGACTTTTTCTGTGCAGTCATAAAGTCAGAAAAAGTTATTAAACGCTACAAAGAAGTACTGAAGACTTTCAGAAAAGTGAGTCTGCAGCCTTCCATCAACATGGGTTGGACTGAGGAACTATTGCATCCACTGCTTCAATTGCAGAGCTTGCAATTGCAGATCCTGTTTTTTACCAAGAGATAAAAAAATCTAACAAGGAAACACTTCTTGATCTTTATTTTTTAACATCATTCAAATGTGCAATGCAATGATGTCTACTACTACAAAGCAAAAAATAGTAGAAATGAAACAAAATAATGAGCCTCTACCTTTGCAGTATAGCTATAATTGAGGCTTGGATGATGCTTAATATCTGATGTTTGCTTGTTTAAAGCAAACCTTTGCTTGTTTGTTTGTTTAAAGGTCTCTAATTTCACTGTTATTTTCTGTTTAGAATACAGAGGGAAAAAAAACAAACTCTAATGTGCAGAGTTTTCTTCTTATTAAGCCCCGTTCAGACTACACAATTTTTTTTGTCGGTTACGACAGTCACTGTGACAGATTATGCAATTTTGATTCATAAAATCCTGTCGTGTCATGAACAAGAAACATGTCAGATTATACGATGCTACCTGACCATTCATCTCTGCCGTCATTAATGGCGTTCTGGCATCGATAGTGAGGGACAAGACAGAAGGTGCTATGAGCGTAAACAAACAATGGCTAGCAAACAGCGTGTTTTGCCCTGTCTTGTCATCAGAAAAGCCAAAAAAAGAAAGAAAACCTAAAAATGGACAAAAATCTGGATGGCATGGTATGTATGGACTCTCTAAGAGAACTGAGGTAAAATAGTTTTTATTTTACCTTTTTTCACTGTGTTGCGGTAGTCCCTCATCATAAATGCAGGAGTATTGTTGCCGTAGCTCCACGAACATTTTCCTTCATTGTAAAATTACACCTACCAGGACCAATACCATTGTCTCCCTTTCGTTTCGGCATGTTTGAAAGCTTGTACAAAGGCACTTCTGTGCTCCTATTGGCCAGTGCCACAGATGTGACGGAACTCGTCGTGGATGACGGAAAAAAAATTAAACATGCTAGTCTTTCTGTGTTGACGTCATAAAGCATCACAGAGGCGTCGTGCACTATGATACACTACACGAGATGAAACGATTGAATCGTGCATCCCGACGCCCATTGTCGTATACGAATCCCCATGACACCCTACGTCAAGCAGATCGTGGCAAAATTGGGCTAAAATCGTGTAGTCTGAACAGGGCTTACTCAGTGTTTGTGAATAGTGTTTCTAACTGTCACCTTGAAAGGTAATCGTCTTCTTTTTTTTTTCAATCATCAAAAAGTTTACTATTTTTTAAATACAATATATGGCATATTCTGTTACAGGATGTTATTTGTAATTTGTAACTAAAACATATTTTTTTCAACCAGCATAAAAATTCTTACAAAAGTCTTTCTGTATTTGTGTCCTTATTTTGTGACCTATACATGGGTTGTTTAACTTGCTACATTTGCTATCCATTTATCTGTATTTCTATTTCTATTTCTGTTTCTATTTAAATTATATTAAATTCCTATCATATAATTAACAGTCATTAACTTTATAGATCCTTTGTTTTTGGTTGATCATAAAGATTAAGCAGTCAAATATTAATAAATTGTAATACATCAAACATGAAACATATACATTAATTCATGTTGTTTTGAAGATAAGATCATTTCACACATACTTGTATAAGGAAATGAATCTTGTCTTTAAACCTCCTCTAGTGTATTTGATGAAGTTCTGCTCTTCTTAGGTGTAAATGACTCCAGAGACTCACTGATGAATATCAAAGAAACTCATTTCCAACTGTGGTCTGATAGATGTAAGAGTCTCATTCTTTACCTTTTCCTTTAAAGGTATTTATTCAGACTTTCAATAGCTTCCTGTTTTGAGTATTTTCTCCATTCATCTGGTATCTCAACATAACCCTCAATTTTTTTGTAGTATTTTTCCAGATCTTTCTGGAATCTGCACACAAACCACTTCCAGTAGGGCAGTACAGAAAGATCAGGGGTGATGCTCCAGTCTGCATAAACTCCTCCTGCTCTTCTGTAATCTCTCCAGAGAACTTTATCATCTGAGTCATTGGGATAAAAATATAGATTGCTGCTTGCTACTGCTGATGTGCAGATATGAGTAGACAAGTTTGATGTATATATTCCATTCAGACCAATACTACGATGGAAAGGAACACTGTGATCTCCATCATGGTTTTCTATGGTGTTGGTGCAGATGGCTGTACAGAATGGACACTGAACCCAACAACACTGACAGAAGTGATCAGTCAGAAGCTCATCTGGTCTGTCCTTACATTCTAACTTTACTGGAAATGTCTCTGTGTTAAATCTACTGCTGATATCAGATATTATAGCAGGAAGTTTGTTTCTCAACACATCTTTTAGGAGGTTGAAATCATCAACATCATCATGTTTGACTCCACTGAGGTCTTTTTCAGAGAAGATCAGCTCTTCTGAGAGGTTCTGTGTGAAACTCTTCAACCACAAACCAGCATCTCCTCTGTTGACTTGAACATGTTCAGTGGATACATGTGCTGCTTTCATGATCTTCTGCTGCAGGAGTTTAATGTTCTCCTTCATCTTGGGTAAAACACTGACACTGAACTTATCAGTGATGTACCGACTGACTTCATCTCTGATGAAACTCTTGAAGTGCTCTCTGGGATTATGAATGTAGTTCATGTATTTGTCAAAATCCTCATCTTCTGCCAGTATCTTCAGGATGTGTTTGTCCAGATTTGATCTGTTTCCATTCAGTGATTCACAGTTTGATCTCATTTCATCCGTCAGATCTCTGGCAGTCTTCTTGTAGACGCTCTGCTCAATGGGCTCTTTCAGTTTTTGACAGATGATCTCACTAAAAATGGCAACAGATGTTGCTCCATGACAGTATTTCTGGAAAATACTATAGTACTCTTCTCTCTTCTCAACATATATTGCTTCCTTGAAATGTATGTGTTGGTCGGTGATCATCTTGTTTGATTTCTTACAGATGGAAAAAACCAAATCAATAAAGAATTCATTCTTGAACTCATAATTCACTGGTCCTTCCTGATGTTCTGTTACTCTCTTGTTGATGTAATCTATGAGTTTTTGAGTGCAGCTGATGTTGTATCCCATCTTTGAAATGTTAAATGACTGAATCATTCTGTCTGTCTGCTGAGCAACATCTGTGACTAATGATCTTATTTGAGCTTCTTTCTCTAGAGACAGAGTTTGACCATATCCACAAAATTGTTTAACTCTTCTGCAAGCACACATTACAGTCCCGTTAAAACAACTTGTTGTGGACTTTTTGAAAACATATGTAGAAAAACTCGACACAGAGAAAATGTCGATGGACTCACTGTCCTTTTTAAAGTGGTCAGCAGGGAGACTGAGGATTTTTATCACATCTCTCATTATGTCAATGTCATTGTTTGGAGGCGTGTCTGAGATAATCTTATCTGCACTCTGCTCCCAAAACAAATCAAACTCTTTCTTCAGTGTTTCTTCATCATTTGCTTTGTCTTTGATTTTAAAGGCGAGTTCTTTGCTTTTTTCATAGAGAGTGTTTTCATGAGCTGTTCTCTGAACTTCAATCGTTTTCTTCAGTGTTTCTGCATTATTTGCTTTGTCTTTGAGTTTTAAGGCAAGTATTTTGTTATTTTCATGGAGAGTGTTTTCATGATGTGTCCTCTGAGCATCAAGAATCCCATTTAATTTCCTTTTTGTTTCTCTCACAATGTTTTCCTGAAGCTCTTTGATTTTGAGTTCAAATGATGTTTTCAATTGAATCAGCATATATTTATCTCTGTCTTTCTCAAATAATTCTGACATTGATTTTTTCACTTCTTCACTTGTCTTCTTTAGTTCTCTGTGAAGATCAGTTTCATCAACCTCATGAATTGATTCATTTTCTATTTTGTTGTGTAATTTGTTCTCAGTTTCTATCATGGCACTGCGAAGACTCCAGGACCACTTACTGTATTCAGTCTCCAGTTTCCTGTAGGCTGAAATCTCCAGAGAATTTCTAAAGCTGAAGACAAATCGTTCATTTTTTATAGCCTCCCAGAGATCTTTAATACAATCTTTTAGGTGTCTCACCATCATTCCATGTGATTTTGAGGCATGAGAGACAATAATTTTCTTAAGTTGTTGAATATTCTCACAGTAGCTTGGGTTTGGTGGTGCCATTGGTGGGCTACCCTCCCAGAGATGAGCAAAATACTTCACATCATTCTGAACATCAAATCTAATGACATCGCTGAAACATTTTGCATCATAGACTTCATCCTTAGCAACACTTTTTGTCATCTCATCAAGATTCTTCTGCAGTCGTCTCCTTCCCTCCTTACTTTTCTCTCCAGCTGTGATGTCTGAAACGTTCTGATGCACAAACACACAGCTGGGATTCAGTCTGACCTTCTTCATCCTCATGAAGGCCTGAACAACAATCTGAAGAATCTCCTGCATCTCAGCAGGGTTTTCTCCAAAGATGTTGATCAACGTCAAATTTGCAAGACCAACAGCAAATGTGGCCAATTCATTGTCATGATGTCTTGTTGATCTTCCAGCCAGTTCTAGAGCACGAAGACCTTCAGTATCAACAACCAGAATAAAGTCAAAGTTCATCTGTGTTTTCATCTCGTCTGAGACTCTGATCAGCTGCATGAAAGCTCCTCTGGTGCACCTGCCAGCACTGACGGCAAACTGGAGTCCAAACATGGCATTCAGCATGGTGGATTTCCCAGAGCTCTGAATCCCTAAAACTGACAGCACAAAGACTCTCTGGTCTCCCAGTTTCTGTTTGAGTTCATCAAGAACAGCAGAGATCCAGATCACATGAACATGAGCAGCATCTCCATCCATCAGCTCCAGTGGAAATCCAGAGACCATCATCTCTGCTGCAAGACTCGGGAGAGAAGAGAAGTGAATCTGCAGGTCTTTCTTGTTCTTCTTCACAGATGAACATGATTCATAGATCTGACCGATCTCCCTCATGATGTGCTCCAAACCAAGGGCTGCAGCTTGAAGATCCTCAGATATTCTCTCAAGTTCTGATTGTTTAACTGTCAGCTCTTCTGGTTCATGTTTCTCTTTCAGTTTTAAAACCGTTGACCATGTTTCATAATATTTGTGATGAAGAACAAACAAGTCAGCAGATGTATATTCATCCAGGAGTATTCCGAGCCATTTAATGAAAAACATCGTATGTCCAGTATCTGAGGTTATTTCTTTAATGAAGAACTTTATAAACTCACTGATATCAGTTTTATGCTGCATTTCACGGATATTCTTCATCTCTTTTTGTTTTCTGCTGATGTCCAGTTCTATCTCATCTCCTTGAGGTTGATGTAGCTCTTTGTTCTTCTGACTCCACTGATGCCACAGTTTCCCCTGATGAGGCAGAAACGATTCTTTGATTTCTCTCAGATCTTTCTTCTCCAGTAAACTCATCATCTGCTGTGCTGCTTCTCTTCCTCTCCTGCAGTCACCATCATCTTCCTCATCTACTCTGATGTCTGAGTGTTTTGACACGTCTTCAAGTCTGAAAGTGGAAGATGATTCTGAGAGACAATCTTTTATAGCTCTTCTGAGTTCATCAGATACTTCTGACTGATTTCTGTCTTTCAGACCAATCTTATATTTTCCTTTTCGTGTCTTCATGAGGGTTGATTTATCCTCAGTAAAAAGACAAATGAGTGGCTTTGAGCCCTTATAGAGTTCTTCAAGTTTTGTCATGCTTCTGTCATTCTTCTGAAGTTGTGGTAGAAGGACAACATTGACTGAGGCCATTTCAGTGAGGATCTGCAGCTGTTTCTCATGGTCTCCTGCATCACCGTGTAGATTACAGAACGCGACACACTTGGTGAATTTATCATCATATGATCCAGAGGAGCAGAACCAGGCGATCTCCACCACTCCATCCATCAGGACTCTGGTTCTGCTGCTGCCTGGGCAGTTCCTATGGAAAAATGTGTTGTGTTTCTCATTGATCAGACTGTTCATCAGCTGAGACTTGGATGAAGACACAGAGCCAAACCTGAAGAAAAACACCATTGGAGTTTCTGCCTTGTAGATTGGCTCGGTTTGACTGATGGCTTCATTGTTGGTGTTTCTCATCTTCCAGCTCTTGTTGATTTGTCTGAATGTCCAGAGAGGAAACTCAATCTGTTGTGTGAATGGATCAGGAACAAGCAGAGGCAGAGCGTACTGACACTGGGACAGTTTAGTGACCATCAGCTGCTTCAGGAAACCATCAGCACAATGAAACACGGCCATCTGAACATCCATCGGGTGGATTTTCTCAGATTGGCCTGTTTCTTCATTAAACACTGACCCTAAATTGAAAAATAAATCATCAGAATCAGCCCCTTGTTTAAATGAATCATAGCTGGCTTGATCATTGTGAACTTCCTCATTGTTCTCCTTAGTTTTGAGGTATCTTGCTCTGTAGTTCATCATCAGTAGTTTTTGTATAAAAGTCTGAATCAGCTCTTCTTCAGCACAATACTCATGGGACTGTAATGAATGTGCTAACTGAAGAACATCTGCAGCTGTCAGTTTATTGTGATGTCTGCCTTTAAGATGAAGTCTGTGAAATAGATTATTTTTTTTATTCAACACTTCCTGTTGTAGGTGTTGATCTGTACTGACTTCTGATGTTCCATAGTGCTTGTTCTCTGCCTGTTGAAGAAATAAACATTTATTTTACTTTGATCATTTTGTTTTGGTTTTAATCAATTAAATAGTAATACAATTTTACATTTTACAGTTCATAGCATTTAGTGGATTTCTCTTAAATCTCCCCATCACACTGACTGATGCTGTTCTGTGAGTAAACAAATATATTGTGGATGCTTGTGGATCGCTAGATTCATTTATGGTTTGTGAGTGTCTGTTCAACCCATTGTGTGTTATCAGCCTTAGGGGCATGTGATGTGATCAAAATCTTATTTTATTATGAAAAGCAATAGGACAAATAAATACAAAAAATTCAGATCATTTCGTATTTACAATGTAATCCACACATTCATACCAAACTGACTGCATTAGTGTGGTAAAGTTAGTTTTAGTTTTGTGAATTGGTTGTGTACTCAACTTTAAAAACATAGGAAAATGTGCTTTTGTGGTTATCCTTTTAGACTTAACTGTTTATGTACATTTACATCACATTTATTTATTTAGCAGACGCTTTTATCTAAAGTGACTTACAAATGAGAAGAAAAATAGAAGCCATAAGACCAAAGAGAACGTGCTCAAAAGTGCTATGACAAGTCCCTTTAGCCATTTCTTGAAAATGTCCAGTTTGGCATGTCAGGTTTGGCAAGCTCGTCGTCAAATTCATTAGTTAGTTATTCAAGAATGGTTGGGTCTATCAAAAAGCTTTTGATAACTTTTTGTTAGGACCATCTGTATCAATTTAGGTGAAAACCGTCTAGGATGAGTTCGAAAAAGTAGTAAGAAGTAGTTCAAGTAATTTTTTTTTAAATAATGTCAAATATTTAACAAAAAATACTTTGATTGACAGCAGTGGTTCTAGAGGCAAAGTTGTTCAGAATGAGGAAATCTAACAAATGATATGAATATTGTGTTTGTATGTGTGAAACACTGTGTGTGTCATAAAACCGGAGAGCGCCACCTAGTGGCTGATTTCTTTCAAATTTCTCACAGACCTCTAGAGTCATGAGTCAAACCGGCCATTTGAGGCCCTTCACATCTCTATTCAAGCCTCGTTCACATGAATCAATCTCGATTATTTTCACACAATCTAGGAAAGTGTTATAAATTTAATTATATATGCAGACACTCATAGGAGTAATTTTAAATGGCTAATTAGAAATTATAAAGGTAGAAATCGCACATGCCCCCTCAGATTTCAGAAGTCCCTTTAAAGAGCAGGTCATATGGTTTTTTAAAGTGTCCTAATATTGTGTTGGAGTTCCCTACAACAGGTTTAAATGCATCTAAGGTCAGAAAACATTGTAATTTTTCCAAAATATACATTTATACATGCAATTTGTCCATGATTTCAAAACCATTCGTTCGAAGCAGTTCTGAGCGTAAGGTCTGTAAACCCCTCCCTTCCATAAGCCTACTCTGCTCTGATTGGTCAGCTGTTGTGATTGGCACAGAGAGGAAGGAGTACTTGAACAATTTAACGAGCGCTACCATCTGTGTTGTCAAGTCCGCGGTTGTTTTTGATGTTGCGGGTTGAAGTGACCCCAATAACGTCATATTTAGCCCCTGGAATGCAAATTTACCAGGGGAACCCCAACAAAAAGTGTGTATTGTATACCCTGGAGCTTGAATTTTAATGGGGGACCCCCCTTGAAATGCGATTGGGCTAGTTTGAGTAGCGATTTGGGTGGGCTTTGTTGTGACAACCTGGCAACCCTAGCATGCACCTTTACATAAAACAATAGTGCTCCAATTCGCTCTTAAAATAATGACATAAAAACATTTTGTTTAACACTTATGCAAGCGAATTGTGCCCATAGCTAAAGTTTAGCTGCTAACTGCAAACACTTAACAAAACAAAAATGGTGGCTGTGCCGAGTGCTGTACTGTGGTATCGTTGAACACAGCGGTTTTTTTGACATGATGTAAACACACTAACTAGCACAAGTGTTTGTGGGCAGGTCAGAGTGTTTGTATTTCGCGGGCAGGCGGGGATTATGCAAATGTATTACCCAGTGATGTAGACCGGTGAGATCTACATCAAAAAAATGTGAGTTTCACCGCTCCTCTGTTCTGTTCCTGGGCTACATTATCGATGCCAAGGGTATATAAATGGACCAGAAGAAGGTGGACACAGTCCGGCAGTGGCCCATTCCCACTTCTATTAAGGGACTTCAACAATTCCTGGGTTTTGCTCATTTTTATCGCTGCTTCATCGTTAACTTTAGCACCGTAGCAGCTCCCCTCACCTCCCTCCTAAGGAAAACTCCCAAACACCTATCATGGTCTCCAGCGGCATCGGAGGCCATTTCCCAGCTAAGACTGGCATTCACTACTGCACCCACTTTGATTCACCCGAACCCGGAATTGCCCTTCATCGTAGAAGTCGATGCCTCCACTACGGGCGTGGGAGCGGTGTTATCACAGTGGCAGGGGACCCCACCTAAGCTCCATCCCTGCGCCTTCTTCTCCAGGAAGTTATCCCCGGAGGAACAGAACTATGATATCGGCAATCGAGAACTTCTAGCCATCCAACTGGCCCTTGAAGAATGGTGTCATTGGCTGGAGGGAGCTAACCATCCATTTGAAGTTATCACTGACCATCGTGACCTAGAATACCTCAGAGTAGCCAAACGCCTAAACCCTCGTCAAGCCAGATGGGCATTATTCTTTGCCCGGTTTCAATTCACGGTAACTTATCGCCCAGGAACAAAGAATAAAAGAGCCAATGCTCTTTCCCGCGTTCATGCCCCTGACCAAGCCACCCATATAGCCGGAAGCCATTCTCCCGCCAGCCATCATTGTCAGTCCCATCCATTGGGCTATAAATGATCAGATCGCCCAGGCCACCCTCCGTGAACCCGCTCCGCCGGGAGCTCCCGAGGGGCTAACCTATGTTCCTTCAGCTCTACGACTGCCCCTCATGGACTCGGTACACTCTTCCTTAGGATCAGGACATCCAGGCAGCAAACAAACCCTCTCGCTCATCCGCAACCGATATTGGTGGCCTGTTATATCCGGAGAAGTAAGCCGCTTTGTTCAAGGATGTTCCACCTGTGCCATCTCCAAGGTACCACGCCATCTTCCCGAGGGGAAATTGCTTCCACTGCCTATTCCTCGCCGACCCTGGTCACACCTAGGAGTGGACTTCAAGTCAGACCTGCCCACCTCGGACTCCTATACCTGCATTCTTGTGGTCGTGGATCGTTTCTCGAAGGCCTGTCGCCTTATTCCACTAAGAGGTCTCCCATCTGCCTTGGAAACTGCAGAAGCCCTATTCAATCAGGTATTTAGAAACTATGGACTACCTGAAGACATTATCTCTGACCGGGGACCTCAATTTATTTCCAGAGTTTGGAGGGCCTTCTTCCGTCTCCTAGGGGTGTCGGTGAACTTAACATCTGGTTACCACCCACAATCAAACGGACAGACGGAAAGGAAAATACAGGAGATTGAACGCTTCCTGAGATCGTACTGCCATGACCACCAACATAACGGGAGCCGGTACCTTCCCTGGGCCGAGTACGCGCAAAACGTCCCCCGCCAGTCCACCACAGGTCTAGCACCCTTTCAATGCATACTCGGCTTCCAACCACCGCTGTTCCCCTGGTCAGGAGAACCCTCGGAAGTACCAGCAGTCAACCATTGGTTTCAGGAGAGCGAGAGGGTCTGGGACTTGGCACACGTCCATCTGCAAGGGGCAGTCAGGAGGCACAAGAACCAGGCCGATCGTCACAGAGCAGTAACACCTACCTACCACCCGGGTCAAAGGGTCTGGCTCTCTACCAGGGACATACGCCTCCGGCTACCCTGCCGCAAGCTGAGTCCCAGATACCTAGGACCATTCACTATTTTAAGACAGATCAACCCGGTCACTTATCGTCTGAAACTACCCTCAAATAGTAGAATTACTCCTACCTTCCATGCTTCTTTGCTAAAACCTCACCGACCTTCTCTTCTCCCTTCTCCCACAGGGTCTGCCGTGGCTGAGGTGCCTCCTCCTCCAATCGAGCCAGACGGAGACCCCATCTACACCGTAAGCTCCATCCAGGATTCGCGGCGACGAGGAGGCCAACTGGAATATCTGATTGACTGGGAGGGCTTCGGCCCTGAGGAAAGGTCCTGGATACCGCGTAGAGATGTTCTAGACCCCACCCTACTCCAGGAATTCCATATCAGTCACCCTGATCGTCCAGCGCCCAGAGGGAGAGGTCTTCCTCATCGCCACCATCATCGGTCTTCTGGAGCTGCCCGTGGAGGAGGGGGTACTGTCACGGATCCAGCCATTCCACCAGTGTCAGACCCTACAGCCCCACCTTCCCGTTCCAGCTCACCGGAGTATTGACTCCTTGCACCTGCCTCTGCCCAATTAAGAGATGCTTATAAACCCACACTCACAGACACCTAACCATCTGGTCTCGTCTATCGCTAGCAGTGTAAGACTTACCCGACTCCTGGTTTCCTGTTATCCGATCGTCTTCGTCAGTCGCTGGTCATCTGCCCTCGATTCCTATCCACCCGGAAGCACACACGGACTCGAGCATTTGAGATAAGTCTCTCTAATACTGGACATTCCCGTCATATGAACTTACCTGTGTTTTCCCTGAGTGTTTCCCTTCAATAAAGTCCGGTGAACCCTCATCCTGTTTCCCGTGCTTCAGTGGTGCGTGACACCCCTATCATTTTTTTATTAATTTACTAAAATTAGGACTGCATTGTTCTGTAATTATTTGTCCCACTTTTATCTAAATAATCTAACACTTTTTAAAATATATATTTTTTTATTAATTGTATATGAGTGATAGTATTATTTATTATGTAACTAGATAATATAATGATGTAATAATAAATAACATTAATTATAGTCTATTAATTATTGTTATTGTCTATTAATTATAGTCTATTTTACATCAACTCGCACATAGTTGAATAAACAAATAAGTATTTTGCAGTGAGTTTTAGAAAACTAATAGTTATTTAGTTAACTCATATTTAACTCATAATTAATTAACTAAATCAATTTCACAAGTAGTAGTAGAGAAGCTCATTTGCATGTGGCATAATTTTAGGGTCTAGCCCTATTCGGGCATGACTAGTTTTCCAGGGGGTCATTAGATAAATTTGTGTTTCACAGCAATGTACTTTGCGATTTTAATCCCGTCAGAATCTGCCACATCTGTGTTTTTCTCACACACCCTATGTAATAATTCCAGAGCAAATTACCTACCTTTTTCGGTAAACTCAGTGATCCTCTGAGAAAACTAATCCCGGCCGAATGCGAATGTCTGTAATAGCCAACGAATATATTTTGTTTTTTCACAACGCGTTTCCTTGTGTGTTTTGGTCAACATGAACTACCGTAGACGCTCTTAATAGACTGCGTGCCTCCCGGCAAAGAAATAAAAAATTAAATCAAGATCCAGATCACGTAAACTGTTAATGTTACACCCTGATAAAGGGAGAACATAGACATTAATAAATGAAGACACAGACTCGTGCTGTTGTCTCTGCATTAGTCTGTATTGTCTTTCTTACATCAACAAATGTCTACAACGTCTGTGTTCTCTTGCAACTGCAATATGAGTTATTTCCTATATGATAATAATACAGTTCTTTTTTGTGTTCAATATCAATTTGTTCTTCAGTAACTTTTTCTGCTTTTCCTGAATGAGATAACGATTCAGAGTCCCAACTCGATGAAACACTATTCAAACAGTCCATTATAAGGCATGAACTCATTATGAAAGACAAAAAAAATAAAAAATATGAACTTCATTACACAACATTCACTTTCAATTAACATTGTACAAAAATATACACTTTTGTTCCACTTAAACCACTATGAGATACATCTCATTTAATCTTCTCTACCCTAATGTTTAGCATGTTAAGCATGCCGATTAGCATAGGTAACATTACCGTCTTTGTTTGCATCAAACACCATGCTTTCACATATATTCACGGAGATAACCAGTCTCGTGACAACTATATCGCTTTAACTCATAATGAAAATACATTATGTATTTCATACCTGATAAAGGGAGAAAATAGACATTAATAAATGAAGACACGGACTCGTGCTGTTGTCTCTGCATCAGTCTGTATTGGCTGTGACGCACAGCAGAGCTTGTGTCAGCTACAACCTGCAACCTTCAATTTTTACACCTTCAAACCTTCAAAAATTACACTTAAATCACATTGATTCTGTCATATTTTTTATGATCATATTGATCTTTTTTAACC
The DNA here is from genome assembly GCA_018155175.1 of Sinocyclocheilus anophthalmus. Taxonomy (NCBI): domain Eukaryota; kingdom Metazoa; phylum Chordata; class Actinopteri; order Cypriniformes; family Cyprinidae; genus Sinocyclocheilus; species Sinocyclocheilus anophthalmus. The sequence goes on along the minus strand of JADLZN010003960.1, from coordinate 39,827 downwards.
TCTACACACTCCCCCTCAAAATTTAGATGTCGTCCCGACATCTTGAAATGCACAATTTTAATTTTAAATCTTATTAATTTTCCTTCAACATGGGCTATTCTGCTTTTACTATATCAATGTTTTCTTAGCCTGCATTATGCTACAATCTATCTCTGATATACGTACATAAGATATGGGTAGGGATTATAAAATGGTACTGGACTTGGCCATGGTGGAAGTGCTTGCTGCCCAAGGTAAGGCATATTCGGATACTGCTGAACTTCACCACTACAGCTTGTATTATAGCAAGTGGGGGTTCAGAGATGAACATAAGTGAACAGTCGAGGAGCTCGTCTTTCTCTCTGAGGTCTAGGATATCTCTTATCTACCGTAGAATCATTGCATGGCTAAGGTGATACTGTGTGCTCAACATCAAAACATTCTTCCTCACAGTGTTCCATCCCTAAAGAGTCTTCAATTTGAATCAGCTCTCCTTCATCGTCTTCACCAAGGCATTCTTCCTGTGAAAACTCAGTAGTGTCTACTTCCTCTACCACCCTCTCAACATCATTGGTATGCCCAGCCAGTCCACTTGTCTCCCTTTCTAACTTGTCAGCACTTCCGTCACTCCCTTCTCCACGGTGCTGCTGGTTTGGTGAGTAATAAAGACAGAACTCGTCCTCATCCTCTTCTTCATGTTCATTAGTCTTTACAGTATCACTTCTCTTTTGCTTTGTCATCCTTTTTCCTAAAATAGCAGCTTTGTCAGATTGCCCTTCCATTGGCAGGTGATCACATGACAGCAAGAGGTTACCTTTCCTACCTCTGGCTTCACTTCATAAATCGGGAGATCTTCTTTCATTCGCCTCACGACAGTATGGATGGTCTCTTCCCAGTGGTTATGCAATTTGCCCATGCCTCATCCTCTTGGTGTCAGGTTTCTAACAAGTACACGGTCACCTGCAAACAAGGATGCACTTCTCAGTTTTCTATCGTAATGTTTTTTACTTCGCAATGCTGCTTTGTCCACATTCTCTCTTGCTATTTCATGTGCTTCTTGCATCTGTTCTATCCATCTCTGCAGGTATTCCTGGTGGCTCACTGTTCCAGTGCTTTCTTACAAACCAAAGAGTAGATCCACTGGTAGTCTGGGATGCCGGCCATAAAGAAGATAAAAAGGTGAGAATTCTATTATCTCACATCTGGTGCTATTATATGCAAAGATGAGTTTATTCAGAGATTCCTTCCAGTTCATCTTCTGCTTGTCTGTTAATGTTTTGAGCATTTGAAGTAAGGTCCTGTTTAATCGTTCCGTCTGACCGTTCCCTTGTGGGTGGTATGTGTTCTGGAACTGAGGACACAAAAATTCTTTGTCAGCTGGGCTAGAAGCTGGTTTTGAAATTCACCACCTTGGTCGTGGTGTATTCATCTCGGAAATCCAAATCGCAGGGCATAGTCATTAAACAGGCGATCAGCTACCGTTTCAGCAGATTTTGATGTTGTAGGGTACGCCTGTGCAAACCGTGTAAAGTGGTCGACTCTCACTAATATGTATTCGTATCCCCCCTTACATTTATCTAAATGAAGAAAGTCAACAGATACAAGCTCAAAAGGCTGGGTTGTGATAATATTAGTGAGAAGAGCCCTTTCTCTTTACAAGGAGCCTTTCTCCTTACAAGGCTTCTTTTGCTTCAAGCAAGGACAGCTTTTTGCAACATAATGTTCATTCTCTTGTTGCATACTGGGCCAAAAGAAATTGTCTCTGATCAGTGATGTCGTGTGGTCAACCCCTTGGTGACCCATCCAACTGTGCAATTCCTTCATTACTACTGCCTTGTATCTTTCAGGTAGGACATACCATCCTCATCAAAATGAAGCTTCTCCCATTCACGAAGAAGACATCGGCTCTGAGGGGTAAGAGACTTAATTTGGTGGGCACGAGGTCGCATAGCAGTTCATTTATATTTTATTACAGGCCCAATGTGTGGATCCTCCTTTTGACTCTGTTGTATTTCAGCCACTGGAAGAGGCTCATTGTCATCCCTGTCAGGCAAACAAGGAGACAAAGCAGATACTACCCAAGATGAGACATCTTCCTGTACTTCTACATGCAGTGGCAGATGACATTTCCTCTGTACATTGTTCTATCATCCCTTCGATGTCGAGAGGCAATCTTGATAAACTGTCGGCATCTACATTTTCTCGGACAGGGCGGTACTTTATTGAAAAATGGAAGTCCGCTAACTCCGCTACTCACCTGCAGCCGGTTGCATTGAGTTTTGCACTGGATAGTACATACGTGAGAGGTTTATTATCGCTAAAGACTCATGCGTAGTATGAGTAGTATCTAAATTTCTCCGTTATTGACCACTTGAGGGCGAGAAACTCTAATTTACCCGAATGGAGGAGGTAATTTCATTCGGCAGCTGTGAGGGTTCGAGATCCGGACGGATCTCATTACACTGAGTTTACCATCCTGCTTTTGGTACAATAATGCCCCCAGACCTTGGTTTGAGGCATCCGTACGAAGAATAAAGGGCAGCGAAAAGTCCGGGAATTCGAGGATAGGTGGTTCGACCAGATGATTGATACATTTTTCCAAGATCTCTTGGTGGTCATCCTTCCAAACCAGGGCTGGAGCACAATGAACCGTAATCCAGCATATTTTTTTCTTTCGTTCTGTTAACCTGTCAATGATTTAAGTGAAATATATTTTGTGTATATGCCTATATATTCCTTTTTATGTAAGCCTATAGTTTTATTCTGTTTTCTCTGTTCACAGAAGCGCTGCAGGTGCATGTGATCTGTTGAATCCTTCTTACACTATCCTCAGATAAACTCTTAATGCCAGTGCATTGCCATTGCGACTTATCTATGATGAGTTCACAGCTGAGCGCGGGCATTTCACTCGTTGGATGCGTAAGCATCAGATTTGCATAAGCCGTACTACTGGAATTCGTGATTGGTTGACAGTAAATTTCAAATATTAAATGGAACGATGAAATAACGTTATTAACCGGTTAATGGCCATTTCATATTTTCGATTCTGTTTGGAACTATAAAATTTGATTTAATTTCTGTTTCTGTTCCTGTCAAAATTTCGTTCATTTCCAGTTTTCGTTTTCGTTCCTTGAACCGGTTCAGAGCCCTGTTCCAAACTATTGGTTGGTTCGAAGGCACACTATTCTTCACTTTACTTCGTTTGGAATTTTGGAAAGTGTTTCCACTCCCGGGGTGCCCTTGAGTAAATCATACAGTGGTCCAGCAATCTTTGAAAAATCCTTAATATATTGTCTGTAGTAACTTAAGAGGCCCATCACAGTTCACAGCTGCCAGACGGTACTTGTTCTCTTTTCCTTCCAAGCTCGCACAGCATCCGTGTCAGCTGGATCCACTTTGCTACCTTCAGCCGACACAATTTTTCAGAGATAGCGGATTTCCCTTTTGAACATCCCACATTTGCTTGGCTTCAATTTTATTCCGTACCATCTAAGCTGCTGCAGTACCTCCCACTCATGGTGGACATGGTCTTCAAAGGACTTGCTGTAGACTAAGATGTCATCAAGGTATGGCACACATATCTGGTCTCTCAAGCTCTCCAAGCATTCCTCCATACACCTTTGAAAGGTAACTGGAGCATTCATCAATAGTGAAAACCATGAATTACCGCCCAGGTTGTCAAGGATATCTTGGACTCTGGGAATTGGCTGACAATCAGGATGAGTCTTCTTATTCAGCTCCCTGTAATCCACACAAAGACGGAGGCTTCCATCCCTCTATAGAGTGGTTTTAGCACAGAGATGTATGAAAGTGCAACAGGAACTGTGTATTTTAGGGATATTTTCAGGGTTAGATTTTCTATGCACCCAATCTCATCATCTGACTTGAAGAATAACGCACATTCCTCTCATAACATCTTGTGTACTATTTTCTTTTCAGACTGACTCAGGTGACTCAAATCGACTGGAGGATTCCAGACATCACCGGCGAACTCAACACTGCTTGTTTGGATGGGATTCACTAATGCAGGTATAGAATGACTTAGCTGATCAAATGACATGGATGGATAAACAGCTTGTATACCATGTGCTGTCCCTATAACAGTTCTTCCCCACAGGACAATGTCATGGTCCGTTGGATTCCGAGCATCAAGTATGATGTATGGTGGGGCACTCCTCTTTACCTTTACAAGTGTTTCCTGATACTCTAGCCCTTCTGCCCATTTGGGATCAAGATCGGGTTCAAACATCAAAGTGATGTCCTCCTTCAGTGGACTCATCTTTATTCGGCACTCAACCTGCAAAGAGGTATGCTTGGGAATTAATACCTTTTCACTGGGAATCCTCACCACATGTTCATGTGACTTTTCTGCTTTTACAAGTTCTATAAAAGCTTGAATGTGATTTATCTCTAAAATCGGGGAGAACCATATTCACTGTTCTCTTGAACTGTTCCCCACATGCTGGATATTTCACCTGTACTGCTTGTCACTATGAACTCAATAGCATTGTAACCAATGATGGGATGGGAGAGATGTTTCCCCTTTGTTACCAGCATGGGTATGACAGAATCTATGCAGTCACCGTTTTCTCCTGGCAACCGAAGCATGACTTCTATCCACCCAACGTAAGGGATATCTTGTTCGTTTGCTGCTATTATCTGAAGTGTCAGATGCGTCGATTATTTCAGAAAGCTGCCACAACCTCACATCAGGTAATATTTCATTTTTCCACCACTCATCAATGATACAAACTTGAGATCCTGTATCCCACAATGCTGTTGTTTTAACTCCATGGATATAACAATCAATGAGACACTGTTTTTCCACTAAAGTGGCCACACTCAGTGATTTGTTTGAATTTGTTATCATTTTGACACTTAATTCTTTTACACCTTTATGTCCTTTCTGTTGGCAGTCTTTCTTGTGTTTGCCCCAGTGGTGAGCCTGACATAATTTGGAGCAATATAGAGCTTTGTGGCAGGATGTACATACTCTTAAATTATGGCCACCGCCCTTCATCCCACACCCTGAGCATTATTGGTGGGACTCTAACATTTGGCATGTTACTCCCTGTCCCGTGGAAGTAACCCTCTCTCCTTTAAATGAGCATCCCTGGACAAGTTTACTGCCCTTGCTCTACAGCCCGCAAAGAAATGCTCACTGCTTCCACATCTATAGCAGTGGGTGAAACAATTGTCAGTGTCACACTGCTGACAGTTGAAGCATCTTCTTCGTTGACTTCTTGTCTGGGTGGAAAGACGGTATGGTGCAAATCCTTGGAACTGAGCTGTTCTCCCTCTCTGTCCTGGATTGTAATTGGGCCAATACCCAGGGAATGGGCATTCGGGGTGGGTAGCTGAGGCATAGTTTCGGAAACCTGGTGAGGACAGACCCTGTTCCACAGCTGTCTGGGACAACTGAATTGACTCTCTGATCTGTGACACTTCAGCGCTTAGACTCTTTAATAGTGCCATGTAGGGGTGTCCCCAATTTAGGATTTGCATAGTCGAATCGGAATTTTTGAATCTTGCTGATAGGTGACTGATAGTCGATTCATGAGTTTGGGGGCAGGTGGCAAAATACATCACCAAGAGTCAAGTCAGACATTCGACAGTCATAAATACTGACGTTAACACACAGGGAAAATGTGTGACGGATGTATCACAGATACAAAAATAATGTTTTGATTAAAAGGTAGTTAACATTAAACGTCAGCGAAACCCTAAGAATTCACAACAATTTTTACAGTAGTGCTCTCATTATAATGTTATGTATATGACAGTAGTTATTAATGTTCTGTATTTTTGTTTTCAGCTGCCCGCGCTGAAGATGGCCAGTAGAATGAAGTATTTGATAGCAGGTTTTTAATCAATGGGATTTAATCATTTATCTCATATAGAATACGCTTCGTTATTTATACAACATAACGTTAATATTACGACTTACAGGTGCATCTCAATATAGAATGTCGTGGAAAAGTTCATTTATTTCAGTATTCAACTCAAATTGTGAAACTCGTGTATAAATAAATTCAATGCACACAGACTGAAAAATCTTTGGTTCTTTTAATTGTGATTATTTTTGCTCACATTTAACAAAAACCAACCAATTCACTATCTCAACAAATTAGAATATGGTGACATGCAATCAGCTAATCAACTCAAACACCTGCAAAGGTTTCCTGAGCCTTCAAAATGGTCTCACAGTTTGGTTCACTAGGCTACACAATCATGGGGAAAGACTGCTGATCTGACAGTTGTCCAGAAGACATTCATTAACACCCTTCACAAGGAGGGTAAGCCACAAACATTCATTGCCAAAGAAGCGGGCTGTTCACAGAGTGCTGTATCCAAGCATGTTAACAGAAAGTGAGTGGAAGGAAAAAGTGTGGAAGAAAAAAAAAGCACAACCAACCGAGAGAACCGCAGCCTTATGAGGATTGTCAAGCAAAATCGATTCAAGAATTTGAGGGAATTCACAAGGAATGGACTGAGGCTGGGGTCAAGGCATCAAGAGCCACCACACACAGACGAGTCAAGGAATTTGGCGACAGTTGTTGTATTAGCCACTGAACCACAGACAACGTCAGAGGTGTCTTACCTGGCTAAGGAGAAGAAGAACTGGACTGTTGCCCAGTGGTTCAAATTCCTCTTTTCAGATGAGAGCAAGCTTTCTATTTCATTTGGAAACCAAGGTCCTAGAGTCTGGAGGAAGGGTGGAGGATCTCATAGCCCAAGTTGCTTGAAGTCCAAAGTTAAGTTTCCACAGTCTGTGATGATATGGGGTGCAATGTCATCTGCTGGTGTTGGTCAATTGTGTTTTTTGAAAACCAATGTCACTGCACCTGTTTACCAAGACATTTTGGAGCACTTCATGCTTCCTTCTGCTGACCAGCTTTTTGAAGATGCTGATTTCATTTTCCAGCAGGATTTGGCACTGCCCACCTGCCAATAGGCACCAAAAGTTGGTTAAATGACCATAGAGTTGGTGTGCTTGACTGGCCAGCAAACTCACCAGACCTGAACCCCATAGATAATCTATGGGGAATTGTCAAGAGGAAAATGAGAAAGAGACCAAAAACTGCAGATGAGCTGAAGGCCACTGTCAAAGAAACCTGGGCTAACATACCCCCTCAGCAGTGCCACAAACTGATCACCTCCATGCCATGCCGAATTGAGGCAGTAATTAAAGCAAAAGGAGCCCCTACCAAGTATTGAGTACTTGTACAGTAAATGAACATACTTTCCAGAAGGCCAACAATTCATAAAAAAACATTTTTTATTGGTCTTATGAAGTATTTTTAATTTGTTGAGATAGTGAATTGGTGCGTTTTTGTTAAATGTGAGCCAAAATCATCACGATTAAAATAACCAAAGACTTAAACTACTTCAGTCTGTGTGCATTGAATATATTAATACATGAGTTTCACAATTTGAGTTGAATTACTGAAATAAATGAACTTTTCCACAACATTCTAATTTATTGAGATGCACCTTGTTACGCCCTGTCTAGGGGTAGAGCGCAACATGAAGGAAAAAAAAACAAGCGTGAACAATCAACTTCTTTTTGTTAATATTTATTTGGGAGTTCACTTTCAGGAGCCGACGGTGCCAAAATAATAAACAAAACGTTCTTAATATTAAACCCTCTAAATTACCTATCCGGAGTAAAGAAACTAAAATAAAATACAATTCTCTAACCTAACTACCTAATCCAAAAACACAGATCCAAACGTTACAAAAACAAACGATGGTGTCTGACTCCTTACTTTCCCAATAACTATTTACAATAAATATTTACAAAGAAACATCAAGTTCAGAGGGAGAATCCAGAATCAAAATCGTACAACAGGCAAGGGTCGGGTAAGCCAGATTACCCTTACACAAACAATTAATATCCAGACAATCTCTCTAAGCCTACAAATGGGGTAAAACAGCACAAGCACTGCACCAACAAACAGCATGGTTTACAAAATGGCCACTACCACCACACCCCCTTGAAGGAAATGCTGTCATCTCTTTTAAGGGAGAGAAGACCAATCAGAGGACGACATCAATGAGTCTGCAGGAACCAATCAGCAGCAACCTGGGCAGACACACACAAACCAGCAGAACAAAACACAACAAAACTATAGGGTCGTAACAACCTGTATAGGCTATCTGCACATGAACGTGTCTGCGAGGCTCTGAATGAACTTCTTTTGTGGACGCTTTCTTCAAACAACAATGTGCAGAAACATGGCAACTAAACTCTATAAATCGGGAGATTTATAAAAACTCTAAAAAGAAAAGTGCTTTACTGCACAACCAAATGCATCTTATACAAGATAAATAATATATACACTATATAAACCGGCTGACATGTTTTGAAATCCCTTGTACCTGAAAAAATCCAGTCTTTCACTCTGCCTTTGTCAGTTTGAGTCTTGTTAAAGTTTTAAATCCCTGCCGCCAAGATGCTTCTCTCTCGGTCACGGATTATGGAAAGTGAAACTTAACTTAAATCTATAGGGGAGGTTGAATATATTCAGGTACTTCAAAATATTTATTTGAAGCTTCTTTTTTTCAGATTCTTATTTACAGCATTATCATAATAGGTTGTATATTAACTTATTGGGAAAAAAACTGGTATTTCTATGTTAAATCAGACATTTGAGCACCCCCATATATCCAAAATGGCATGTGTAACTGTCGTAGGTGCCCGCCTCCCACGCTGGAGACCACGGTTCGAATCCCTGAAGTAGAACCGGTTACACATGATCATAACACCTCTGCGACTGTGAGATTGGTAATCGAATCAGCCTCTTCCTATCGAAGCATTGAATCTTCGACTATTCGGGGTCACTCCTAGTGCCATGTTTGATTTTATTTCTCTGAGTTCATGTAACAAATCAGGGTTATGCTTATTTTTATTTTCCATAAGTGACGTTTTCCATGTTTTTCTGGGTGACTGAGAATCGTTGCATTCCACCCCCACCCCCCCCCCCCCCCACCCCCCCCCAGAATGCACCACCACTGGACGATGCTGGACTGCAGTTTTCTGTTTCAGTCATGCATGCAAGGTGTAATTTCTCTAACAACAGCTCATCACTCACATCTGTTTGTTGCAGGTATGGCTTCATATCCCTCTGATGTAGTCATTTTTCAGACCGGTAAGAACTGTATGCAGAAACATATTTTGCACTAGAATGGGGTCATATTTGAGACTAGATTCAGCTTCCTGTAATGCAAATAGAATCTTCTGCCTAAGATCTAAAACATGAATTACTGTCTTGGACTTCCGACATCAGTTTCTTGTGCAGCTTTGTTGTGCCCCTCTCCTGGTAATGTGAGCGAAGGATCCTTCTCAAGGTAGGCAGTGTTAAGTTTGCTTTGCCCTCTAGATAGCTGCGTAACTGCATGCCAGGTACAATGACTTTAATGACTGCATGGACTATTTCATGTTCAGGGACATTCTTCTTTTTGCCGTTCTCGATTTGATGTGCCAAGCTGAAAAACTAAGTTTATTTTTCTGCCCTGGTTCACCAACCTGCACAGATATTTTAAACTCAAGTTATTTTGATCTCTGCAACGCCCAGATGTACAAAACAGACCCTCCCACCTTTGTTATAAACATGGAGATTAGTCCCGTCCGAATTGGTACATGAAAATGGCAGACGTCCCCTTACGAAAATTAACCATGGTTTTACCACAAATAAAACCAAAAAACCATGGTTACTATAGTTAAACCATGGTAACCACAAATTAACCATGGGTTTGCTACTCTAACCATAGTTTAACCATGGTATTTGTAGTAAAACTGTGGTTATACAAATGGTAATGAATATGCCAAAAAAACATGGTTACAACACTTTTACTATAATAAAATCATGGTTATTTTTGGGTGATAAGAATCGAAACTCTAACGTAGTTTAGAAAACTAATCCCGTCCGAATAGGGCAATATGTTTCCAAAGCGACGAAGTCTCAAGAACATGCGCCGTAAACCTGCATGTGTTTTTTTTTAAACACGTCGAGCTTACATCTGCCCTATGAATGCAAAAGGCTCTCCAAATATAGGGCTGAATAGGAAAAAAGGTTATTAATGGGTCTGTCCAGTAACTAATGATGAAAGTGCAGTTTGCAGAGAAGCATTTCAGTTACTCACAGTGGACTGTCTGACTTAAAGCAGCATGCCGGTGACAGACATTCATAGGCTACTCATAAACGTAGGCTTATTGTTTTTGTTTTTTTTCTCTTTTGTATTTGGTTAATCTATTAGTATAATATTCCATACATTGTCAGGGCTTGGTAGAAAGATAATTATTATATTTTTTAGACAAAGTAGACAGATTAATTAATAGACTATAATTAATGTAATTTATTATTGTATAATTATATTAATCTTATGTATACATAATAAATAATCCTATATCTTTCATATACAATTAATGACATTTTAACTTTTTTTTCTTTTAAAAGTGCTAGATTATTTAGATAAAAGTGGGACAAATTATTAAATAATAATGTAGTCCTAATTTAAGTAAACTAATTAAAAAAAAAATTTTTTCATATCAGAACATCCAGGTAACAGATCCAGAATTGTAAAAAAAAGATAAACTGGTTCAGAATGACTGTCACGATCACAGGGCACTCGATAACAACTATTGGCCACTCGATCATTCTCTTTGGGAGAGAAAAGAAACAGGAGAGTAGAGCATGAGTGAGTTGCAGAAGATAAAAAGGCTGCTCGCCGCCGTCGAAGGGCCAGCAGAGAGAGGGAGTTCACGTTCGAAAGGGAACTGGATGTGCGCTTTTAAATAAATGAATTGGCTCTGCTCTCTTAGATATTGCGTGTGCGCCCTCAAACGTTGTCCTTGCATTATTGAAGACCAGAAGGGCTTTTTTAATTCAGACGAAGAGCAGGCTTATCCCACTAAATGGAAGCAAGCTAGTTACAGTCAGCTTTCTCTAGTTATTTATTTTATTACTTAATACTTATTTGAGTTAAGTGACTATTGTAAATATGCATTTATTAAATTATTTTATTTAGTGCATTTGTATTTTGTTGTCATTCCCGAAACTTTGCAAAGTGTGTGTGGCCGAAAAACAAAAGTTCTGCATTTTGAATGGATTATAGCCTAGAAAGCTTGCAAAGAGCACTGCCTTTATAATCACTAAAAAGCTGTCACTGTTCATTGCGATCTTACAAAGTTGTGTTATGACCAATGAATCTCTCTGCGCAATCAATCTATTATTTACATTGGATATACACTCAGTATGTTATAATGAGAGGATTCGACTGTATAACTCAGCACGGAACAAAAACTGGTGTGTTGCAGCCTATTAGACAAAACCAGCATGTGCTGTCATGAGGATGATGAAAATGTTTTCATTTGAGTAAAGCCTTCAAGTCCCTTTAAGTGTTTTTCTTCATTGAATATGTACAATTTCTCTTGTGGTAACATCTAATTTATTTGATTTTATTCAACCCAAAAATATTAACCTAATTAACCTATACATTAGGTTACAGTGATAAAATGAAATTTAAGGGTTAGATCAGGTAGAAATAGCTCCCCAAACAACATTTGCAGGTTTGCACATTTTGCACAAAATGTTCTAGACCCGCCCATGATACCCAGCTCTACAAACAGCTATCAGAAGAAAAATTACAACTATTTTTGCAATTCTGGTGGGGTGGAGGGGGAGGACTCCGATTTTTGTATGTAAGGAAGATAAAGAGAATTTGCAAAGAAGGACAATTATATGCCTGCTCTAAAAACTGGAGAAGGAGATTGCTATTTCTAGGAGCTTCAGAGATGTTAGCTAAAGTCATTGATAAGGTGCATACTGACTGTATTTTGACAGGAGAAATTTGGAAATGTGGAGAGAAAGTAAGAAGAGGAAATCTGCATGTGTTAGAGAAATGTATGGCAACTGAAAGCTCTTTCGAAGGTACATTCTCTTTGTCTGAACTTAAAAGAGCTATTGCTTATGTTTTTGTCAATTCTGCTGGGTGGAAGGGGAGGACTGCTGATTGTTTTGTAGGGTAAGAGAAGATAAAAGGAGGCGTGATTTGCAAAGCATGAGCAATATATGCCCTTGCTCTAAAAACTTGAGAAGGAAGTGATTGCTATTTTAGTCGGAAGCTCAGAGGACCGAGTGGTTTTTTCTTTTTTTTTTTTGTTTATTTTAATTTTTGTTTTGGTTTTTGTTTGTTTTTATTTTTTTGATTTTTTTTTGTTCGCTAAGTGTCCATTGAGGGCAAATGGTTGCATCCTGACATAGTGTATTTTGGTGACAGGAAGTAAATGTGGTGGAGAAGGATTTGGGATGCGTAATAAGAAGCCCGGGAAAATCGTGCATGTGTTAGAGAAATGTATGGCAACTGAAAGCTCTTTCGAAGGTACATTCTCTTTGTCTGAACTTAAAAGAGCTATTGCTGGGGCAAAGAAATCATCTCCAGGATATGCTACAGTGTGATGGAACGTTTGGAGTTATTCTACTAACCGTGGATAACAGGCATACATCCCTGAAGTTGGAAACATTAAAAACCTTGCAAAGATCATTCAGAGGTGACAAGCTTAGAATTTCATTGAATGTGAATGTTATCATTCTTTCCACAAGTTCACACTTGATGTTAGTACTGTTTGTTTATAGCTTATATTTATACTTATGCATGTGACATACACCATTTATCAAAGCAACGTAAACTACCAACAGGATTTTTTTTCTTTTTCTCTCTACCCACAATGGATTCATTTTAAAAGTCAAAATGTCTTTTTTGGTAGAGTAATATAATTTGGTGGTGGTTCATATGTATACACACACACACACAACACCACAACACACAACAGAGGTGGAGGGAGAACATCGACGGAGGGCGTGTCACAACACAATATCACTAATCTCTAATTTTTTTAATTGATGCAATAACGAATCAAACCTGAGTATGTGATCCCATCGCCTCTGATCGGATATCTTGTTCGGGGGGAGTATGGGAGAGTCCCTAGGGCTGCATCTGTAAACTCTGTAAGCTATGTCTATATATACGGCGTGATGCGGTAAATGCTTTGCATTCTTAAAATCACCTGTCATCGTAAGAAAGTGAACGTTTTTGTTATTTATTTTTGTGGGGAGGTCTTTGATTAATTCACATTCACTATTTCTGTCTTTATTATTTTTATGATTTTAATAATTCACAGACTATATGTAATATTTGTTTTAATTATTGATATGAACAGAATGTTAGAGAGGATATGTAAATCTTGAAAAAGTTTAACTAGAAAGAAATGTAGAGGAACTAGTTTTGCCAAGCTGTTCTTTAGAAAAGTATTTCCTTCTATTGTGTTACGGGGGATCCCCCCTTCCAGTCAGACAGGTTCTCAAGATCACTGAAAATATATACTGGTAGATACCTACACTGTAAACCCCGAAGAGTTAACAAAACTAAAAAAAAAAAAAAAACATAGCCTAATTTTTTTTTAGTTAATAACTATTATGCCGTTAATTTTTTGAGTTAAGCTTAAAAATCATGTTTTCAGAAAGATATAATTGTATACAGGCACTATGTACTTTTTGACTAAGGTTTAATTAAAAGGTTTCTTTAAGTCTACTCACAATACTGATGTTATTATGACCTCAGTTGTTTCCGATCACTTAGCTGTTGTAATTAAGGTTAACAAAACTTTAAAAAATACTTAAAAATGAAGTTATATAAACTCATTAAATATTAGTATTACTTAACTCGGTATTACATAGTAGAACTTAACTCAAACACTTTAATATCACTATACTCAAAATCATGTGGCTCAAAACTTAAAAACTTTGTGGCAACTGATTGCCTCAAACACATTGAGTACTACCATTAACTTGAGTAATGTCTTTTGAACAGTATTTTCTTGACCTCTTCCGTTTAACACAGCACAAATTAATATTTTAAAATACAATCATATATTGTGAGTACACACACACTGTATAGTTCTACATCTAAAAATCTACATTTTCCACAATACCACAAAACTTTTACAACCCCAAAATGTAAATTTCATTAACAATATCAAATGCACATGTACTTTGGTACATCTGGATAAATGAAATTGAATTATTTTTTAACAACTTTTTAAACAAAAGCTTCTTATTTTTTTGCATTCTGCTTTGAAATTCTATTAATCCCGATAAACTCAAAACTTACATCAAACACACACAATAACATTGAAACAATCAAATAAGTACATTGACACATTATACTTTTAAGCAGTGTTGGGGAAAGTTACTTTAAAAGTAATGCATTACAAAATTGCATTACTCCATTAAAAAAGTAAATAATTACGTTACTTAATTACTTTTATGGAAAGTATTTGTTACGTTCTTTTGCGTTACTTTTTTTAATCTGGACAGCTCTTAGCTTGTTTGTTTGTAATTAAAAAGTTATATTTTTGGCAAATATAAAGGCCCTTTTCACACCAAAAGGAAATGAATAAGCCTCAGGCTGAGGGAAGTACAGTAGAATTCAGACGAAAACATTTCACCACAACACGTCATACAATAAAACAAAGCACACAAATGCTTCGTCGTATAGTCATTTTGCTTATGTGCGTGAGACGGTGTGATAGCAGGATCATCGAAGGTCAGAATGCAAAGACATTGGTTAATAGAATGGGATTAAATACATAAAGCATATTTGTGTTGTTTAACATTTAATTATTGCAGGTTTGCGTCATATTCTGAGTTGCATTATTTTTATTCATTTTGAGGAATACTGAATCTGTTTTTTATTTTTTTTTTGTGAGTGAGATGAATTAATACATATTAATATTTATTTTAGAACTACAGTAACAAAATCTGATTTCTCTCAACATTGGGACAGGAGACCTTTCAGTCAATAAATGGGAAAACAAATTAACTGGTGTTACTTATTTGAAAAAGTAACTCATATTCTCTTGTAAATTAAAAAGTTATGCGTTACTTTACTAGTTACTTAAAAAGTAATCTGATTATGTAACTCGCGTTACTTGTAATGTGTTACCCCCAAAACTGCTTTTAAATGTAAAAGTGTATTCATCAACAAGTAGTTCAAATTAAAACAAATAAGGTTTATTAACTAAAAAATTAAGAAAAAGTCAAAGGAACTCAAAATGTCTAAGTTAGTAGAACTTCTAAAAAAATAAGTTCACTTTACTTAATCTATTTAATTACTTTGAACAAGTGCTATAGCTAACAATTTTTTTGTTCTAAGAACATTTTCCAAAGTTTTTATTTTTTATTTTATTGGGAATGTGAAAATGTGCAGTTTTCGTAATGTTAGTGAAACATATTTTTAAAGGTTAATATGATGTTCCTGAAACATTATTTCGACTTAATTATAATTAACAACTCGACATGCTAGGAATGTTGATTTGTAACATTCCAAGAACATAAAAATGTTCAACTTCCTTAAAGCTAAATGAATGTCAAAGGTGTCAGGGTTCTGTCACTTCGGTCTAGTGTAATCGAGAACAGATGCAAATCGGACCATTCTAATTCGTGAATGAATCGTTTGGTTGCGCATTATTGCTCGAACCGACGTGTTACAGGTTTCATTGCAAAATCAGTTTCATTCCTGGAAGTCAGAACACCGGCTTCTACATGCGCTCGGACACAGTGATATATTATACGGGAGTAACGATAATTTTATAAACTTAGTGAAGTCAAAGTACGCCTCATTAATGCTTTTGGAAGGTAAAAGATGAATGTAAAAGTAAAAGTTACTCAAAATAAAACGACTCCAGTAAAGTACAGATACTTGAAAAATGTACTTAAGTACAGTAACGAAGTAAAGCTACTCAGTTACTGTCCACCACTGAAATATATGTGGCATTATTGCAAAAGCGGGCACTTCAAAATAACTCAAACAACAAAAACAAATTCTAACCTTTGAGAAAAATACTGTTTTTTTTATGTATTTTATAATGTTTCAATATATATTTACAAAATATATATATCAGAAAAGTTGTGAGAGGAGCAGTTAGCCACTTCCAGAAAAAGGAATGGATCTCTATGGGCCTCTGCTGGATATATATGGTCATTACACTTTTATTTCAAAAACTGTAATTTCTACAAGTTTTTCTCTAACCAGCAGATGGCAGAATTCTACACCTAACACCTAGATCAATATCCAGAAACAACTTAAATTAAATTTAGATCAACATTTAAGTGATTTCTTTCATGAAAATGTAATTTTTAACATGCAAGCTATGGTGTGGTTGAGAATTTTTCGGTAAATAGGAACAAAAGTAATTCACATGTCCCAAAACCACAGCATTAATCTATAGATGAGAAGTAAACAAAAAAAAATTATATATTATTTGTATGATTAAAAATTTATAATTTTTTTTACAATTACTCTATCAATTTTGGGGTCATACTGACCCCAAATACCATTAGTGTAAACAGGAAATGAGAACCATATGAGGGTTAATGTGTCTTAATGTACTAAAACAGTGACAGTGGAGGACTAAATTCATTATGCAACCTTTTAAAGCTGCAGTCCGTAACTTTTTTTTGGTTAAAAATGATTCAAAATCAATATTTGAGCAAGTACATAAACAGCCAGTGTTCAAAACTATCACTTACTTTAGCCCAATTCACAACAGTTAGCTTATAATAATGTTTTCTAATTTGAGTGGTACTGGTAGGTTTTTGCGGGAAATTCGAGCATGCTGCTGCGTCATTACGTCGCGTCTGTAAACATAAAGAAGTTGTCCGGCTAGTATGCTATATCGCAGGTGAGGGTACTGCAGGTGACGGATCGTTTAGCCTTTTCTCACAGCAGCCAGAATAATTAAATGTATCATTTTGATGGCGGATTGTTATCCATAAAGGATTGTGTTTATGAAACACATGTGACTGAAATTAAATTTTAGTTCAGTAATAAATGTGCTTCTGATTAAAGATAGCCTGGGATTACACAAGATTTGTATTTTAAAGACAACCAGTTCGAAGGGAGCATAGTTTGCTTTTTGGGTTAAAATTATTTCCTAATATGAAATTCGATTGGTATGACAATTAGAGATTAGACTGTATAGAAATTTAAATCTACACGCTAATACACACTATAGTCAATGCTGATGTTGTTAACATTAATACATTGAGAATGAAGTATAACAATAATAATAATTTGAACGGTTTGATGTGATATGAGCTAATTTAGATTAAATCACCATTGGTAGCGCGATTTATGTAAGGCTATTCTATTTCCTCAGTTTGGTCTAACCAAAGCGCCATACTGTTCATCCTCATTTCAGCTTACCATATTAACGGTGAATTTCTTATTTGGGTCATATATTCCAAGACGTAGGCTAGAATCTGTGAGTGCAAAGTACAATATCCACACCTGTGCTGTGACTGACTGCGACACACACATATTCCTCAAAACATTAGATTAATCCGTGCTGGAGCCGTGCCGGCGCACAAACCACGCAGGAAAGATAATTCCGAAAGAAACTAAATAAAAAAAAACATACACGAGCTTGCACATTGCATGTGTTCAAACAGAATGGCAACAAAGAGACAAAACTTACTGCAGCTTTAATAAAGAATAGGCCTACTATTTACTGACAATCAAAATATGAGCCAGAGTATGAATGTAACGTTCTAAATTGCACGATTCCCCATAGAAAATTCTTAATTAATGGACTAAGACAGTATAAAAAGGGGCGAATTACAGTTTATTAATACAGAAAAGCAGACCAAAATATGAACAGAAAGTGCTCATTTGCACGTTAAGCATATTCCTCCAACTAAAGAAAACGTTTAACGTGGCTTAATGAAGATGGTGATAAAAAAGACCAAATATGCTATAGAAATTATTAAAAATATATACTATATATAGGCTACTATGAACAAGCAAGCAGATGAGCCCAGAATATGAGCTGAACTGCACGATAAGCATTTTCTCCCCATAGAAACCTGCACATAACGTTGAAAAAACCATTATTATAAGACCCTGGTATGGAAGAAAATGATTCGTCATTATTACATAAATGATTTTATAAAAAATAGAACGTTATCATGTAACAGGTATTTAAATTGTCGAAACTGGGTAAATATATACCTGTCTCATATATATATATACAATATACAATTGTATATAATACTCTGTTTAGTAGAATTTACGCAAAATTGTTCAATGTCACACCCTAAGTGGTTACCTGATCAAAGTGAGTGCTTCTCATTTTATTGCTGTGATATCACAAGCTGCTTTAACTTCCTGTTCTGTCTCCTCCTCTTCCCTTTCTTTATTGTAACCTCATGGGAGAGGTGGGTTTCTTTTGATTTCCTGATAATCTTATTTAATCTTTACCTTAATTACTGTTTTTATATCCTTATTTTCACTCAAATTCATGTTTTTAATGTTTCTCTCCTCACCTGTGTTATGTTTGTTAATTTACTCTTCTTGAGTTATATTTCTGTCTTTTACTTAAATATGCGGAAGCGAGAGCACATGATTAAGTGTACAATCCATTTATTTTATAGAGAATAATAAGGGCATTTTCATCTGTGAGGCTGCTTATTTGTTCTATGTGTATCAGAGATTAAATGCTTCCAGTGAAGTATCTGGTTCCACAAAGTCACACAACGCAGACACAAGTATCGCAAATGGTGTCGACAGCCATACATTTAGCCTGGCATCGTGAGTCAGCCGGTTACATGTGTACAGGTAATCAACGCACTAATCCATTAAGCCACATTAAGAGTTTTCTTTATAATGTTTTTTTTCTACAGGGAAGAAAACACATGAAGCTTTGCGCGTTCCATTCATATTTTGGGCTCATCTGCTTTCCTCTGCGTAATATATTTTATTAATAAAATGTGTTCCAGATTTGGCTCTTTTTATATCACCGTCTTCATCCATTAGCCTTTTTAGTGTTTTCTCCATTCGTCCATTAGCATTTTCTTTATAACAGTTTTCTATGTGGGAGAAAAAGCTTAACGTGCATTAGCCCATTGCGTTCATATTCTGCTAATCTGTAAATAGTATTTTATTAATAGTAAAATTATTAATAATGTTATTAATATTAATAGAGTTATTAGCATTATCAGTATTTATTATTATTGAATTTGGTCCTCCCATGTCACTGTTTTAAAACATTAAGCAACATTAAGCGTTTTAGAATGTCCCAAAACTGTGCCTTGAACTAAGCACTGACTGTATTTCTTTATACTTGAGTTCAAGTTCAAAATAAAACTCTATGAAATGCTCCATTGTGAACGTATGGTGCTGTATGAACCACTGCGAGCTCTAAAGTAAACAGGAAGTGTTTGTACTCAACTGGTTTTGCAAGAGAATGCAAATATCTTTGAAGTGACGTGACGTGACGTGTGACATGTGGCCAAGTATGGTGACCCATACTCTGAATTTGTGCTCTGCATTTAAACTATCCAAGTGCACACAATTCAATTCAATTAAATTCAAGTTTTTGTACGGCACGTTTCGCGATACAAATATTGCAAAGCAACTTCACAGCAAATTAAGTTTCTACAATATTTAGTGGTAGCTTATCAGTGGTGACTGTCAGTAAATGTACATTTGGCAGAAATGTACGGAAAAATCAATTAAAGACGTAATCAAAAAGACGAAGAACACTATTAACAGCAATTACTATATGATGCAATCAAACTTATAGCAAAACGTGGTAGTTCTGTATGTTGTTTCAGGGTTGGCATCATCTGAGGTCCTCTGAGGGGGTTGCATCATCTCTTCTCAGGTGATCTGGATCCAGACTGAAGCTTGTGTAAATCCTAGTTACCACGGGATGTCAATCCCAGCAGAAACAGAGAAACAAATAGAGACATAATTAGTATAGCTGCAGTTCCAACCAAGCAAAATTGATTTGTTTAACCCAAACTAAATAATAATAATGTACATTTGATCAGATATAACTGCAGTACAAGATTATGAGATGCGTTATTTGAATGCTTGGCCAAAGAGATGTGTCTTTACTCTAGATTTAAACAGAGAGAGTGTGTCTGAACCCCGAACGTTATCAGGAAGGCTATTCCAGAGTTTGGGAGCCAAATGCGAAAAAGCTCTACCTCCTTTAGTGGACTTTGCTATCCTAGGTACTACCAAAAGTCCAGAGTTTTGCGACCTTAGGGAGCGTGATGTATTATAGCATGGTAGAAGACTAGTTAGGTGCACAGGAGCTAACCCATTAAGGGCCTTATAGACAAGTAATAATATTTTGTAACTGAAACAGAACTTAATAGGTAGCCAGTGCAAAGACTGTAAAATTGGAGTAACTATGATTATATTTTCTTGACCTGGTAAGGACTCAGCTGCATTTTGGACCACCTGTAGCTTTTTTATTGAAGATGCAGGACAATCACCAGCACACAAACACAGTGAATACACACACCGTGAACACACACCCGGAGCAGTGGGCAGCCATGTGCTGTGGCACCCGGGGATCAGTTGGGGGTGAGGGGCGCATTGCTCAGGGGTCTCACCTCAGTTGTGGTATTGACGGTGGAAGAGAGCGCTGGTTATTCACTCCCCCCACCAACAACTCCTGCCGGACCTGAAACTCGAACCCGCAACCTTTGGGTTACAAGTCCATCTCTAACCATTAGGCCATGACTGCCTAACGAGTGGACGCAAAAGTTTTAAAAGTGAAGGAACGCAAAAGATTTGAAAAATATTAGGGGTTCCCTTTAGGGGTTCCGTAGTATTCATACAGTTCGGGTGATATTAAATGACTTAACCTGTGATACAATGACCAAGATTTTGGCCATATTGCCTATCTAAGTCACTGGTATGGAATGCCAAACCTGACAAAATAATAAATAAATAAATATACAAAGACATGTAAAAACTCAAAAATAAATAAATTATTAAATATACAAATAAAAGTGAAATAAATCTTAATTTGACATACACCTTCCAGGTGCACCCTAGACACATCATCAGTGATGTTACCTGGGGTCATTGGGTGTTTCGGGTCCTTCAACATCATACACCCTTGTGCACTTGGCCCTCTTCCGTTCAAAGGCCTCTTCCATCCGGTCTTCCCAGGGCACAGTCAATTCCAGTAGAACCACCTGCCTTGATGTGGAGTCAGTTCTTTCACTGTGGGCTCACGTTTGTGTGGTGAGTAATGTTTACAGTTTTTGCCTCACAGGGCAGGGTTCTGTAGTAGGCTATTCAGTGTTTCCCACAGAATGTCAGTCTAAAATGTTTTCTCGCATTTTGCAACCATTTTTTTGAGATAGTGCCAGTAGTTTTTACAACTTGTGCAACCTACAAATTTGACTACCTGTTGTTGTTGTTGTTGTTGTTTATTTCACGTTTAAAAACAGGAGGGAGTCTGCAAAGGGAGATCTCCCAGTGGCCTGTGGGCCGTTTTGGCCTGCCGTTAAATAATAACTTGACCCGCCACAGCTATAATATAGCAAGCTTCTTTAAAAACTATAATATAGAAATCAGGAGAATCCAGTATCTGCCGTCTCCTTGTCTTTCTCTCTCTGTTTTTCTGCCAAATAATACGTTGACGACCGTTAATAAGTCGGTGTTGATAACTGCCACGCAGCTGGCCACAAGTTTTAACGTTCGTGCTTCTAAAGCCTTTTCAGATGGGAAGCGACGGTCTGTTTGCGGACACATTTGGATAAATACATAACCATTCAGTCAATAAGTAGAGGCTGCAATCACTTTTTTGCAAGAAGGTTAAGCTACTGCTTTTATATTGGTTGTATTGGCCATTTAAAGGTTAATTTTAATACTTAATATACATTGTTGTAAAGAATATTTAAATAAAAATATAATTCCACAGGCTTCATTATAGACACAATGATTGGTTTCGGACGATACTGTCTCCAGGAAATGGTGATTGTCCCCAAAAATCCTGATAGGAGTACCCCTAATATGTTTTGTTGTTGTTGTTTGATATTTCATAATTTGACAGCATGTTTATTTTTAATTAGAAATACTTACATTTGTGAAACCTGTCTTTGATTCATCCTTATTTAGTTTATTTTTTATTTCTCTTTTTCAGTGACGAATGATGCAGAAAATGCTGTGAATGTGGCGTTGTAAAGCCTGCCCCTCAGTTTTACCAAGTAGGTCCCATGTATTAAAGCATTATCGGGTAAAACATCATTTTTATGGGAATAATAATAGATTTCCATGTGCATATGTAGCCTGCCCGTGCACTTTTAGAACATGGAATGCACTTTTAATTCATTTGAATAGATTCCATGTGGCTGAAACCTCTCATCAAACAGATAGCTGTATATTTAGCTGCCATTTATGTCTTTGTCAGGATCTTGTCTCTGAAAGGGATTACTGGGTTCACATTAATGCACACCTGAAGAAAAATGAGGTTGTAACTTGCATGTTTTTAGGTTGCAACTTTCAAACAAATATCTACGGAACATTTAAATCCCACAAGAGCAGAACACATAATTCCTATTCATTAACAGATTTTAAACCAGGCATTGTGACATCTACCACTTTTGTTTCCCTGAATTCAGCTGAAAATACTTCAAACGATGATATAGGTGAGGTATACTTGGATGCACAACCAGATTCCAGTGTAGATGCCCCAAAAGACCTTCCAAATGTAATAGAACACACTTTCGCAGCAGCTCTGTCAAAGTTAGAACATTTTACTCATGTACCAAGCACAGCAATCAGTGATTTTTTGTCTGAGCTTAACCACTTAACTAGCTCTCTCTCAAGTTCCCACACTGATGGTGTTCTAGTTGATATTTTTCAGAAGCACAACCTTCAGGTTGACAGATGTCATAGAGGAAATTACCACTGCTTTATGCACAGAGAATCCTATAAATAAAGCCATAGCTAAGGGTGGGACTTTGAGTTCTGCATGTCAACGTAAGCAGTATTATAAGGCAAACTTTAATGTAATAGAACCAGTTGAATACATTTTGGATGCTAAAGATAACAAAACCTTTCAGTGTGTCCCCATTCTCGAATCACTACAAGTGCTTGGTGTAGTTTAAAAATGCTCTATGTCCTAATGAGGTCTGAGTTTAAATAATTGTGTCCTTTGTTTTCACCAGGAAATGACTGAGACCCATTTCTTCAGTGCCATAGAGATGACGACAGTGGGGATCTATGTTGTGAAAGACACTGCCAACAGCGAACCCTCTGACGTCGGAATAGTCATCGAGGGTGTGGTGGCACTTCGAGATCTTGAGAATGTAGCCCTTGCGTCTGCAATGTTGTTTGGACTCTTTTATGCATTAAACATGCAGTACCCTACAAAGCTCCACTACACTTTTGAGGTAATTCAAAAGATAATCATGGAGGTGGATGCAGGTGAACTGTCAGGAAAGGCTCAAAGCTTGAAAACTAAGCTCCACCAGTGAAGAGAGCTCATTGTTCTTGGCTCTTGGTTGAATTAGGACATGACTTTTGGCAAACTCTACATTGCTGGACTGAGTGGTGTTGCAACATGTTTTTGGGACTACCAAGTCCAGTGATATTTTTCTTTTACAGTTGTGATTACTTCACAGTACAAGGCACATTTGCATTTTACCTTTCCATGTGTTAATGTGTTGAAATATAATACATTGTTCAAAACCATATCTTCCCATGGCACATTTGGAGTGAATTGTTTTATAGATGCAGTTCAATTTTACAAATTATTTGACCTGTTTTAGACAACAAAGCTACATCAGGGAAGGGAGCTTAATGTTTTTGTCTCCTGATTTGATTAGGACATGACTGTTGGGATGCACCTTTTTGTCTTTTAGCTACAGTATACATTCCTTGTGTGAGTGGTGTTGCAGCCTGGTTTTGTTATCACCAATCCAGTAATATTCAAGTTGTATAGTTTTGATTACTGTACAGTACCAGGCACATTTGAATTTAAACATTCCATTTTATTGTGTTAATATATAATACATGTTCAAAAACCTTGAGCTTCCCACAGGACATTTCATGTGTATTTGTTTTTATTGATGCATATGCATTTTGGAAAAGCTTTGGCATGTTTGGCCAAACTAAGCTACATCTGGGAAGAAAGGGCATTATTCTTTGTTTGATAATTGTTAGTAAACTCATTTTGGGCTCTTAGATACTATGCAGTACACCCCAGGATGCAGTGTTGCAGCCTGGTTTTGGAACCACCAGGTCCATGTTTTACAGTCTTGATTACTGTACAGTACACCAGGCACATTAGGATTTTACCATTCCATTGTTTTGCTCTGTTAATATAGCATTGTTCCAAAACCTTAAGCTTCCCACAGTACATTTAAGGTGTTTTTTCTTGTTGTTGTTTTTTTATAGATGCAGATGCATTTGGAAAAAGCTCTGGCATGTTTTAGCCAAACTAAGCTACATCTGGAAAGAAGCACATTATTCTTAGTTTGATTAGCCCATGACTGTTGTTATACTTTTTTTGGGGCTCTTAGATACAGTATGAAGTACACCCCAGTACACACCAAGTTTTACAGTTTTGATTACTGTCCAGTACTAGGCACATTTTACTAGTCAACGTGTTAATATATATCTTACATTGTTAACAAATCTTGACATCCCCATGGCATATTATGGTGAACTTTTAATTTTGGAAATTCGGTGCCATTTTTTTCTAGACACACCTGTGCAGTACATTCATTTGTTGAATAAAATGTCAGAATTGAACAGGCTTATAGTTTTTAATGAAAATATATTGTTAATGTTTACAATAGTAAAGTGAAATGTCAACAACAATACTTTTGATAATTGTTTATTTCTTAACTAATTTGTTTGTGAATCATCCAGTTCATGGTTATCCAAGAAATGTTGAAATCAATGGACTGGACTGGCTAAAGTTTCTTGAAGACGTTTCACTTTTCATCCTAGAGGCTTCTTCAGTTATGACTGTGATGGTAGTTGTTCAGTCAGAACTAAATAAGCCTCTCATATGAGAAGCGAAACCCCTTCAAGAAACCTTAACCAGTCCAGTTGCCCTTGATTTCCACTTTCCTTGGTTAACTGTAATTTATTTTATTAATACATATAGATTTAGAACATAGAAATTACAATTTAACTTAATGTAAAAAGAATATTTACATTAATTGCATTCCATTAACTTTATATCAATATAAAGTACTTGTGTTGATTGAACATGAATAGTCTGTTCGTCTGTTGTTTGAACGTGAATAGTCTGTGTTGTTTAAACGTGAATAATCTGTGTTGATGGAACACAATTGTGTAAGTGGCTACCAAAGCAAACAATTTGTGTGCAACCAATGTCCACTATTCAATTGAGTAAATCCAATGAATTATATTTTTCAGTGTAGTGAATACACACACTGTGAACACACACCCGGAGCAGTGGGCAGCCATATTGCTGCGGCACGCGGGGACCAGTTGAGGGTTGAGGGGCCTTGCTCAAGGGTCTCACCTCAGTCATGGTATTGAGGGTGGAAGAGAGCGCTGGTTATTCACTCCCCCCACCGACAGTTCCTGCCGGACCTGAAACTCGAACCCGCAACCTTTGGGGTACGAGTCCAACTCTCTAACCATTAGGCCATGACTGCCTAACGAGTGGACGCAAAAGTTTTAAAAGTGAAGGAACGCAAAAGATTTGAAAAATATTAGAGGTTCCCTTTAGGGGTTCCATAGTATTCATACAGTTCGGGTGATATTAAATGACTTAACCTGTGATACAATGACCAAAATTTTGGCCATATTGCCTATCTAAGTCCTGGGATGGAATGTCAAACCTGACAAAAAATAATAAATAAATAAATAAATAACAAAGACATGGTAAAACCAAAATAAATAAATTATTAAATATACAAATAAAAGTGAAATAAATCTTAATTTGACATACACCTTCCAGGTGCACCCTAGACACATCATCAGTGATGTTACCTGGGGTCATTGGGTGTTTCGGGTCCTTCAACATCATACACCCTTGTGCACTTGGCCCTCTTCCGTTCAAAGGCCTCTTCCATCCGGTCTTCCCAGGGCACAGTCAATTCCAGTAGAACCACCTGCCTTGATGTGGAGTCAGTTCTTTCACTGTGGGCTCACGTTTGTGTGGTGAGTAATGTTTACAGTTTTTGCCTCACAGGGCAGGGTTCTGTAGTAGGCTATTCAGTGTTTCCCACATAATTTCAGTCTAAAATGTTTTCTCGCATTTTGCAACCATTTTTTTGAGATAGTGCCAGTAGTTTTTACAACTTGTACAACCTACAAATTTGACTACCTGTTGTTGTTGTTTATTTCATGTTTAAAAACAGGAGGGAGTCTGCAAATGGAGATCTCCCAGTGGCCTGTGGGCCGTTTTGGCCTGCCGTTAAATAATAACTTGACCCGCCGCAGCTATAATATAGCAAGCTTCTTTAAAAACTATAATATAGAAAGCAGGAGAATCCAGTATCTGCCGTCTCCTTGTCTTTCTCTCTCTGTTTTTCTGCCAAATAATACGTTGACGACCGTTAATTAGTCGGTGTTGATAACTGCCACGCAGCTGGCCACAAGTTTTAACGTTCGTGCTTCTAAAGCCTTTTCAGATGGGAAGCGACGGTCTGTTTGCGGACACATTTGGATAAATACATAACCATTCAGTCAATAAGTAGAGGCTGCAATCACTTTTTTTGCAAGAAGGTTAAGCTACTGCTTTTATATTGGTTGTATTGGTCATTTAAAGGTTAATTTTAATACTTAATATACATTGTTGTAAAGAATATTTAAATAAAAATATAATTCCACAGGCTTCATTATAGACACAATGATTGGTTTCGGACGATACTGTCTCCAGGAAATGGTGATTGTCCCCAAAAATCCTGATAGGAGTACCCCTAATATGTTTTGTTGTTGTTGTTTGATATTTCATAATTTGACAGCATGTTTATTTTTAATTAGAAATACTTACATTTGTGAAACCTGTCTTTGATTTATCCTAATTTAGTTTATTTTTTATTTCTCTTTTTCAGTGACGAATGATGCAGAAAATGCTGTGAATGTGGCGTTGTAAAGCCTGCCCCTCAGTTTTACCAAGTAGGTCCCATGTATTAAAGCATTATCGGGTAAAACATCATTTTTATGGGAATAATAATAGATTTCCATGTGCATATGTAACCTGCCCGTGCACTTTTAGAACATGGAATGCACTTTTAATTCATTTGAATAGATTCCATGTGGCTGAAACCTCTCATCAAACAGATAGCTGTATATTTAGCTGCCATTTATGTCTTTGTCAGGATCTTGTCTCTGAAAGGGATTACTGGGTTCACATTAATGCACACCTGAAGAAAAATGAGGTTGTAACTTGCATGTTTTTAGGTTGCAACTTTCAAACAAATATCTACGGAACATTTAAATCCCACAAGAGCAGAACACACAATTCTTATTCATTAACAGATTTTAAACCAGGCATTGTGACATCTACCACTTTTGTTTCCCTGAATTCAGCTGAAAATACTTCAAATGATGATATAGGTGAGGTATACTTGGATGCACAACCAGATTCCAGTGTAGATGCCCCAAAAGACCTTCCAAATGTAATAGAACACACTTTCGCAGCAGCTCTGTCAAAGTTAGAACATTTTACTCATGTACCAAGCACAGCAATCAGTGACTTTTTGTCTGAGCTTAACCATTTAACTAGCTCTCTCTCAAGTTCCCACACTGATGGTGTTCTAGTTGATATTTTTCAGAAGCACAACCTTCAGGTTGACAGATGTCATAGAGGAAATTACCACTGCTTTATGCACAGAGAATCCTATAAATAAAGCCATAGCTAAGGGTGGGACTTTGAGTTCTGCATGTCAACGTAAGCAGTATTATAAGGCAAACTTTAATGTAATAGAACCAGTTGAATATATTTTGGATGCTAAAGATAACAAAACCTTTCAGTGTGTCCCCATTCTCGAATCACTACAAGTGCTTGGTGTAGTTTAAAAATGCTCTATGTCCTAATGAGGTCTGAGTTTAAATAATTGTGTCCTTTGTTTTCACCAGGAAATGACTGAGACCCATTTCTTCAGTGCCATAGAGATGACGACAGTGGGGATCTATGTTGTGAAAGACACTGCCAACAGCGAACCCTCTGACGTCGGAATAGTCATCGAGGGTGTGGTGGCACTTCGAGATCTTGAGAATGTAGCCCTTGCGTCTGCAATGTTGTTTGGACTCTTTTATGCATTAAACATGCAGTACCCTACAAAGCTCCACTACACTTTTGAGGTAATTCAAAAGATAATCATGGAGGTGGATGCAGGTGAACTGTCAGGAAAGGCTCAAAGCTTGAAAACTAAGCTCCACCAGTGAAGAGAGCTCATTGTTCTTGGCTCTTGGTTGAATTAGGACATGACTTTTGGCAAACTCTACATTGCTGGACTGAGTGGTGTTGCAACATGGTTTTGGGACTACCAAGTCCAGTGATATTTTTCTTTTACAGTTGTGATTACTTCACAGTACAAGGCACATTTGCATTTTACCTTTCCATGTGTTGAAATATAATACATTGTTCAAAAACCATATCTTCCCATGGCACATTTGGAGTGAATTGTTTTATAGATGCAGTTCAATTTTACAAATTATTTGACCTGTTTTAGACAACAAAGCTACATCAGGGAAGGGAGCTTAATGTTTTTGTCTCCTGATTTGATTAGGACATGACTGTTGGGATGCACCTTTTTGTCTTTTAGCTACAGTATACATTCCTTGTGTGAGTGGTGTTGCAGCCTGGTTTTGTTATCACCAATCCAGTAATATTCAAGTTGTATAGTTTTGATTACTGTACAGTACCAGGCACATTTGAATTTAAACATTCCGTTTTATTGTGTTAATATATAATACATGTTCAAAAACCTTGAGCTTCCCACAGGACATTTCATGTGTATTTGTTTTTATTGATGCATATGCATTTTGGAAAAGCTTTGGCATGTTTGGCCAAACTAAGCTACATCTGGGAAGAAAGGGCATTATTCTTTGTTTGATAATTGTTAGTAAACTCATTTTGGGCTCTTAGATACTATGCAGTACACCCCAGGATGCAGTGTTGCAGCCTGGTTTTGGAACCACCAGGTCCATGTTTTACAGTCTTGATTACTGTACAGTACACCAGGCACATTAGGATTTTACAATTCCATTGTTTTGCTCTGTTAATATAGCATTGTTCCAAAACCTTAAGCTTCCCACATTACATTTAAGGTGTTTTTTCTTGTCTTGTTTTGTTTTTTTTATAGATGCAGATGCATTTTGAAAAAGCTCTGGCATGTTTTAGCCAAACTAAGCTACATCTGGAAAGAAGCACATTATTCTTAGTTTGATTAGCCCATGACTGTTGTTATACTTTTTTTGGGGCTCTTAGATACAGTATGAAGTACACCCCAGTACACACCAAGTTTTACAGTTTTGGTTACTGTCCAGTACTAGGCACATTTTACTAGTCAACGTGTTAATATATATCTTACATTGTTAACAAATCTTGACATCCCCATGGCACATTATGGTGAACTTTTAATTTTGGAAATTCGGTGCCATTTTTTTCTAGACACACCTGTGCAGTACATTCATTTGTTGAATAAAATGTCAGAATTGAACAGGCTTATAGTTTTTAATGAAAATATATTGTTAATGTTTACAATAGTAAAGTGAAATCTTAACAACAATACATTTGAAAATTGTTTATTTCTTAACTAATTTGTTTGTGAATCATCCAGTTCATGGTTATCCAAGAAATGTTGAAATCAATGGACTGGACTGGCTAAAGTTTCTTGAAGACGTTTCACTTTTCATCCAAGAGGCTTCTTCAGTTGTGACTGAATGGTAGTTGTTCAGTCAGAACTAAATAAGCCTCTGATATGAGAAGCGAAACCCCTTCAAGAAACCTTAACCAGTCCAGTTGCCCTTGATTTCCACTTTCCTTGGTTAACTGTAATTTATTTTATTAATACATATAGATTTAGAACATAGAAATTACAATTTAACTTAATGTAAAAAGAATATTTACATTAATTACATTCCATTAACTTTATGTCAATATAAAGTACTTGTGTTGATTGAACATGAATAGTCTGTTCGTCTGTTGTTTGAACGTGAATAGTCGGGTTGTTTAATGTGAATAATCTGTGTTGAGGGAACACCAATTGTGTAAGTGGCTACACAAAGCAAACCAATTTTGTGTGCACAAGCACTATCTCAATTGAGGAAATCCAACGAATCTATTTTTCAGGTGGAGTGAATACACACAACGTGACACCACACCCGGAGCAGTGGGCAGCCATATTGCTGTGGCGCGTGGGGAGCAGTTGAGGGTTGAGGGGCCTTGCTCAAAGGGTCTCAACTCAGTCATGGTATTGAGGGTGGAAGAGAGCGCTGGTTATTCACTCCCCCCACCAACAATTCCTGCTGGACCTGAGACTCGAACCCGCAACCTTTGGGTTACAAGTCCATCTCTAACCATTAGGCCATGACTGCCTAACGAGTGGACGCAAGAGTTTTAAAAGTGAAGGAACGCAAAAGATTTGAAAAATATTAGGGGTTCCCTTTAGGGGTTCCATAGTATTCATACAGTTCGGGTGATATTAAATGACTTAACCTGTGATACAATGGCCAAGATTTTGGCCATATTGCCTATCTAAGTCACTGGTATGGAATGCCAAACCTGACAAAATAATAAATAAATAAATATACAAAGACATGTAAAAACTCAAAAATAAATAAATTATTAAATATACAAATAAAAGTAAAATAAATCTTAATTTGACATACACCTTCCAGGTGCACCCTAGACACATCATCAGTGAAGCCTCCTGAAGCCACTGTCCCCACCGGCACACTGTGCCACAGCCTTGCTTCAGCCTTGTCGACTGCCTCCTTGGCCCTCCACTTCCTACCCGCCCTCACCTCGATGCCAGCTGAGGAAACTTTGGTGTCATTGGATTCTCTGTCTAGCAGTACCTCTCTTGCTCGGGAAATCATAAACTCCATCGATAGGCCACTGAAGGGGTGTTGTAACTTGTTCTTACTTCCATATAGGGCTATGCTGGTGATACTACGCGGGAGACCCAACCACCTATGTAGAGAGTGGCTGATCTTCCTCTCGAAGCCCTCGACAGTGGTTAGGGGGACGTTGTAGACCAGCAGTGGCCAGAGGAGTCGCGGCAGAATGCCATGCTGGTAAATCCAGGCTTTGAACTTTCCTGGCAGCCCTGACTTTTCCACTGCAGCAATCCAGGTGTGCAAATCCTTCCCAGCTTCATGGAGTGTGGCTGTGTCCCTAATGCCGAGTTCACACTGCACGATTTGCAAACTCGTCGGATCGCCATTGTTTTCACACTGCATGACTATCTGGAGTAGCATTCAGTTGCTGCTGTGGTCACACTGCACGATGGATCGGCGACAAGAGGTTACACACTGCATTAATTTTCAATAGGAAGAATCGCCGACAGCTCTGTCTGGTCCGCAAACTACGTTTCACAACAAAACACACGGGGGAAGTGATAAGGAAATAACGTGCAAACCTGCGTGCGTCAGACCGGAGTTCTCGACGCGAGACTGGACGTATTAATAAACTATATATATACGGTGGGTATGGAAAGTATTCAGACCCCTTTAAATTTTTTCACTCTTTGTTATATTGCAGCCATTTGCTAAAATCAATTTAGTAGTGTTTTTCTCATGAATGTACGCACAGCATCCCATATTGACAGAAAAATACAGAATTTTTGACATTTTTGCAGATTATTAAAAAAGAAAAAATGAAATATCACATGGTCTTAAGTATTCAGACCCTTTCTTTGCTCAGTATTTAGTAGAAGCACTTTTTTGATCTAATACAGCCATGAGTCTTTTGGGAAAGATGCAACAAGTTTTTCACACATGGATTTGGGGATCCTCTGCCATTACTCCTTGCAGATCCTCTCCAGTTCTGACAGGTTGGATGGTAAAAAAAGATTACAAAACGAACAAAAAACGTTGGTGGACAGCCATTTTTAGTCTCTCCAGAGATGCTCAATTGGGTTTAAGTCAGGGCTATGGCTGGGCCATTCAAAAACAGTCACAGAGGTGTTGTGAAGCCACTCCTTCGTTATTTTAGCTGTGTGCTTAGGGTCATTGTCTTGTTGGAAGGTAAACCTTCGGCCCAGTCTGAGTTCCTGAGCACTCTGGAGAAGGTTTTTTCGTCCAGGATATCCCTGTACTTTGGATTCATCTTTCCCTCGATTGCAACTAGTCGTTCTGTCCCTGCAGCTGAAAACACCCCCACTGCATGATGCTGCCACCTCCATGCTTCACTTTTGGGACTGTATTGTACAGGTGATGAGAATTGCCTGGTTTTCTCCACACATACCGCTAGAATTAAGGCCAAAAAGTTCTCTCTTTTTCTCATCAGACCAGAGAATCTTATTTCTCACCATCTTGGAGTCCTTCAGGTGTTTTTTAGCAAACTTGCACTGAGGAGAGGCTTCAGTCGGCCACTCTGCCATAAAGCCCCGACTGGTGGAGGGCCTGCAGTGATGGTTGACTTTCTACAACTTTCCCATCTCCCGACTGCATCTCTGGAGCTCAGCCACAGGGATCTTTGGGTTCTTCTTTACCTCTCTCACCAAGGCTATTCTCCCCCAATAGCTCAGTTTGGCCAGACGGACAGCTCTAGGAAGGGTTCTGGTCGTCCCAAATGTCTCCATTTAAGGATTATGGAGGCCACTGTGCTCTTAGGAATCTTAAGTGCAGCAGAAATGTTTTGTAACCTTGGCCAGATCTGTGCCTTGCACAATTCTGTCTCTGAGCTCTCAGGCAGTTCCTTTGACCTCATGATTCTAATTTGCTCTGACATGCACTTTGAGCTGTAAGGTCTTACATAGACAGTATGTGTGGCTTTCCTATTCAAGTCCAAACAGTATAATCAAACACAGCTGGACTCAAATGAAGGTGTAGAACCATCTCAAGGATATCAGAAGAAATGGACAGTACCTGAGTTAAATATATGAGTGTCACAGCAAAGGGTTTGAATACTTAGGACCATGTTATATTTCAGTTTTTCGTTTTTAATAAATCTGCAAAAATGTCAAACATTCTGTGTTTTCTGTCAATATGGGGTGCTGTGTTACATTAATGAGGAAAAAAAAATTAATTTAAATGATTTTAGCAAATGGCTGCAATATAACAAAGAGTGAAAAATGTTAAGGGGGTCTGAATACTTTCCATACCCACTGATCATATCTATATATATATATATATAGCACGCAAATGTCTGTGAGCTGATTTCCAGCTACAATGAGAAAAAGAAAAACAGATTATGCAGAAGGGAGATGCAGAGAACAGGGATTGGGTGTTCTGCAAAGAGAGTCGGAGGTAAATCATTTTGCAGTAACTGTTATGCTGATGCTGTGCTTGTTTCTGTATGATATAATTTTTCATATATCTATTAAAATACTGATATTCTGGTCTATAACTCCTCCTCGTACTTCCCTCTGCCCGGTATCTTGGTCTCTCATTGGCTGTAGATCATAGCTGATGTGTTTTTCAGTCAGAACTCATTTCAAACAGCGTGATTGTGAATCGCCGACAGCTCCAGCTGAAGCTACGTTTATTAGATGCCAAATATTTTGCAGGTCCGTCGGCAGGGTGATTCCCTCAGATCGCGTCTTTGATATTTCACACTGCGTGATTGTCACTCGCGTGGATGAGCACCGATTTGCCTCCGATTTCAGTAATTTGTCGGCGATTTCGCAAAACCTTGTCGGCGAGTGAAAAATCGGGCTAAAACCGTGCAGTGTGAACTCGCCATAAGTGTGCTGGTGGACGACTTGTCCAGGTTAACTGGCTTCTCATGATTGACGGGAAAGTTGTACTCCTCCGAGGGAGAAATGGAACTTATCGGTTACGGTTCCCTTCCTCACCACAAGGGATCTGGACGTAACTGGCTTAAAGTCCATTCGGACCCAACTGATGAGGCGTAGGCCTTGGAGGATCCATCTGCAGCCTGGTACGGATGTCGTGGTTACTGGCAGATCGTCCATAAAAGTTCTGAGAGGGGGCTGTCAGTACGGTGAATGGATGGGCTGCCCCCTACAGCCAATGCCTCCACTCCTCTAGGGCCAGCTTGATGGCAAGGAGTTCTCTGTTGCCGATGTCATAATTATTTTCCGCCGGGCTGAGCTTCCTTGAGAAGAAGGCACATGGGTGGAGTCGGGCTGGGTTCCCCTGCTGCTGGGACAGCACTGCCCCCACTCCTGTAGTGGAGGCGTCGACTTCCACGACGAATGGGAGGTCGGGATCTGGATGGACTAGGAGTGGGGCGCTAGTGAAGGCTCTCTTGAGGGAGGAGAAAGCTTCTAAGGCCGCGGGAGTCCAGGACAGAGACTTGGGTTTCCCTCTGAGTAAGTTGGTG
This sequence comes from Sinocyclocheilus anophthalmus, assembly GCA_018155175.1. NCBI lineage: Eukaryota > Metazoa > Chordata > Actinopteri > Cypriniformes > Cyprinidae > Sinocyclocheilus > Sinocyclocheilus anophthalmus. Next base: position 5,530 of record JADLZN010003960.1, on the reverse strand, counting down.
AGGGGGCTGGTGATCTTGCTATAGCTTAGATTGAAGCGACGGTAAAAGTTGGCAAATCCAAGGAATCGTTGGAGCTCCTTAATGGTGGGGGGGTTCTAGCCAGGAGGTTATAGCTTCCACCTTCCCCTCGTCCATCTGGATACCGGTACGATCAATGTTATACCCCAGGAACTGCACCTGGGGTTGGTGGAAGGTGCACTTTTCAGCCTTGAGGAATAGGTGGTGCTCTCTCAGGCGTTGGAGGACCTCCGCAATGTGCTGGCGATGTTCGGCCTGGCTCCGGGAGTAGATGAGGATGTCATCTATGTAGACAATAACGAATCGATGGAGAAACTCACGGAGCACCTCATGCATAAAATCCTGGAATACGGAGGGGGCGTTAGCAAGTCCATAGGGCATGACCAGATACTCGTAGTGGCCAGTAGGGGTCACAAAGGCAGTCTTCCATTCATCCCCCTCACGTATCCGGATGAGGTTGTAGGCACTGCGGAGGTCCAACTTGGTGAAAACGGTCGCACCTCGGAGATTTTCCAGGGCGTTAGGGACGAGGGGAAGAGGATATCGGAATTTGATGGTGATATTGTTTAATGCTCGGTAATCTATACAGGGCCTCAAGCCTCCATCCTTCTTGGCCACAAAGAAGAAACTTGATGCAGCAGGGGAGTTAGATGGACGGATGTAACCTTGACCCAGCGCCTCCTTGATGTAGTCCTCCATGGCCTTCTGTTCGGGAAGAGACAGAGAATAGACTTTTCCCAGAGGCACTGGCTAACCCGGAATGAGATCTATGGTGCAGTCCCATGGCCGATGTGGTGGTAAGCGGGAGGCTTGTTTCGGGCAAAACACGTCGTGGAAGGGGGCATAGCAGGCTGGAATATCTATGGATTGCTTCTCTAGGGGACTTTCAACGGAGGTTGAATTCACGGGAAGGACCTCCATGAGTTTCTTGGCTGGTGATGGAGTCGAGGGGAAGCAGACTGGGAAGCAATCCTTGCCCCACTTCAACACTTCTCCCGTCTTCCAGGACAGAATGGGATTGTGCTTTACCAACCACGGGCGCCCCTAAGATGATGTCCGCCGTAGACCCCTCCAGAACCAGAAGATGAATGTCTTCCGTATGAAGTTGACCCAGCCGAAGAGTGATGGGGCCCACACGATATCGTACATGTCGGCGACATAGTGGTTTCCCAGTTATCGACAGAACCTGGTAGACATTTCAGTGGCGGTAGCTTGTAACGTGAGCTGGCGGCAGAGGGTTCTGGAGATGAAGTTTCCTGCTGACCCGGAGTCGATAAGGGCCGATACTGAAATAGAAACATCAGAGGCAGTAAGCATTACACAGGTAGTGAGTGGCTCCATCTTAACAATATCAGGTTGAATCACACTCACCACAGGACGTGGAGGGCGAAGGGGGCATGACAAGATCAGATGCCCCTGAGCTCCACAGTACAAACAGAGACCCTGGGTCAGCCTTCTCTGCCGCTCAGCAGAAGATAATCGTTGCTTCTCCACGATCATGGGTTCTGGTGCTGGTTCTGGAGGGTAACCGGGCTCTGGTCGGCGGAGGGAGGAGGTTGTGGTGGGGACTGGTGTTGCTGCTAAACAGGACTGCATGCGGTTTGAACAACGGACGGACAATTGAATGAATTTTTCCAATCCAAATGAATCATCATATGCAGTGAGCTGTAACCGAAGCTGGGGCTCCAGCCCCTCTCTGTAAGTAGTCAGCAGCGATCTCTCACTCCATCCACTTGCTGCTGCGAGAGTTCTGAACTTCAGTGTGTATTCGGCAATTGACATGGTACCCTGCTGCAAATGGTAGAGTTGCTCTCCCACGGCGGTATCTCCGTCTGTCTTTCCAAACACCTCGCGAAAATGCACCATGAAGTTCAGCAGATTGTGAATAACGGGGCTGGCCTGAGTCCAGATTGTTTCCGCCAATCGCAATGCAGGTCCTGTTAGCAGGGAGATAATAAAGGCAATTTTAGAAGTGTCAGTGGGATATGATTGCAGTTGCATTTCAAAAGTGAGGTTACACTGGAGGAGAAATCCGTTGCAATCCTCCGCCAAACCAGAGTAGCACGCCGGTCGGGCAATGGTGTTTGATCACCGGAGCTGGGGGAGGGGGGGGTTGTTCTTGTGTGGGGTGGGGTGATAAAACAGCTGACACATAAAAATAGACACTGTTGTAGCGTCTGGACCACTCAAACACACAATATATATTTTGTTAGCTAGATTTAACAAATACTCTGTAAAACACCCCAGGAAGCTGAACAGGCCCCTGGTCCATAGCAATGCTGACACCTGATACGTTTACGACCTCCTGGAATTTAGGTAAGGAAAATCCTTTCCTTGCCCAAAGGGTACAAATGCACAGGAGAAATGGACTGTTCTCTAATTAATTAATTGGAAAACCTTTCTTTGAATGAACAACATGATCCTTCAGGTCATTGGGTATATATTATTGTCATCGTGTATTTTGTCTTTGATATTTTTAGACTATTTTAGTATGCTTGTGAGGGAACCCATTCCTGTCATCCTTTCACTATAAGTAACTCTACCATGTCTAGTATCTATGAATTCGTATTCGGATGAACTAATTGAGAGTGTATATTGTATGTTAACACCTACGCAACATATTAGTGTTCTAAGAGTCTTTAATAATTTTTACACAAGCTTCATATGCAAATTACCATGCTTTCAAACAAAGGGCCATAAAAAATGCCCCAGTATCTCAGAACTCCCACTTGAGATTCCGGACTTCCTCATTGGAAAAGCCCATCTTGAGAGGCGTGAATCTATGCAGGCTTTAAAAGGCCACACTCCAAGTGACCCGCCCCAGTCGGTGGTTCAGTCAAAAGCAAAGATGATGTGAGAAAAACGCTCCAGGATACCAAAGCATCTGTGCCAGGCCTTTCTTCGGCCTAGACTTTTCCATTCACCAAAGATTCTGACTCAAACTGGTTCTTTTCATCAACTTATTTCAGCAAGATCTTGGGCCTTAAGATTGCATCAGGAATCTCTTTCAGACATACGCATGTATCAAACTTAGTCGATTTAATTGAAGCATTAAGTATCAGTTACACCTTTTTACAAAGGCGTGTTTGAACTAAGAAACTGATGTTTCCCTCAGGCTGTAGATCTGCTGAATATCAAATGTTACCATAAATTCATTCTTTAGCCTCTTTCTGTTACTGAGTTAAACTTAACCTTTCCTATACCAAGTCTGTGTGTGTGTGTGTGGGGAGGTGATGTTAACCAGTTTATGTGTATATGTGTATGTTAGACCAGTTTATGTGTTTATGTAGTCTGTTGGACTAGTTTAAGTGTTTATGTAGTTAATAAAACCTTACTTGTATCACACTTGACGTGTTCATTGTTTGCTCATAACCGGAGTCACTTATTATGCAAGATTTACGCTACAAGCTTTTTGTAGAATTGTACAGTAAGAGTTATTTCCCTTAACCAGGAAATTACGTTCTTAGAATTGACAAGACAGTTAACCCTGAAAGGTCAGCTAAATATCTACAGCGGATATAAAATATTCATAATTAATCATAACTAGTTACGGTTAATTATTCATATTTCCCATGAGTTGATTCGTTACACCGTAGACACAGAAAGCATCACTGACACACTCTTGCACTCTGACTTGCACCCAGCACAAAAGTGTCAACTTTTGTTGCTGCCGTGTGGTTTGAGTTTGAGCTCCGTCAAGTTAATTCTTTGTCGTCTAATTTTTTATCTTAAAATCAATTTTATACACCATCCTTTTTCAGTTCTATCATTGGAGACTCCATCGTCCGGCACGTCTGTGCTATGTTAGCTGAAGGTAAAGTGCACACACACTTTTTCCCTGGTGCTCGTGTTCTCGATGTTTTTGCGCAGATACCCGCGATCCTGAAGGGTGACGAGAGCCCCGGAGCGCTCGTGCTTCACTCGGGGGCTAACGACCCAAGCGGCGGCAGACGGAGACACTGAAGAGGGACATCAGGAGCCTGATCGAGACGGTGCGCCGCACAACGCCCGCGACGACGATCATCGTGTCAGGACCGCTTCCCACGTATCGAAGAGGACATGAAAAGTTCAGTAGGCTTTTTGCTTTAAATGAATGGTTATTGTCATGGTGTAAAGAACAGAAACTGCTCTTTGTTAATAATTGGAATCATTTCTGGGAGCGTCCTAGGCTTTTTCGCGCTGATGGCCGGCACCCCAGCAGAGTCGGAGCGAAACTCAGGAGGGACAACATCTCCGGGACGCTACGCTCCATATGACTAGTAAATCAAATCTCAAATAACTGCCATGATGACATTTGTTCTACCCACTTAAATAATAGAAGTACTTGCGCTGTACAATCTATAAAGACTGTGTCTGTCCCCGAATAGTGAGGTCAAAATATAAATTTAATGCAGGATCTAGAAAACATCTGATCGTGATTAAACCAGAAAAAAAATAAAATAAATGAACAAAAAACATTTTAAAGTTTGGGCTCCTAAACATTAGACCACTCTCACCCAAAGCAGTTATTGTAAATGAAATGATCACAGATAATCGATTTGATGTACTCTGCTTGACTGAAACATTGCTCAAACCAAATGATTATATTGGTCTAAACGAATCTACTCCACCAAGCTACTGTTATAAACACGAGCCCCGTCAGACTGGTCGTGGCGGATGTGTTGCAACAATATATAGTGATATTCTCAATGTTACTCAGAAGACAGGATAAAGGTTTAACTCATTCGAAATACTTCTACTTAACGTTACATTGTCAGATATGCAAAAAAAATCTCTCCTATCTCTTGCTCTGGCAACTGTGTATAGACCACCAGGGCCGTATACAGATTTCATAAAATAATTTGCAGATTTCTTCAGACCTATTGGTTACTGTTGATAAAGCGCTAATTGTCGGTGATTTTAATATTCACGTTGATAATACTAATGATGCATTAGGACTTGCGTTTACAGACTTATTAAACTGTTTTGGAGTCAAGCGAAACGTCACCGGGCCCACTCATCGTTGTAATCATACGCTAGATTTAATTATATATCATGGAATTGATCTTACTGATATAGAAATCGTACCTCAAAGCGATGATGTTACAGACCATTTCCTTGTATCGTGCATGCTACATATTACTGATATTAACTATATGGCTCCGCGTTATCGTCAGGGCAGAAGTATTGTTCCAGCCACCAAAGACAGATTTCACAAATAACCTGCCTGATTTATCTCAACTGCTCTTTGTACCCATAAATACACATTAACTAGACTAAATGACTAGCAACATGAGCACGATCTTCTCTAATACATTAGAGATGTTGCCCCCATCAAATTGAAAAAAGTTAGAGAAAAACGAGCTGCGCCATGGTAAAACAGTAATACCCATTCTCTCAAGAAAAAAACTAGTAGTCTTGAGCGCAAATGGAGAAAAAAAACTTTTTTTTTAAAGCTTTTAGAATTGCGTGGAAAAACAGTAAGTCCAGCTATAGACAGGCTCTAAAAGCTGCCAAGGCGAGCATATCCACA
>JADLZN010003959.1:0-79938 GCA_018155175.1 Sinocyclocheilus anophthalmus | reverse complement strand
ACATGTTTTTACATTGTACTTATATTTAAAAAATACCTGCATGTTTAATTACATCTGTAATTAATTTCTGTAATTACATTTATAATTACACTGTTGACCCATCCCTTACAACTTAACCCACCCTTAAGGTTTAAGGGTGGGTTAAGGTGTAAGGCATGGGTCAACAAACCTGTACCATGGGTCAACAATACCACCAAACCTGTCCCTATCCTTACCCGTTTCCCACCTCAATAGCAGCTAAAGTGTTTTGCAATACAATATGAACACAGTAAGTACATTGTACTTATTTTTTTTTATCTACAAGTACATAGTAGTTAAAGCCACCTAATATAAAGTGGGGCCGATTATTTTTTATATATATCTTCATTACATAGATATATATTTATACAACATACAAAAAGTAGTTAAAACATAATAGAACATAAATTGTTTATTTTTTAAAAACGAAGTGCTTATTCTTTAACAAAATATCAATCTTCATCTTTATGGCAGAAGATACAATACTGTACTATACAATCTTGAAGATACAGTACAATCTTCATATTTACAGTAACAGATTGTCACCTTAAAAATGATGCGAGCCTTAGCTACAGCAAATGCTGTCACTATGTCCTCCATATCCGAAATTAGTGCCAGTGCTGACAGCCTCTCTTGGTTCATTGTTGACCTGAGTTATGTTTTTATGGGATGCACCTTTTGGGTTACAGAGCAGCATAACCAATATTGCGTCATGAGGCAGGCGTGGCCTATTTGAGAATCTGCATAGGTCACTGATCATGCGCAGTTTGTTTGGGAAAAGCCACTTGCTTCAAATACCTGTCCTGATCGCTGGGGTTTCATGTCAGATTACATTCATACTGTTATAACTTCAAATACCTGTCTGTGATCGCAGGTGTTTCGTGTCAAATACCTTTAATATTCATATACAGTAACTTCAGATACCTGTCCTGATCACAGGGGTTTCATGTCAGAATACTGTTATAACTTCAGATACCTCTCCTGATCACTGGGGTTTCTTGTCAAATACCTTTAATATTCATATACAGTAACTTCAGATACCTGTCCTGATAGCTGGGGTTTTGTTTCAAATACCTCTTATATTCATATATGACCCTGGACCACAAAACCAGTCTTAAATCGCTTGGGTATATTTGTAGCAATAGCCAAAAATACATTGTAAGGGTCAAAATTATAGATTTTTCTTTTATGCCAAAAATCATTAGGATATTAAGTAAAGATCATGTTCCATGAAGATATTTTGTAAATTTCCTATTGTAAATATATTAAAACTTAATTTTTAAATTGCATTGCTAAGAACTTATTTTGGACAACTTTAAAGGCAATTTTCTCAATATTTAGATTTTTTTACACCCTCAGATTCCAGATTTTCAAATAAGCGACACTTATTCTTCATCGACACTTGTTCAAGCTGGTTCATCATCCTCTTGCAAGCCACAATATCTCAGGGGAATAAAATACTGACACTAGGTCTGAGAGACCAGAGTTCAATTTTTTTTTCTCCTCTGAGAGCAGCATGTTACAGAGTCATTTTGGAGCATGACACCACCTGTCTCCTTTCACATTTATTATATGGAAAACAGCAGCTAGGATCTTCACAAAGTCATTTATTTGTGTTCTTTGGAAGCAAATATGTCATAGTTATTTGTAACAACATGAGGTTGAGAAAACTGTAGAGTAGTTTTAATTTTTAGGTGATAAATCAGTGGTTTACTGGTTACTGGTTGTTCATATGACAAAGACAGTTGTTATGATAAACAGTACTTTAATATGACTCTTTGTTTATTATATATCCACCTTATTTTTAATGTGGAAGTAAGCAATTTTCTGCGAATGTGCGAAACTTCCAGTTCATTAGCCGCTGTAGGGAAATAACGAGAATAATAACAAAGTGCAGTAAATGGTAAAACTGCTTACACTACAAACCAGTGTGTTCATAATTAAGGTAATAGATTAAAATAATATGGTACCTATTTTATTATATCTGTTTTAACAAGATTACATTACCTCAAAAAATAATCAAAGAATAAATAAATAATCTCCTGAGCCACAGCACAAGGAAGAAAATGTAACCAACATAATAAATCAATGCAAATAGTTATAATAAAGTTCTAATAGTTTTCAGTGCAAAATGAACAGTTTCAAGTCAGTATGTGAGTTTCACTGCTGCATACTTAAGATCTTTAAAACACTCAGCAGTTCTTCAAATAAAAAGACAGACAAGCATAGGTGAAATGCAGTCACACTTTTGATCTTTTCCACATCTTTTAGGCTTTCGTTTGAAAACATATAGCTTAGACAGAATCATCATTTCGATTCATTTTCCACTGATTTATGTGATCTGATGAGCACTAGCTGCTTCCAGCGCTGTTTCAGTATGTTTTCTCTTCAGCGGTTGCTGTTATGACTCAGAGGAAGCTCATTCGCTGCTCATATGTCACTCATTTTGTGAGGTAATATAAAAATATGTTACGTATGAACATTATTAATAAACACACGTTACGACAGTATATATTTTTATGTGATTTCATGAGAATATAGGTGTTTACATGAGAGATGCTAGCTGGTGTAGCGATTAGCTTGGTGTAAAAGGCTACAAATAACATATTACAGCAGCATTATGTGACCAAAACCCACATTAGATCACAACTGGAAGTTATTACAAACACACTGTGGTGGTTTAAAGTGAGTAAAAGCATAGTATAAATCTTATAGATTGGTCCCACTGTATTTAAAATGTCCAATTCTCACTATTAACAACCATAACTATACACTTGTGCGTCATAAACTCTCAATTTCTGCTTATTAATATTTTTAGTAGTTAGTAATTAGTGATAAGTTTTAGGTATTGTAGAATTAGTTTAGAATATGGTACGGCGAATAGGTGCTTTTTTGTAGTACCAATTAAACACCAATTGTTTAATAATAGGCCTGCTAATAGCAACTAGTTTAGGTGAGAATTGTTCCTGTACTAAAAGTGTTTACCTAAAGTGTCCTCATGTAGCAGATGCTACAGTGGTGCATGAATGGTCCAAAACAGGTGGACCGGGATCTTTTCTGAAATTCAGTGAAAATGCAAGTGTAGACGAGGATCGTTTTAATTTTAAAATGCCGTTTTAAACGCACTAGTGTAATCGTAGCCTTACATTTATGGTGGTTGGGATGCTTACACACTACAGCCTCACGTGTGATCCATGTCACTGGGCTTAACCATTGTAAACTAGTGTTTTTCCTTGATTCCTCACCAGCACTGGATTTGGCACATTAAGAATGCTGCATCCCTTATTGGCTTACTGACGTTGATGAGATTAACCCCTTAGTATCTAAATTTGGTACCGAATGACAAAACATTTTTTGATACTCGATGGTATTGAGGCAATTCGGTCGGTGCCTAAAAAATATCAAACTCGATACGCAACCCTATCATTTTGCAATATCAAGAAGTAAAACGAGCTGTTTTGTACAGCGAAAAATAGCTGGAAGCGAATAACACCGGAAGCCAGACCCATTAAATCTACAATTGAAAATAATCATTAATGTTATATGCAGTGTTGTATTTTTAGTTATTTATTTTTCTCCCAATAACTCAAGATACAGTTCAGTGACCTTTATCTGTTTTTCTTGGGCAATAATTCTGGAAATGTTCCATAGCTTTTTGCTACGTTGTGTCCAAGTCCACCTTGTTGAGTTGAGTCTGAGTCCTTAACCAATTGAGTTTGAGTGGGAGATATTTATTTTATGTATATGTATATGTCTTAATTTTATGCTGTGCAAAGCTAACTGCCATTTTGACAGGAGATGGGGAGAAGAGCTCTCAAGAGCTCAGTCATATTTTATGTTATAACCAGTGGTAATTAATCAAAGGTGGTATTACACACAGTCAAATAAAATTGCGGATCACTACACATCAGTGAGTGATTGCTCCGTTCTGGTGAGTAATAGCGCAGGACTAACAGTGACATGCCCCAAGCCGCAGTCGGACATAGAGTAGCTTTGGGCTTAGTCTCCAGAGAATAATTCCACAAAACACCTGCTTTATAGCTGTACTTTACTCTTCTCTTGAAAAATCTCCAGTGTACAATCGATATCTATCTCTGTGGGAGTGAGTGACTTGGTGTGATATAAATAAGCACATTTTCAAGAACAATTAACGCATATGTTTCAAAGGGTAATTAACCCTTCTACAAAAACACCTCATGACTGGAAGAAATCAACTACTCCACCTAAATGAATAAATAATATATCGGACAATTGTATTTACATTAAGTCTTATGGGTGTGATTTAAAGACCAGGGAAAAGTAGGCACCTTAAGGCACCCATAAGAGGAAAAATGAGATAAGATCACTACATTCATGTGCTAAACAGTCAGTCATCTGCTACAATGCTCATCGCTCCAACCTTTCATGCAATGGGAGTAGATCTAAATATAATGCTATAATCAACACTCCATTATTAGGTAATCTCAACAGAGAGAGCTCCACACATACTACTTATTTCATAAATGCACAGGTGTTAGCCAATCCTAGCAGTGGGCGTTTCCATTGAAGTCTAACAGCAGACACGCCCGTTCCAACAGAGCAACATTGTCTTATGTAGCATGATGCTACAGTGTGCATGAATGGTCACAAAACATGTGAACGGAGATCTTTCCTGAAATGCAGTGGAAATGCCAATATGGATGAGGATCACTTTAATTTTAAAATATAATTTAAAAACGAAAACGCACTAGTGTAAATGTAGCCTTACATTTATGGGGGTTGGGACGCTTACACACTACAGCCTCACGTGTAAGCCATGTCTCTGGGCGTAACCGGCATAAACTATTATTTCCCCTCAATGCCTCACCAGAGCCAATGACCAGCAATTGATTTAGGCATATCAAGCATGCTGCATGCTCATTGGCTCACTGATGTTACATTAAAAACTCACTTACAGTAAAGGTCTGTTTGCAATGCCTGTGTAGCCGGGTAAGGTATAGCCCAGGTATGATTGGCTGATGTCATGCCAACCTGTGAACTTATCAGTGTCCCTACTCCTTTGTGATTGGTTAACATGGTTTAAATCCTATGAGCCTATCAGTGTTGCATTGATGATATAAAAGGGAGGTTGATGCTTGGGATGCATCATCCTTTTGGTACTAGACCTTTGTGGTAGTATGTCATTATGAACAAGGGATGGGGCTTGGTGCATCCTCCTGTTAAGCAGTCAAGCCTTTTTCAGGTTAGTCTCCCAGTTATAAAAAGGATTGCTTTGTTTATATAAGGAGAGGCTTTATTTGTTGTTGTCTTTTGGTCATCAGCATGCTAGTGGCCGTGGTGTTGCGTGGTGAGCTACCATGCATTTTGCTACATGGTAAATCTCTCTCAGTATGTATGATGGGAGCTTGTCATGTGTTTCAATGAGTGTAATATTGTAGATAATCTCTTTGTTTTATGTTCAGCAGGTGTAACTGCACATGCAGGGGTTGCCAGTAACTTGGTTGGAGACGAATAAACATCAGTGATGTGACTGCACTGCTGCTTTGTTTGTAGTGTTTGTTGGTTGACTGTTTTAACTTTGTCTGTCTTGGTCTTAATTTGGTTAACTTGGTTTGTATGGGTTTTCTTTTATTCATTCATGAGCAGCCATTCATTAACTTGTGTGTGTGTGTGTGAGTTAGCATGGGAGACAAGCAAGATATTTGGCCTTAGTCGGCCATTTTATTCCTCCTGTTGGTGCAGACGACTGCTAATTTTTATTTGTTTTCTTTTTTTGTTTGTTTTTCTTTGTACAAGTAGTTGTCGTATCTGTGTTTGTGGACTCCTTTTTGGAGTAGATTGTTCTGTTGTGGTATGAAAGTGAGTTTTGTATTTTTGAATGTGTCTTGACATTTGTACCAGTTAACCATGTTGTCATTTAGGAGTAGAAACTTTTAAAGTGGGGGTTGCAGTCTTTTAGCGTGTCCACATGGAGTGCGGTGCTTAACCAATTGTATTGTTTTCACAACTGTGTGGTGTGGGGATGGTGTGAGGTGAAAATTCAAAAGGCCCCCGCTGGTCATTTCTGTAACTGGTAGATTTGTGTATCTGATTGATTAAGATTGTGTACAAAACCAATGTGTCAAACTAATGTTTCATTTGTGTATAAATAAATGACTTAATTTTTATACTTTGTATCCATGCTCCCCCTGCATGCAACGAACCTGGGTGCCCTTTTATAGGGTTGTTATGTCCTGGTATATTCCGGGTGGCGTAGTCGACTATAGGATTTGTATCTGTTGTTTTTGGTAATTTCCCCTACCTGACCACTTATTGCCACCCCTGCCCGAAACAGCGACTGATAGTTGGAAATACTACGTACTTCCTAGGACGAGTTATCGTTGATTCGGATTCTGCAGCGGTGGTATTTTGTTGTGCTATCAACATAATGTGACAAATCAGAAATAGTCATTTTCCTGATCTTGGCTTCAATATATGAGCTGTTTTTAGACTAATAAGAAAGTTTTGGGTTCTGAGAATTACAGAATGTTTTTTATAGTACAATGACATCTTACATGTCAAAATGTCAAGGAAAATTTGTTTCTCAATTCATGACCTCTTTAACATACTGGCTACATTCACATCGTTTTGTGTTTATAGCACTTCATACAATGCAAACTGTTTTAAAGCATCTTTAGAGTAATAAACAGAAAAGTAAAGTAACCGTGTTAATGACAGACATGTATCAGTTTTAAAATGACTTCAATTTCAGCTTGTAAAGAAGTTCTACACAATACAGTAGTGTCATTATTTAGATAATTCAGATTCAGTTCACTTCAGTGTCAGTGTGAATGTTGTTCATCAGTTATAAAACAATGTCAATTTCAGCTATAATGCAGCTCTATAGAAGAAAAGTGTCATTAAGTTTGAAATTACTTTTTTTTCATCAGGTGACAGTAGTGAAGGAAGAAGAAAAAAAAAAACTTTGGCAAAACCATGCTCAGTTGACCAGTTCTCCTCTGGCCTAAAGGATTTATGATTCCAGGCTAAATAACAAGTCAGTATTTTTGTGAACTGAGGTTGTAGTATGACCCATATGAAACTTGAATATAGAGTATCGTAGCCAGCAGTATAGGACTGGCTTATCAATGACTATTTGCACATTGATCTTGCCAGTCTATGTTGTGGTCCTAGCTGGTCCTGCTGTGTTGTCACCATAGCTGGCCATAGGGATCTTTGCAGAGGGCTTGTCTAGTCATCAGGGTCTTTACTGAGGATCTTTGCTGAGAGCTTGTCTAGTCATCAAGGGGCTGTGTTGTGATATTTTCTAGGTGCAATTCCACCATGCGGTCTGGATACAGGCTGGATCTGGCTGACTATGGTAAACTTGGGATAAGATCGACAAACAGTTTAGAGCAGGGGTGTCCAAACTCGGTCCTGGAGGACCAGTACGTGTCCTGCAGAGTTTAGCTCCAACCTTAGTTAAACACACCTGAACCAGCTAATCAGGCTCTTACTAGGCATACTAGAAACTTAAAAGCAGGTGTGTTGAGGCAACTGGAGCTAAACTCTGCAGGACACCGACCCTCCAGGACAGAGTTTGGAAAAAAAAAAATTTTAGCCCTGCTCTAAAAAATGCTGGGTTAAAGACAAGCCAATTTGGGTTATTGGCGCTGGGTAAATATTGGACAGAACACATGCTGGGTTATTTTGACCCAGTTTTTTAGGTTTGCTGGGTTGTTTTTTTATATAGTGCTGGGTCAGAGAATCTATTGAAGGTTTTTCATTTTATATAATAAAAATGCACTCTAAAACCTGTTTTATATGTATAGGACAAGAACAGTTCATCTACAATATTTGTATTCAATGGTAAGTCAGTCTTTTACAGTCATAACATACTCAAAAACATTCTGTAAACGTTTTAGGATGTGACAGGAGCTGCAAGAGCAGCCAATGGTAATCTGTGGGAAGAAAACTGCTATCAGTAGGTTGTTCCAGTTTATTAAATGACTTATATTCATGACTTATCTTATATTCATATTTGAAAAGTTATAACAAAAACAGCTTTACCTCGTGCCATCTTGTCAGTCAGTCATTTGTTTCATAGCGCGACCACAGCTGCAACAATGGCGCACTAGATCTATAGCGCTCCTGTTGTAATCTGTGGAGTGCATGGAAACTTTTGTTATATACAACAGCGAAGTCGTGTCGTGTTTCAGCCCTGGTCGCGCATTCATTTGACGGGAGGTGAAACTTCTGTGGTGGCACCGGCGCATTGCTCGCTTAATCCGGTGAATGCTGCATTTGTAGAAGGCTAGCAGACGTTAGCTGGGACGTATATTTAAACAAACATTTAAACAATAAACTACAGACGTTTTCCTATTTATACAGTAATTATTTCATAGGAATACAATATAATACATACCTTAATTTAATTCAGGAAGTTTCCCCATCAGTCAAGTTTTTTGTCAGGACAGAACACAAAATGACCACTGACAAATGTATCCAGTTTTAACCGGTTTGACTACCCAACATTGGGTTACACTGACCCAGCACTGGGTAGGTATGTGACAGGATTCATCATTTGTATTGACAGTAAAAATGACTCAGCAGCTCAGTTACAGAAAAACTACCTATTACTGTGTAACAAAATATTAAAAATAACCCAAAAAATCACCCAACAAGCTGAACCCAGCATTTGGGTTAAAAAATAACCCACAATTTTTTAGGGTGCAGACAGAGACTGATGTAAGTATAGATGCCATTCCTCTTTCGATGTATACATCGGGTGTTATGGAAAGTGTTCTCATTTCTGGTTGACCAAATTAAGCTAAACTATTCAGGAATTTTTAAGTAATCAGCTAATTTTTTTTAAATGTATGCAAGAATTAATAGGATACCAATGCAGTGTTGACAGGACTAAGCTCAAAGGATCCTGTCACTCAGCTGCTGAGTCATTTTTACTGTCAATACAAATGATGAAACCCGTCACATACCTATCCAGTGCTGGGTCAGTGTAACCCAATGTTGGGTAGTCAAACCGATTAAAACTGGATACATTTGTCAGTGATCATTTTGTGTTCTGTGATCAAACTTCTTGGTTCTAGTTAGCACTATATAGCAGCTATAAACAAATTGTACTACCTTTTCTCGAATAGACCACCCCACACTTTCGTTCTCTGTGGTCAGTAGTGCGCGACTGAAAAATGCATATCAGTCAGTGGCTAATATTCAGTATATGAAAAAAGCAATTTATAGCAGTGACATCATCAAAATATTTGCATACTGATTTGTGTTCGGATGCAAATGTATTTTAGATGCACTTTTAACCAGCCGACAGAAAACAATGTTTCATTATAATGGCAAAGATTCTCTGATGCAACATTTTATTTAAACAGAAGCAATCTTACCTAAAACTTCATTGCTATTCTCCTTCTGCCAAACACTGCTCTTTCCTTGAGGAAATGCAAATCTGGTTGATCATGCAAAGTGGATATTCTATTTTTAATGCATAACGTGAATAAAATATGATAAAAAATTAAAAAAAAACATTTGAAAAAGATTTGTTTTAAAGTGTAATGGTTTATAAAGTACCTGAAAGCCATACTCAAATAAAAGTACAAATATCTTACCAGAAAATGACTTTGGTAAAAGTTGAAGTCACCGTTTAGAATATTACTTGAGTAAAAGTCATAAAGTATGTGATATTTATTGTACTTAGGTACGAAAATTATTTTAAAAATCTTAAAAAACGTACTTAAGTAGTACAAGTACAGTAAATCAAAATGGAAATTAGCCAAAAAAAAAAATAAAAAATAATAATTAATAAAATAATATATATATATATATATATGTAAAACACGCTGGAGTAGCAAGTTATATTCCATTTTGTATTTTTGGGGTAAGAATAAAAAGCACTCTTCAATTATCCGGTATTTATTGTTTTCATTCCAACATAAAACTAAATTCTGATATTTGAAATTATTTAAAACTGAGGAAATCCGCCAGTAGGTGACGCATTACTGTTAATGCGTGAGTCTTGAGATTCCCCGATTCTTTCAAATGACTGATTAATTCAGAAACAAAGCATTTGACTGTGTTAATGAGTGAATCACTGAATCATTTATTCAACCGATTCATTCAAACGGTTGATTCATTCAGGAACTAAATGCCGTCATGTTTCTCAGAGACGCAAAACAGTGCTGTGAATTTTGTTTGGAACTATTTTCGTTGGCACAATTGAGCAAAAACAAGCAATATTATGTCAAAAAAATGTAAATCACTTATTGCTTTACTGAACTTGTATAAAATTATTATTAAATGTGTTCATGCTGATATCTGCAGAAAAACGGTACTCTTTGTGTGATATAGATTAAGTTAACTATATTAAATTATATAAATATAAAAAGCATACAGAAGCATTTTTGCCGTCTATAATTTAGAATGCCTGGAATTTTGAGTTTTAATAGACTAATAAATCACGTGCGTGCACTCTGTGTGTGATTTGGTGATATAGCCTACTTGATAATGTCAGATCGCACATCATTACAACAACACATTATCGCAGACGATGCTGTATATCGCACACCCCAGACTCGACTTTAGTGGAAAATGTATCATCCGGCGGTTGTGCACGCACTTGTTTATGAGCATGAGTCTAACTTGCAAACGCCAGAACACTGATTCGTCAAACCTGCTTTCCTGCAGTCCGTGTACTTCTGACTTCTGACTATTTTGTAGTAAGTAACGAATATGCTTCGGGGAAATGTATCGGAGTAAAATTTTTAATTAGGAAATGTAGTGGAGTAAAAGTTGGCTGAAATATAAAAACTCAAGTAAAGTACAGATACTCCCAAAAAATACTTAAGTACTGTAACAAATTATTATTACTTTGTTACATTACACCACTGGGTATCGTTGTCTGCTTCTGCCCCCACCCACAACCCCAACCCCCTACTGTCTTATTCCATCCAGCCCCTATGAGCTAGTTTCATATCTCTCTTCTCTTTCGTTTGGCATACATTTCAGACACAAAATCCAATCAGGTCCCTTTGGCCTTGTGTCCTGGCTGTGGTTCTGACCAAAACTACAGTTCTCTCTTATCTTGCCATGTGTTTAGCTCATAACACCTGTCATTGCACAAGTAACGGACTTCAGTACACCTGCTGCTGTTGTTCCCTTCATTGATCAATACACAGCCTGCCAGTCATCCTCTTTACATGGCTGGATTGTGACCTGGGACAAACATGGCATAAATTCCTTTTTCAATTTGACTGAAAGTAACAAATAGTTTCCTGCTGTTAGGAATTGCTGTCAGCAATTTTGTTTCTTGATTTGTCCTCTCTCCAGGTTCATGGTCATGGAATGACTGGAAATATCAGGGAATTTAAAACAACAACAACAACAACAGCCTGGAAATATCATGGTACTTAAAGAATCAAAAACACTATCTGCCCGTCAATCATTTGCTTGTCATAAAAAGGTTATGGAAGTTTCTTTTATGAACATACATTTTTGAAGTTATGCTCTGAAGTATTTTATTGGCTAGATATTGCTTGTATGGAGTAAAATTTGTCTAATTCTTTTTGTTAACCCCCCGGTTTTGTAAATCCAGTATTTGAACAAATGTATGGAAGCCTCTTTCTGCCTTCCGTTAAATGTGATTTTATATCTCCAGATTGTAATTTTATATCTCACAATGTGACTTATATCTCACAACTGCAATTTTATTTCTTGTAATTGTTACTTTATATCTCATAATGTAACTATTTGTTATTTTAAACTTTATCTCACAATTACTCTAAGGTAGAATGATATTCCCATTTTAAAGCCTTCTTAGTCTTAGTCCTTCTTAGACAGTAGACTCAGTTACGTTTCTTGTTTTGATGCCACAAAGCTGGTGTTTACATGCTAACAGCAGGTGGGAAGAGTGAATTATTCTAGTTCACTCAAATTCGCCATCGCTACATCTGTATTACTGGCTGTCATCCATAAATCCTAAAAACACAAAGGCATATTGTCATTTTCTCTGAGATGGGATTAGGAGTTGTGAGAGGAAATTATGGAGAAATAATGCCATCCATCTTTCTCTTGGCTGTAGGAGCTCTCAGCTCTTTTGTTTACGTCAGTCATGCATTATTTAGCAATGCCTTAAACATAAGCAAGCAGTGTGCTGTCATGAGAACTAGAGCTGCCTCATTCCACAGAGAGGGAAATGTGCCTGCTTCTTAAAAACATGGCAAGCCGACACACACACACCTTTACTGCAGATTTGATCTTTAAATAATCTGCCGTGCGTTAGGGTGCTGTTCATGAGCAATGACTCAGTCCTCTGTTTCGATTTGAACTGGGTTACAGTGTTGTGTACACAATACTGAGCTGGATCAATACACTGTTGTAGCAGCAGCTTTGTGACAAAATGTGATACACAGTGAAAAAGAGCGTGATCGTTGACGTGGCATCTGTAATTTTAGATTTGTGTAGAGTGACGTTAGTGTTCCTGGTATTTTGGCCAGAAACATCAAGCACTGCATAATTTTAGGGCAGAATTATACCGAACTGCTTTGGCTGATGTAACCATGGTAACGGAGGATTAAAGCAGCTTGCACCGCAACTTTCTTCATGTGTGGCTGTAGCTAAGTTTTAATGCAGCTCCCCAATCTGTCACTGTCAAATCCTCTCTTAAAACTCCTCTGTCATTCAGCACTGCTAAAATATTTCAGTAGTTTAACTCATTTAGCATAGGGATTTTAAAACTGATAGCTGGTGCACCCAATAGTGTCTGGGTTTATGTATAGACTCAGAGGTCGATGCTCTTGTTCATTAATCTAAAGATCTTCGATTAGACTTGAAAATATATTTTGCAGTATGTAAATATAAAAGCAACAGTGCTGACTCATGGTGACCACTGAGAACAACTGTAATCTGCTACATATGTGTGAATTAAGAACATAGATTTTGACAGTAATTAGTATATTTAAATAGTTTTTCTGTACTCTCTGGAGAGCTAGATCAATGCTAGAAAGTCTCGCAAGGAACAAGGATGTCTGTAGCAAGAATATGACCAAAGTATTTTGCATGTTGATGGAGGACATCTGTTAGAGAACCGCACATTTTTGCATGTGCTATAGGAGTAAGATGGGGTAAGATGCCCCCGGGGCAAGATGACACCCCCACCTTAATTATTATTTTTTTTTTCTTGACTATAGAAAGCAAAAAATATTATATCAGCACTTAAATTTTTTTTATTTGTGTCATTTCTTCTGAATATCAACATTTCTATCATGACAACTCTTGAAATTTTAGCTGGTAATGGATAATAACAAGATATTATTTGGTCTTGGCGAATACCATCGGCTACCTGCTACTGCTTGAATTGCTTGTTGCATCGTGGTTCTTGCCTGCCTTGTCAGTTATTGCTGCTGCTAAATCAAAGCAAGTATCAGACTTGCTACTGCCATAATCTGGCCGCTAAAAACGTGCTGTGAATATTCACTGTTACAGCTGCTGCCGTAGACTATTAACTAATATATAATAGTATATATAATATATAATCCTAATTAAAATATAATATAATAATAGCAGATCCTATACAGGTGGATCGGGAAAGATGGATGTTTTTCAGAGGAACTCTGCAAGGCCTGGGGGGGGCGGGAAAATGCTCTGTGAATGCAACCATCCATTTACATCTAAAGCAGTAAAGCTCATTACCTGCATATCAACATTAAACATCAGCTGTTGCAAGTTTTAAGCTGTGAATATCATCAGATGCATTAACAACCCATCAGCCTGCACCATCTAGAGTTTCATGACAGAACTGGCATTGTGAATTTTCAACAACAGCTTGAGGTTACCGTGTAATTTTTGTGTCTGTTTATTTTTACTTGTGCTTATTTTTACTTATTGTAATTATGGGGTTCTTGTTTAATATTCTCTGTATTAGTTTGTAGCGTCTGGTCCAATCAAACACACAATATATATTTTTTTAGCTAGATTTCACAAATACTTTGTAACACCCCAGGAAGCCGAACAGGCCCCTGGTTCCATAACAACCCTGACACCAGATACTTTTACGACCTTGTGGAATGTGAGCAGAGACTCTCACTGCATTTTCCAGAAGCAAGAGGCACAAATGCACAGTAGAAATGGACTTTTCTACTAATTAATTCATAGGTAAACCTTTCTTTGAATGAACAGTGTAGCATGGTGGGAAATGTTGTCTGTCTTTGATATTAGACTATTTTAGGCAGGGCTTATGAAGGGAACACACTCCTGTCATCCTTTCACTATAACTAATCCTACCTTGTTTTAGTATCTATGAATTATCTTATGATCGAAACAAGCGTGTATAATATATGTTGATACCTATGCAACATATTAGGGTCCTGAGAATCTTTAGTAATTTCGATTCAAGTCCATTTGCAAATTACCATGCTTAGAGACGCTTAGAGAGGGTCGTAAAGTCCTCCAGCAATTGCCACCTCCCGCTCTGAATTTCCATCTTTCTCATTGGACAAACCCATCTTGAAAGGCGGAGATCTTCTACGACCTTAAAGGCCCGGCTCCAGGGAACCCACCTTCGTGGTTTGTTTGAAGTTGAGAGGAGTGGAGAAAAACGCTCCGGAACCCTATCCGTGCCGGCCTCGGCCTCGACCTTTCCATTTCACCAAGATTCTCTGACGCAAATTGGTTCTTTTTCATCAACTAATTTCAGCAAGATCTTGAGCCTTAAGATTGCATCAGTAATCTATTTTCAGACAGACGAGACTTTTGCAAGTATCAAACTTAGTCTTATTATTGATACATTAAGTATCAGTTGCACCCTTTTTACAAAGGTGTGTTTGAAATAAGAATCTGACGTTTCCCTCAGGTGTAGATCTGCTGAATCTGCAAATGGTTCCATAACTTCATGTTCTTATTTTCGCTTCTCTTTAAAGGGTTAAGCTTTAACCTTTCCTATACAACCGGTGTGTGTGTCGTTGTGTGTGTGTGGTGTGTGTATTGTATGTTCCAGCCCCCTTTATGTAGGTGTACCACAGACCCGTGTGTGTGTATTTGTATGTTAGACTAGTTTAAGTGTTTTATGTAGTTAATAAAGTCTTACTTGTATTACATTTGACGTTGTTCATTGTTTGCTCATAAACTGGAGTCACTTAATTATGCAGATTTATGCTACAAGCTTTTGTAGAATTGTACAGTAAGAAAGTTATTTTCCTTAAACAGGAAATTAACGTTCTTAGAGTTGACAAGGACAGTTGACCCTGAGAGGTCAGCTAAATATCTACAGCGGATCTAAAATATTCATAATTAATTAATTATAACTAGTTATGATTAAATAATCATATTTCCCCTTTGAGCTGATTCGCTACATAGATAACAATTCACAGATGTACAATAACAAGCAATTTTTTTTTTTTAATTTATGTTACTGTAATACACAGTGCTGTGCATCCATCATGTGCAATTTAAACTATGTTGCTAAATATATTACATTTGTCAAAGTAAACGGCAATTGATGATGTGAGTGGGCAGCATTCGGATGTATTTATATAGCAGGGGAGTTTCTCAGAGGAGGTCGATTTGGATGAGAAAATAATCAGTAATAATTCAGGAAATACAAAAGTATAAAAATCTTTATAGAGTATGATTGTAGGGGTAAGATATTAGGGGTAAGATGTGAACTATATTTGCTCCCTTAAATTGAATTGAAGTGGCATTTTTAGTTTAAAAAGGATTTTTCTATCATTTTCTATCATAGATGCATCATCTTTTGTCAAATTCTTACTTTTCATCATTAAAAACAGTTCGAATAATAAAACACTATAGGGATGTAAACAATGCCCTATAAATGAATGTTAGTGTTCTAGGAAGTGGAAGCATGGATTTAAAAATTGTAATTACAATGTTTGAATATCATACAAGAGCATACCAAAATGCTAAAGCAAAACTCAGTTCCTGGAGGGGTGGAGCCTTGCAGAGATTTGTCCCAACACACATACCATATAGTTTTCAAATAACCCTGAAGGACTTGATTAGTTGGATTAGGGGTGTTTAATTAGGGTTGAATCTAAACTCTGCTGGCTGCGTCCCTCTCAGGATTGGAGGTGACACCCCTGACTAAGGGATGGGTACCCTGGCAGAGCAAGAGTTTAATGGGTTTAAGGCGCAGTATAAGGTTTGAATCCTGGTGGAGCCAGGTAAAGACTACAATGGCCATAGGCTAGAGGGACCCTGGTTGGGCCAAGCATTGGAGAGCGTGGTGGAGCTGAGGGATGTTGGCTAATGGAGGGGCAGTTTCTCCTCTGGCCAGACCAACCACATGGGTGGTTTTAATTCCGGCTGCAACACAAGTCATATTGAACCAAACTACCATCTGGTTCTCGTATTCTTTGCTGATGATTGTGCCGATGGCTGCCAAGTCTTCGTCGGGGAATCTGTTCGGTTACACTTTATTTTCGATATTTCACTTTAGACTGGAAGTACCTTTGCAACTACATTCAACTAACTCTCAGTAGTGCATTTATAGACTGTTAGTTAGGGTTAGTAATAAGTTGGCCATCCTTGCAAGTTACTTCTAGTCCAGTAGAATGGCTGTTGAGCGCGACCATCAAAATAAAGGTTTTGCAGATATTAAGCAGACGTTTAATAATAACTTCTCATGATTGCTAGTTTAGATGCGTTGCAAGTGTTTATAGTAGTAGATTTTTAAAGTGCTCTCAAAAAAGTGTTACTGATCTGTCTCGAGGGCTCATCTAATTGACATGGTATCCGCTGACATTCAAGGCTATAGAGGTCGTCTCTAGGTATTGATCCACCATCTGATCTGGATACGGACTGGATCTGGGTGGCTACAATGACCTTGGAATAAGAATGAAAAATACTAATATTAGCATAGATGCCATTCTTATAACGATGCAAGTACATCAGGTGTTATGGGAAGTGTTTGAATTATAGAAATGTGATAGTGTGTTATGTTTTTGCCAGGTTAAAGAGATTAACCTGGCATAGTGTATAATCTAGATTCTAGATTCAATATATTGATCTAGATTCAATTATCCTATATTCTATAAGATAGATAACAGTCTTATGTAGATTGTTCCAGAGTTTGGGCATTAAATAGAAAAAGGATCTACCGCCCACAGTTGATTTTGATACTCTAGATCAGTGTTTTTTGTTTTAGCCACGGCACAGTTTTGATCAGTAAAAAATCCAACGGCACACCACTAAGCACTGAAATATAGCAAAGTTGCACAAACATGCATTGCTAAAAAATTGCAAGTAGTACTCACATTTAATGTGAAACTTAGGCTTAAGTCAGGTAGAACACAAGGTCATAGGTTGCTTTATGTTGAACATTGTTGTTTATGGTGATGATAAAACAACAAATTTACATATTGTCGCTGTTGGGCGGAAACCTTGTATGTCCAAAACAACTACTTTCAGGAAATGTTAAAAAAAAAAAAAAAAATTGCGAATGACGGCATTTTGGCCCCATCTGAGGCAGTGAGTGTGTCGCATTACATTTTAAACAACTTATAGGTTATAACGTTTATTGTAGCTATATGGGCATAGTTATTGTAGTTTATTGTAGCTATATATACAGGTGCATCTCAATAAATTAGAATGTCATGGAAAAGTTAATTTCAGTAATTCAACTCAAATTGTGAAACTCGTTTATTAAATGAATTCAATGCACACAGACTGAAGTAGTTTAAGTCTTTGGTTCTTTTAATTGTGATGATTTTGGCTCACATTTAACAAAAACCCACCAATTCACCATCTCAACAAATTAGAATACTTCATAAGACCAATAAAAATTTTTTTTTAGTGAATTGAAAGTAAAAGTGAAAGCCTTCTGGAAAGTATGTTCATTTACTGTACATGTACTCAATACTTGGAGTGCTCCTTTTGCTTTAATTACTGCCTCCATTCGGCGTGGCATGGAGGTGATCAGATTGTGGCACTGCTGAGGTGGTATGGAGCCCAGGTTTCTTTGACAGTGGCCTTTAGCTCATCTGCATTTTTGGTCTCTTGTTTTTTCATTTTCCTCTTGACAATACCCCATAGCTTCTCTATGGGGTTCAGGTCTGGTGAGTTTGCTGTCCAGTCAAGCACACCAACACCATGGTCATTGAACCAGCTTTTGTTTTTTTTGGCAGTGTGGGCAGGTGCCAAAATCCTGCTGGAAAATGAAATCAGAAAAAGCTGGTCAGCAGAAGGAAGCAATGAAGTGCTCCAAAATTTCTTGGTAAAAAGGTGCAGTGACGTTGGTTTTCAAAAAACACAATGCACCAACACCAGCAGATGACATTGCACACCAAATAATCACAGACTGTGGAAACTTAACACTAAACTTCAAGCAACTTGGGCTATGAGCTTCTCCACCCTTCCTCCAGAGTCTAGGACCTTGGTTTCCAAATGAAATACAAAACTTGCTCTCATCTGAAAAGAGGACTTTGGACCACTGGGCAACAGTCCAGTTATTCTCCTTAGCCCAGGTAAGACGCCACTGACGTTTTCTGTGGTTCATGAGTGGCTTAACAAGAGGAATACGACGACTGTATCCAAATTCCTTGACATGTCTGTGTGTTGTGGCTCTTGATGCCTTGACCCCAGCCTCAGTACATTCCTTGTGAAGTTCACTCAAATGAGACATGAATCGATTTTGCTTGACAATCCTCATAAGGCTGCGGTTCTCTCGGTTGGTTGTGCATCTTTTTCTTCCACACTTTTTGAGTGTGTCCTCGCTGCAGCCTGCAGCACGATGACGTGGCTGGACTATATCCACTACGTAGTGGATATTTTACGCGCGTGCGCTGTAGTAGGTCTCGAATAAATTTATATTTTTATTT
Organism: Sinocyclocheilus anophthalmus; assembly: GCA_018155175.1. Lineage (NCBI taxonomy): Eukaryota > Metazoa > Chordata > Actinopteri > Cypriniformes > Cyprinidae > Sinocyclocheilus > Sinocyclocheilus anophthalmus. Next base: position 61,111 of record JADLZN010003959.1, on the reverse strand, counting down.
ACATTTGATCATTTTGCAGACGCTTTTATCCACAGCGACTTAGTCTAACGACTTGGTCTAAGTTAAGTCTAACGCAGTACACGTAGCAAGGGTTTTTGACCTACATTACATATCTACACGATGACCTACATTACATTACAATGTAAAAACTTTAATGTCTAAATTCATCCGCGATGTTTTCGTCTATACCGGCAACTTCAAAGCTTTATTTATTTAATTATTTGTTTTTTGAATAGCCTGCAATTCATATGTTATCGCCAGGATGCACATCAGTGCTGTATCCATTATTATAAGGATACAACAAGCACTGTAACATGACTGATATGCAGACGTTGCACTGTAAATAGCTAATTATTAAGATATACTTCTGTCATGAAAACAAATTCCTTGTATGTGAAAACATACCTGGCAATAAAGCTCATTCTGATTCTGATACATCACTCTATCAGAGTTAGCCTAAATGTCTTTTTGATTCTATCCGTCATGTTTATTTAAATTTAATTGGGGATATTAGATTAATGCCGATCCATTTTTTTTAGATTTATCAGTTTATTTAGATTTTATATTATTCTAATATAGCTAGAGAGAGAGAGAGAACACTCTCGTAACGGAATGGATGGTTTATGTCTTTAGCCATTTATAATTGGTCTATATCTATCTCCAGGGATTTTACTTGCTTATAGGCCTAACACACAAAAAAAGAAATGGTCATCTTTGTGTTAATATGCCTTGTCCCCGACCGTGTGTGTATTTATTTGCTGGAAAATGGGATTAACTGTAAAAACCCGGTATAACCCGGGATAACAGATCTATCGGCTTTACGGAACCCCGACTGACAGGATTGTTTTTCTTCTTTTTATTTTTATATGGTATAAAAATTATGTCCGCATATTTTAGTAGGCCTATAACTTTTTTTATACTCTGTCATGTATAGCACAGAGAGTGAGAACGAAAAATAATATATGATTCATGAAAATATTTTTGACAGAACTATCTAACTATCTTGACTTGACTATTAGAGGAAAAAATAAAGACGATAGTTACACCCCATTTTTTTTCATAAAGAACAAACAAAATTGTAATTAGTAGTTTTATTTCTAAAACGAATCAAACTAATAAAAATGAACATAGCTTACATACCCTTTCATTCAAAACTAAGCCATCGTTGCTTAAATAAAGTTTGAATACACTACTAGTTTAAAATCACAGTATAATATAATTTGTGTAAGCCTATGAAACACACCTATATCTCGTAATTACAGTTTAATTTACATTAAATACTAGCTTCAATGACAGCCCCACTTTGCGCATGCGCATTAAAATCCAATACTGCGCATGCTCATCAAACATCCAATACGTATTGGATCTGATCCAGCTACGTCATCGTACTACAGGCTGCAGCGAGGACCTCTCTTTCTACTTTTCCGGGTGGTGTGTGTGTCCGTTTGCGTCACGCAACGTGGTTCGTGTATCCGCTTGCTTGTTATCCATCACTCTGTGAACAGCCAGCTTCTTTGGCCATGAATGTTTGTGGCTTACCCTCCTTGTGAATGGTGTCCATGATTGTCTTCTGGACAACTGTCAGATCAGCGTTCTTCCCCATGAATGTGTTTAGCCTAGTTAACCAAACTGAGAGACCATTTTGAAGGCTCAGGAAACCTATTTATAAAATATTATACCAAGTTAAAAACAGTTCAGCTTTTGTCTCAAAATGCCTGCATTCTAACAATGTTTGGCTCATTCTTCTTTGACATCTTTGGAAGTCCCTGATATACTGTAGTGCAGGCATCCACAAACAATATGTCTGTGCTATTCTTACAGACATTCTTGAAAGAGCTTTTGCCTTAACCTGTAAGTCAACTATATGTGCCTCTCATCAGAAGCCCTTTACTATGCTCAGCCAAGATGGATGCAACTTTAGCAGCAAAATATATTTCATATTTTACAAAATACAAGCAACTCTAACTGCCTTCTTTGAGTTCTGTTGACAACTCTCATTCATGTTGTGAAATGCATGGTGGCCATGGCCAGTAGGAATTCAGTTATGGGACCTTTAAATCTCTAAACAGTTCCTAGATAGCAATTTAATGAACTTACTTCAATAGATGAACTCAGTGGGTATACAACAAATATAGAGTCTGATGACATTACCTCTAAAGCAAAGAGCACTTTAGCCACTATAACATTTCAAGAGGCAACAATATTTATTCATGGGCTTTTATTTTATGTGCCCTAAGCCTTGTGCCATTGGAGCCTTGACATCTCCAACATGCATCCTGGACCTCTCTCAAGGCTGCCGGTGAGATTACTTGGATCTGGATAAAACCTTTTGTGCTATGTAGTGTTGGGTTGTCAACCTAAACTCTAACTTTGCCAAATTTTTCAGTATAGCATGATGGTAGTTCAACTGTGTAGCAGTGTAGTTCTTCAAAACACTAGATCACTTTTTTTGTTTTCTCACGTAACATTGCATTATGCTTCTATGCAATTTTATATTGTCTTGTATAAATTAAGTTGGTTATATTGATTCAGTAGATATAAGATACCACCAGATTAATCAGTTTGGCCAATATATTTTTTGTTATTTTATCTTTTTTTCTTTCCTTATAACTTCAGAATATACACATTAAAACATCTTAATAACAGCTTTTAACTATTAATTATGTTTGGATGTATGTCATGGATTTCTAAATTAAAGCTATGATGATAATAAAATAAGGCATTAACTGAATGTCATTGAATAATAAAATAAAACTTTTTCATCATCGGTAAGCCTGAGAATAACATCTCTCCACAGGCCGTGAGCTCCCTTACAGACAGACATTAGCTTAAAAGGTTTTTGAGACTTTCAGTGAGAGTTATCTGTAATTGAAACAGGGAATTTTTGATTCTACCGATATGTTGATTAGCTACTGAGTCATTCCACTAAACATTCACTAAATCCCCATGTGTAATAGTTCATGCAATTATAGTACAAATAACAAGCCATATTTCCATAACATATTTGTGATTTGGTTCATTGAATGGGCACACAATAAGATACAAACAGCATGTGTCATTTAGTCCTGTTTAGATAATAATCAAGAAATTCAATGTTTAAACGATTGTGTTCAAATATGATTAGAACACTCTTTTTAGTCTAGTCAATTTTTAGTCGACTACAGTCTGAGCATTTTAGTCTAGTTTTAGTCGACAAAAAATGATGACATTTAGTCTAGTTTTAGTCGACGAAAACTGATGACATTTAGTCTAGTTTTAGTCCATGAAAATTGTATTTTAGTCTCTTTTAGAAATGCAATTCTATTTAACCCAGTCAATATAGTACCTAATGTTAGTAGTATAGACGAAACCAGAATTTTCTTTTTAGCCAAACCCATTTCAAACAAGGTTCTTATTATATTATTGTTACCTTATAGACACGGAAGATGCTCTGATTTGAATTTACAACATTTATTTTTCCAACCAAACATGTTAGAAGTACACAAACATAAATTTAAATAAAGACGAACCCGGCTGGCCGGCCATTGGTCTCTTTCTCGGTGTCAGACTTAACTTTGTTTGGTTTTCGTCTTCTAAATCAGTGTTTCCCAACCTTTCTTTAGTCACGGCACCCTTTGGAAATTAACAAACTTGTGGCACCCTACAAAATTAATTTTGTCACAAATTTGAATTTCTAACTTCGATATGATAATTTGAAATTTATAGATATTCGGTACAACAGGGAAGAGCTGCAGAATATAACGTCATACAGATATTTTTTATATTATTCAAATCAGTAGGCTAATAATTTCTAATGAAGAGACCAATTTATATGACAGATTTTAATGTAGGCTTTTATTCATATGTAAACATTGTGAGATAGGTTTAATGGTAATTAAACAAAGTTTTGCTCACTCAGTGTATTTTTGTAGGATTATTAAGAGATTTTTTTTTTTTTACCAATTATCCAAATAATTTTTAATCTTAGAAAGCTATTATTATCAGGAAACATGAGCAACGGTTAGCAGATCAATGAATGAGGGGGCAGTGTTACCAGAGTTGCCCATATACCACATCATGTTACAGCACAGTAGGGCTATTGTAGACAGAAACAATACTGTACTACATAGTTGTTTCCTGTCAGCTTGATTTTTGAGTGGAACTTGTTGTTTCGATGAGCATGAACGGTATATGAATGAGCAGTCACATGGGCCGCGAGCGACTTAGCGGAGCACACACGCGCATAGAGCGGGATAACTCACACACAAGCGGGATAGACTTCACATTCTATGGGATAATACCCCCGCATATAGCGGTACACACCAGACGCACACACACAAGTTATCCTGAGCCGGTGAACCTCCCATTTTCGGCAGCCGGACTTCTGTCATCTCTATTATTGCGGCATTAGAAATGATATTATATAAGATCTGCTTTTTTAAAACGTTTAGCAATTTAAAAATATAAAAAAGAATTTTTTTACACACACCCCTCTCTCTGCAGACCCCGGTTGGACACACTGGCTCCTAATTTCCGCAAGGCGTCAGTGGGGCCTTGAGGAGTGACTTCGCCTGCGTCCGCCCCCTGAAGTGGACCAGGAAACAGAAATACTGCAAATAAGATAATAACGAGAACAAAAAACCGTTATAACTTTCGTTTCGTCTCGTTTTGTCAACGAAAATAAAGATACATTTAGCATAGTTTTTTTATTTTGTAAACCACATTTAGTCTTGTTTTTATTCGTCAATGATATTGCATTATACATTTAATTATCATCATCGTCAAATGACCAGCATTTTCGTCTCGTTTCGTCTCGTTTTCGTCACATGATAAAGGTTCGTTGACTATATTTAGTCATAATTTTCGTTGACGAAAGCAACACTACTATAACCAGCTGCTGTGATGTCTGTTCATCAAGAACAAAAGAAAAAGAGGAAATCAATCACTTTTGTAGCTTTAATGATTAATCTATATTTAATTTAGAATTTAGTTTTTGATAACTTTATTCAATTTCTGTTATATTCTTTCTGCCTGGGGGCACAGGTAAGCTAAAATAACATGTATTATATGGGTTTATGTTGAATATTGTTTTTAAGTTCATTAAATTAGAAGTTATTTTAAAGTCTAATAAATTTAAAATTGCTAGCTCTAATTTAACGTAAGTTTAAATGGCTATAGAGCCTGGTTAGTCTCTTCAGTCAATACAATATGCATCAACAATATAAAAAATATGTTCTTTGTACATTTATTTGAAGATTGAATGTGAAATATTGCAATATAAAAGTATATTTAAAAACTTTAATGTTAGGTGGGATTAATCACGATTAATTTCAGAAAAAATGTGCGATTAATTAGTTAATTTTTTAATCGATTGACAGCACTATATTAAATGAATCCTACTTGAGCAGGGGAAGTTTCTGAGATTTGGTTGATTTGACATGGAATGACCCTGTACTATTTTGTGCCTGTGTACTACTGCTAGATGGACCTTTAATAAAAAGTTTATTTAATTTGTATCTTTTTATTGTATTTGTCCTATTGAATGTGATTTGTTCTTATTTTTAATAATAACAATAAAACAAATATTTCTATATTGTTGAAATAAAATCGCTGATATTGTGAAATAGTTTGTAATCAAAATGGCCATTACACACTACACGACTGTCAAGTCATTGTATAGGCAATATTGAGTAGGAGATTTTAAAAAATACCTTTTTGTTACAAATAAAAGTTTATTATATAAGTAGAACAGTTCAGGTGTGAGTAATTTACTACATTTTAATTTTTGGGTGAATTACAGTATTTGTTTAATTGTAATTGTAGTATGCAAGTGTATTTGTTGAATGTAGTATGGCAGGTAATAATTAATAAGACATTAGCCATATCATACTTTTGATTGTTTTGCTTTCCACAACAGACAAAATTGTTGATGCTGACCAAATTTCGTTCTTTCTGCAAGAGGTCAAAACATCCCTGCCAGAAGACCTTGGTAAGTCAACTTAATGTGAAAGTAGGCGCATCCACTGTCCTCCGCGATATGCGACTATATGCATGTTTCATGCGGATAAAATAATCTGAGAATATTTGTTTTCCAATTGAATGGGTTAATTTAAAAGCAGACATTTAGCTTTCTACACATAGGCCCATATTTTTTTCATGTCTGTGAGGCAAGTATACACAGTTTCTGTTTATCATTTGGCATGCTCAAGTTCACAGACCGAGACATTTCATTATTTTACAAAAGCACAACGTTTTTTTGTTATTGTGAGTGCACAGGAAAAAAATTAGTCTTTACAGATTCGAAAGATGTATTACTCTTATCTCTATGGCCGAAAATGACAGAGTAATTTAAGTGCAAGTGATCGCACCAGCGCCTCCATGTTAACATGCAGTCACACTACTATTCAGCTTCCACACTCCACATAAACACTTAAATAGTGTAATGTATTAACTAATATTATTATTCTTTGTTAATGTTCTATTGTTAACTGACGGAAACATATTGTAGAGTGTTATTGAACAATAACAATCAGTCCAGAATAAAATGTAAAAATGTTTACATTTGAACATATAGCCTATTAAGTCTTTAAGTTATTAAGTATTTGGTGCTGCAATGAACACCATTGCAAATGCAAAAATCTGAATGTTTATTTGAAACATAAAATTTAAATATTAAGATTAAAATATTAAAAATGTAAATAAATTTAAATACTGTTCAGAATGCAGAGCAGCTGCTTTGTTTACAGAGTTACTGTGATAATGGCTGCATTTCTGCAGTTCGCCTTCTAGGGATTTTGCGCTGCATTCTCTAGCGGATACTATGGGGAAAGCTGCCTGCATGAGTAGTGTCTGAAGCATGTGTGAAACAACTCCAATCCTATTGACCCAAGAGGGCATCTGCAGAACACGTCACCAATTTTTGTCTGCAGGAGCCGTCTGTTTGTTCAGCGTGTGAAGCTCCTGATGAGGCTAGCAGCGCTTTAGGGAGTGTGTGCCTCCGTGTTTAGATTCTGACACTTGAGGGCATATTCTGACTTTTGCATTATTGTCTCAGTGAGGAGCATGTGCATTCAGTGCCCGTGGGTACTGAACACACTCATTGTGATGAGTTTGTTCCTATTCCCAAGGGATGCAGAACAAAGTGTTTGCGTCTCGCGGTTCGGACACGCCGTTGCCGTGGCACGGTTTAACTCAGCTTGTGGTGATCGCTTTGATCTGTGGGATCCGTATACCCTCTCTAAACGGGTTACCTGATTCCGCGGATAATTTTTGTGTTGTAATGACTATGAAAATGTGAGCACTGAGTCGTTTTAGCCCCGATCTTGTGAGATTGCGGGCAGAGCTATATTCAACTCTACTATGTCTCTCTAACATGCATATTATTTTGTGTTGAGAGTCTCAATGGGTGTTGATATATTAAGATGGAGAGATGCTTGTGAGCTTTCTCTCCCAAGGTGTTTTAGTGACCTAGATTGGTTTAGGGGTGTCCCCTGAGACAGCTGTTGTGCTGTGCCTCACTCAGATTTCTGTTGCCAATGCGGGAGAGTGTTGGTGGCCATGATGGTTGTGATGTTACATCTGTAGTAGATTCGCCGTCCAGGCTCCTTTGACATATTCATTGAGGCGGTGGTCTGTGAGTTAAGGAAGGCGTGGGCATGGTCAGCAGCTTCTTTACCTCTGAGGGGTCTGACCCATCATTATCTGAGGATCATAGACAGGGCTAGTGAGCCAGCACTCTTCTGCTCCTCCCCCTTTCAGGAGTCGAGTGCAGAAGATGATACCTTGCTTCCCCTCCAGAGCATTTTCTCAGCCTGGGTAATAAGGGTGAGCAGCCTCCCCTGATTTCAGGGTATTTTCCAAGCAGGCAGTCCCCCTGAATCCTGCATGCTATACTAAGTTTGAGCTGTTAGGCTGAGTAGACTGTTTGCCCACCTCAGGGCTTTTAAGTGGACAGCCCCTGCTCAGAGTGTAGCTGTCTGCGGATAGTTATACTCTAGCTCAAACTTCTCACTTTGCTCTGGAATATAGCTGTCTGAGGGCAGCTGTGTTCCAGCCAGGCTTCTGTATGACTAGGTTGGGTTCCTCTTGGTCCAAGCTCTCTCAAGTAGGCGCTGTTTTAAGTAGATAGCCCAATTTCTTTGGTCTGGACAAGCTTCAGCCTTGCCTGAGGAAACTGCTCTTTGAGGATAGCTGTGTTCCAGCTTGGTGACTATTCCCCTTATTAGGGTATTTAAGTAGTGGTCTCATTGAGCCCCTTTCCTAGACTGTGCTGTCTCTCCTGTTGGGGTTTTTAAGTAGATAGCCTACTCTCTGTTGTCTTGGCACTCTTCAGTTAAAGACCTTTGGACCTAAAGATAGCTGTTTTCTAGATCGGTGACTACTCCAATTACTAGGGTTTTTAAGTTGTGGTCCCCTGGAGCCTCTATCTAGATTGCTGTATGCCCCGTGCTAGGGTTTCTAAGTAGATAGCCTCTATTTGTGGTCTTTGTATTATCAGGCTAAAGTGTTGCTCACATACTTCTGGGTGCCCGCCTGTGACATCACAGGCTACGTGGGCCAATAGGATTGGAGTTGTTTCACACGTACTTCAGACAATGCTGGCAGCATTCCTCATGCAGTGTATGCAGTGTCTCGTTCCCTCTCTGGGAACCATGGTTACATGTGTAACCAGAGTCATTCCATCAGCACCCTGTACTGTAAGAGAGCGAACGTGCATTTTCATTCACTGCGTCTCCTTTCTCTATGTGTTTCTCATGCACATTGCTTGTTTACATCAGAGCACACGCCTCTTTGACGCAACATACAGTGCTGTTGTGCATTTTAACCACTTGATAGGTAAAATATTCTTAAAATGCATTCTATGCTAATGCTTCATGCTATGTTGAATTGCCCAAGATAACAATATCGTGCATATTCTTTATGGTGATGTACTGCATTACCGTATATTGGCACATGTCTACATTAGAGCGAGCGGCCATGTAAAGATGCTACTACTTTCATGTTTCTGATGATAAGCTGTATTTGCGGTTGTTGAATGATAGGTGAGCGTTTGGATATCCTGCCCAATGTACTGTAATTAACACATAGACTAGCCGTTAATGATCTGTCCATCACAGACTGTGTGACTTCGACACTTCCTGTGGATAGTCGACTATTAGGGGGCAGCCCTAATTATTACACACACATATAATGCACTATATACAGTACAATAAAAGACCTTTCTTTTTTTAACAATTGCTTTTGTTTTGCAGAAAATCTGAAGGCTACTCATAGCCACAAATCCCTTGAAAGGGTTTATGGTCTTTTGGTTGGATTCATAGTATGTAATACTGGCAAGGGTGTAACTTTGGTTTGAGAAGTGCGGGGACACAAAATGGGGGAAAATGTTTTCGATTTGAATCCCATTTCCTGCATGTACATACATTTAGGGACTATGGTGATAAAAAATCCAGGAAATAATTAAGTTGATTAATGATCAATTCTGCCAAAAAGTTAAATATACTTATACACAGCTTATACACATTAAACTATGTATAAGAAAAAGATGTCTTACTTTCTTTATTGTTTAATAGGGGTCGATCGCCAAGACTTGAGAGAATCATTTTATAAAGTCGAAAATGTTCACCATTAATGTTTTGAATAATGTTTAAATAATGTGAGACTCAATTTCCACTGTTAAACAAACTTTTTATTTCAAACTAACCGCTGTACCTGAAAATATAAAATAAATCACTTGTTGCACAGACAGAATGTTCTACATCAGTGGTTCCCAGACTTTTTAGAGTGGAGTACCCCCTGAGGCATTTCTGCTTAGGCCTACCCCAGCTCTTCCACTTAGACTGCACCTTTTCCATTAAAGAACAATATTTGCCCCCTAAATTGACTTTCCAATGCATTTTTATCTTTATAAATAGAATATTAATGTTTAAAAAAAAAGTTCAATAGATTAATATGCAATGATGATAAAAAAAAGTGAAAAGGGATTATTTTAAATACTAAAAGCGCCAGTAGGTGGCGGTAAGTCACTGTCTTAATGCGTGAGTCATTTGTTCATTCAGTAATTAAGCAAGTGGGTGTATTTATAAATGAATCATTGAATCAATTACTTTCGCGAACGATTCGTTCACGAAACACCGCAAAACTCAGCATTTTGTTCGCGTACCCCCTCTGTCGCCTCACGTACCCCAGTTTGGGAACCACTGTTCTACATTAAATATTTAGCTAACAACAAGTCTGTTACCTAGCAACAGTGTATGTTAACGTTAGCTCAGTCAACGTAGGCTAACATCTTTATACTAGTTTCTCTTAGCTCACAGAAAAGTATTATTAAATCTGACCGTCTGTATACGGAAGATTTTCTGTTTCCTCGAGATTTTCTTTCTGTTTCAGTGGTCAGGGGCATACATTGAATATTCATGAGTTTCCCCTCGACACTGTCTGCTTATCGGACCTAGCTGGCTAACCTCCGAGACGTTTCCTGTTCACGCTCCTTGCTAATCTCCGCAGTTTAATGTATATTTTATAAAAAGATATAACATATTTTTACAGCGTGTTCGGCACATAACCTATATTTCCGTACACCTCATGTTCTCATTCTTGTAACAGTTTTACTAATGTTTATTAGTTTACAGTGCACGTTTTGTGTAGTCGTCGCTGACTGAATGATTGCAGGCGTTCAGCACACTTAGTTGTAAATTACTTTGATTTCAGTTTGTTGTGCTGTAGCTTGCAATGCTTTAAAAATGTGTATGTTGTTAGTTGTTTTCATTTAAATACAACAGCTGAAATAAACTTGTATTTGTGGATCGTTTTTCATCTATCCTGGTGTAATTGTTCTTAAACTGCTAGGCTTAGGCTGTATTTATAAAATGAATAGGAATCTAAGACCACACACAAGCATGAAAGTATTCCTTTAATAAGTAAAATTTTGGATTAAACAAAATTCTATGGACACAAGTTTAAAAAGTAGCCTACATTTGGCACACTAGATGAGAAAACAAATACTTCACAGCATTTTATGGAATGGAATAAGAAACCAATTTCATGTTAAAAAAATAATTTTATTAACAAATGTTCACAAGTCTGCTTGTGCTTGTTTTGATATGATATATAAAATAATGTTCTAAGGATTTGTATTATAAGGTTCTTTGTTCATGTCACCAACTGCATCAATTAAAAATATTAAAAAACATTCATATTGTGGAATAATTTTACAATTTAAANAAAATAATTTCATTAACAAATGTTCGTAAGTGTGAGTGTGCTTGTGCTTGTTTTGATATTATATATAAAATACTGTTCTAATGATTAGTAAGGTTCTTTGTTCATGTCACCAACTGAGTCAATTAAAAATATTAAAAAACATTAACACTGTGGAATAATTTTACAATTTAAAATAGTTTTTTTTCCCCAGTGATGTCAGATCTCAACTTCTTCTCTTCAGTGTCTCATGATCTTCAGAGATCATTCTAATATGCTGATTGTCTGCACAAGAAACATTTCTCATTATTATCACAGTTGAAAGTTGTAATGCTTAATAAGTGTGTGGAAACTGTGATACATTTTTTCAGGATAATTGATGAATGGAAAGTTCAGAAAACAGCATTTATTTGAAATATACGTTGTTCTATATTTCTTTACATTATAAATGTCTTTACTGTCATTTTTATTAAATTGATGCATTCTTGAAGAGCAAAAATATATATTTCTTAAAAAAAAGAAGAAAAAAAAATCATAGTAATCCTAAACTTTTGAATGGTAATGTATCAAATGCCAGAATCAAGTGAAGAATTCGTTTTTTTTTAGCTTTATTATGTCATATTTTTATACAATAGATTCTACAAGGACGTTAACATCACACTCTCCTATGTCTCCTATGTTGTCTTGTTTTGGTGCATAAATCTTTTTAGTTTGTAACAAGGATTCAATAGTGATTCATGCTCAAAATTCAGGAAAACTTTACTTTATTAATAGCATCCTCCATGACTAACATTTTCCTGGATTTTGAGTGTGAATCACTATTGAATTCATATTTTTAAAAACAAAATGTCACTGTCTCACATAATATCAAACATTCACACCAACACACATACACAACAAAAAGAAAACAAGTAGATAGAATAGAAAAAAATAGAAAGCTAGTGTTAGTTTTTTTTAAAGAAAACAAGCAGTTGGAAAACGAATAGAGAGGCAAGGTAGAGGGTCAAATATAGATGGAAGAGATGTGTTTTAGCTGTTCTTGAGTAGGCTAGGACGTGAGGTTGGCAGTGAGTCCACCAGGGAACAGTTTATGTAGAAAAAAAGCCTAATTAAGATTATTTATGTTTATGAAACTTTATGACTTAGCCTATAAATAATGTTGCACGAGTGTTTGTTGTGCATCAAAATAGACCATGCATTTGTATCAATGATCATCGTGTATCATCCAGGTACAGTGCAACACATGGTCAAAGAACAGATGACACAGAATAACATCAGTGTAGGTTGCAAAATGTTTATTAGGCCACATATGGTGGTGAATGTTATTTCATTCATTGCCAGAAGATGACAGTTTTAAAACTTAAAAGGTAACAGAAGAGCATAAAAATAAATAATTGAAATGGTAGTTGGATCTGCGCTACTATTGGAAACCTGTAGCTGTAATCATCCAGGTGTTCTGGGATTTTTGGTTTCACTGTGCAAATGGAACCATAAACCTTGTGATAATCTTAATTGGTAAATTTACATTTGTTTGTAAAAATGTTTAACTATTTTACATTGGAAACATGAAAAAAGAAAGAAATTTCAGCAACATGTTTTTGCAGCAGTGTATGATTGTATCGTATAGTTTACAACCAGACAGCAGACAATTCACAACCAGACAGCATGGAGAATGTTGAACGGGGTAAGTTAAGACATGGATCATCACAAAAAATGTCCACAGATACGTTTATAGGTTTATTTCATTTGTTACAGGCAGTGATGTATTCAACAAATGATAACCACTAATAACAGACAGGTATAAAGCATGGCAAGCTAGAAATGAAGAGCACAAAGGACTGAAATCAATGTATAGGCTACAGCTAGCTGAAGTTTGCTGTGCTTTATCCTAACATTACACAAAGAATGTCTGCAATCATTCAGTCAGCGACGACTGCACAAAACGTGCACTGTAAACTAATAAAAAAAAATTAAACTGTTACGAAATGATAAACAAATGCAGTTTGTGCAACACTGTAAATATATTAACTTTTTTTTAATATTCCATTAAACCTGCTGAGATACAAGGAGCGTGAACTGAAATTCTCAGTTCCACTTGGTTCCACGCGCATGTCCGGGAAACTCATGAATATTCATGTATAATATTCGTGCCCACGGAAACAGAAAATCTCGGAAACCGAAAATCTCGTAACAGCCATTTGTAGGACCGAATTGCAAAAAATAATAATAAGTAAATAGTCTTTCAAACAACTTGTGCTTTGATACAATATATATACATTTACTTTCATTCAGTTTGGTGCATTCAGATAGACCTTTAGTAATAGATACTTTTATGTTATTTGCTCTTTACAGGTGCAGAAATGAAAGCTCCCAAGCAAAGTACTCACTGGACTAAGATGTGGAAAGACATGCTGCACAATGACACACAATGAGCAACAACCAAGAACAGTATTCACGGTTTACCTTTAAAAATTATTCATAGTAACAGTTAGGTAATAATTATTTGAATTATTTTACCAAGTACAAAATGTTTAATTCAAAAACTTTGCCATTTACCAATGTGTCTCTCAAAACACCTTTTAAATTTGTTTAATTAAATTATTTATTAAATGTTACAGTCAAAGTGTACATATAAACGCCTCATTCATTCAAGTAAATGCATGAGTAATTTAGCAAAATGTTCTAAAATATTTTATCTACACTTATTGTATAACTTCTGCTTTTTTGCGGTTTTGTAAATAAATTGTTTTGTAAATAAATGTTCCTCATGCCAGCTTGGTCAAGCTAGTTATTTAATGGACTTTAAAATTGCTTTCATAATAATGAGATGTTTATAAATTTGTTAAGCCATGTTGTTTATGTATTATAATCTATATAATTAAAATGAAAGTAAACGTTTTGTCTAGGTAACGTTATTAATTTTAAATGAAATATGAATGAACAGTACAGTAGAAATGAAACTGGGCCGAGTCCGGCTTGGATGCGGCAGTGTCGGCGAGTTACGGCCGTTGCATCTGGTCCGGTTGATTCGGCCCAGAATCTTGAAGTGAGTACGCAAGTGTCCAGGCCGGGTGCTGCAGATGGATCCGGGCCGATGGACAGGTCTCTAGCAGAGCATGTGAGCGGAGTGGTAATATTTCCTTAAGAGCGCAGAGCGCCTTTCTGAAGATTCCGCTCCGCTCGCTCAATACGCTCAGCGCCGCTCGCTCAACCCAGAATGCCGTTTGGTGATTTGCTTGTTCGAGATCGAGAATAGTAGAGCAGTTATGGAGTTCAGATATTGTTTCAACGAAGTTGCAAGCCTTATACATAAATGTAAAGTAAAAAAATCAAAGTTAAGAATGAGCAGGAAGAAGAAACTGAGAGGGAGTGCGGGGAGAGTTAGTAAAGATTCATATTGGAATCTGAAGCGGCACATTGCCAGAAAGCACGAGGATGTGCTACGCAAACAAAGGTGAGCTAGTTACATACCATAATAAATGAATAAACAGGCAGGCTAAGGTTATATTCGGTTGTACGGAGCCCCGATCATGACATGCAGACAAAATCACGGTCACGAATTAGAATAGGCTAGTTCTCTTTTATGCTAGGGCTACATTATGGCCACGAATTAAGAATTAATTCTCTTGTTTAGGCTTAGCTGCCACGAATTCATTCGTTCGTTAATTTGTTCGTTCCCTAGTTTTAGTAGGCCTAAATCGTGGAACGAATTATTATATTTCGTAATTACTTATTAAAATCATTATTACTTAAAATTAATAAATAATAATAAATTAATTTAAAAAAGAATAAAACCTGCCGACGTGGTAGAAACGAATTGTTAATTCGAATTATATTCAAAGCTCCGTAGTTATTCAATAATCTCAGTTAAACTGTAGACCTAAGCTAACACAGCTGTATATAGGCCTAAATACAGAACTACAGAGTACAGAAGATATTAGCCTACACACTTGGCTTTTGGAAAACCAGTGCTGGACCCCTCCCGCAAAATCTCCAGCATCCCCAGTCCTTCTTCCAGCGCTGAGCGAGTGTTTTCGGGCACACCGAATGCTGAAGCCTGACACTTTGTCCAAGCTAATGTTTCTTAAAGTAAATTCTAAAATCCAGTAAACATCAAGAGACATTTTAATAAACCACAGTTCCCCGCAGTTATCGTCTATTTTAACTTGACACTAAGTGTGTTTCTTTCATTGACGTCAGTCCATAAACCAAGCATTCTTTAAGTGCATTTTATCTTATGTGTGCTTTTCACAAACTTTATAATCCAGGTGTATTTTGTAAAAGTCTACGCACATTTCATCTCCTGTGTGTGTGCGTTTGTGTTTTAATGAACCTGTTTTGAATGTTCTGTTGCACAACAACTGCAGCTATTTTCACGGAAATAAAGTTAACGAAAATCAAATACACTTTTTCAGTTTTTGCATTTTAGGTAGGTTTGCTAAGGTTAGATTCCTATATTTAATAAATTTTAATTAATACATTACAATTAATAAAATTAAGAAGAATGTAAGAATTTCGCTCTGAAACATGATAATTGCTATTTATCAGCATGCTTAATTTTAGACAATAATCCAAGAATTTCGTTACAAACAGTAAACAATGAGGCCTACTAGAGAAATGTTATGTCGGAGCGGGATCTGAGCGGGAACTGGTTCACGGTGAGCGTGAGCGGAATATTAACGGAGCGCTTGCTCGAGCGGTTAGAGCGACTGAGCGGAGCGCACGTGCATAGAGCGGAAACCGTAGCGGAGCGGTTCGCTCACATGCTCCGGTCTCTAGCAGGTGAAGATTTAACTGAAAATGGCCCGAGAGTACGGAGAGGGATTGTGTATGAGGTAGATGTAAATAGCCAGCAGACGTCAAATTGGTAAGTTTTCCCTAGACTTTAGTGGAGTCAGCAGTTCGCTTGACAGTAAATAGGATCTAATCCTAAAGTGTCTATTTTTTTAAATACCGTTGTTGTTTAAGTGTTATTTTGGTTTCTGATCACCAAGGAGAGGCTACGCAAGGTCCTAAAGATGGCGGCAGCAACAAAAAAGTCACGTGACTGAAACCATGACTACTTGAGCACAAATGAGTGAGCCGCAGCTGCTGTTTGTCATCCAGTCCGCCAGCGGCGCTGTTCGTTTCCGGGGATGCAGCGCGTGGCGTCTTGCCGCCGTCTGCGTCACGCCCCTCTCACGGACAAAATGGTGGAAACACCGCGTTTGTTTTTATGTTTGAGTGCAGTAGACATTAATAATCATTAATACGTTTGCTAACGTAAATCAGAGCGTGCATGTAAACGCAGACATTACGCTGTGTGGAGTGAGCCTGCGTTGAAGGGTGAGTTTTATTAGAAACCGTTGATATATACGAGAGTTCATACTAGTGTGTGAGCGAAGGGCTTTGCACTTGTTTATTCACACACTCTGTTGCGTGTTTCTTGTAAAAAACATTTTAAGTCTAATTATCCTTTTAAGGGTCTAAACTAAAGCTGTTTCGATCAGTTAATTTCTCCGTTTGACAGCAATTCACGATGCTGTGGTCTATTTGCACGAGATACATGAGAAGTCCCTCAGACACGCGACGCGCAATGTTCATGTCACAGCATGAGAAGAACTTCGCGAAGTATTTCGTTCGAATTTAATTTTAAGCTATTATGTCGTTGGAAGTACACAATTACAATCATTCATTTATCAGCTGATGTTTGTGATAAGCAAATGTTGAAAAATGATCTAATCATAGCAGACAGATCAGTAAATGTACTTTGGTTCACCAAGTTCGTTGTATCTCTCACCCGTTCTAAAATATTTGCTGAATTCTTTTATGCCTTCTGTTGTCAGGAGCAATGTAATGCTTAAGTGTCTTTTCGTTACGTTACAGGGATTCAACATGTTGGTTTATTCTGTTTTTGTGGCCACACACACACACACACATACTTGAACTGCTGCTCAAATACAAAAAATATATTGATAAAATAATAGCAAAATATTTTTTATCAGATCCCTCTATCTATTAAGCATATTTTGTTGAAATGTAGCCTACTGCTTTAAATGCCGTTAGGCAACATTTGTAAATCTAAAATAATGCTTGTTATATTAATGTAGTTGTTTGTCAGTAGTTCTTGTTTTTTTGTTGCTACTACTATTTGTTTCTTTAAAAAAAAAAAACATGAATCTTGCCATGAAAATGGCCATGTGGCAATACAAATAAATACATTAACAAATATAATATATTGATACAAGTTATCCGTTAGAGTGTGACTCAAGTCTGTCCATATAGTGTGTGTGTGTGTGTGTGTGTGTGTAATGACAGCTACAGATAAAGCCACAATAAGACCACAGAGCTAAATTGTCAATCCAGCTTGATGGATGATGGTGTGATGAACATAATCATTCTTGTGCACTCTGACCAATGAGAGGACAGGTTTACTCGCATGTGACTTGCCTAAACACATTTTGCTATGAGTTGAACGTTGCCTTGTGAAAGCAAACGATCTGCAGGTCCAGAAGCACCCATAGTGTTGCTTAACCTGTAAGTTTTGATTAGAGTCTGGAACAGAAGCTGTTAGATCATTTCATAATTTTGACAATAAGTGATGATGATGATGCAGTTTGTAATTTAGTTACACAGATGTTCATCCCTCTAGTTGTTGTTGAATAGGTCATGTGCAGTGGAAGTTAACAGTGAGGATAATGTTGTGCTTCATCTCAGATGGATGAGGAAGGCTCCAGCTCTGCGGCGATGACCAGGTCCTGGGGCTTCCGCCGGAGCACCCTCGCCAGGCGAGAGTTCATGCAAGCTGTGGGCTCTGTGGACAGCAGCCCTCCGGTCCAGCGCCGCAGGGGTCGGGGCCGGGGCAGAGGGGCTGACGAGAGTGGCCGGACTCCTGTGGCCTCTAAACGGGGTCGAGGACGCGCGCCTGCGCACACTCCCGCAGGTGATCTCAGCAGTGAGAATGAAGCTCGGGAAACAGTGCCGTGTGAGGAGCGCCTCAGTGAAGGAGTCCCGTCGGATCGAGCTGAAGACAGCGACGATCTCAATCTGCAAGAGATTCGGAAGCGGGCTGTGGCTCGAAAGCTGCAAGAGCTCAAGCATGACGATGATGCTGCTGCGAAAGGCACAGAAGATATCGACGTAGGGCTGAGCTTACTGATGGAACGGGAAGAGATAGTGTCAGAAGACACGGATATCACATCAGGAGGAGGAAAGGTGTGCTCCTCCACAGCCACAGGGGCAGGTGGGACTTCTGTCGCTGCAGCAGGAGCTCGGGAAGCCACTGCAGGTGGAAGAGCAGAGGAAGACCATGAGCTTGCAGAGGAAGAACAGGAGGATTTCTCTGAAAATAGCAAGGAAGACACTGAAAGGATGAATCCGGATGCTGTCTGCTGCACATGTCAACAAGGACACAGTAACAGGTGAGCATTATGGGCCTGCTATTTTGCAATAGGATCAGTCACTGTTACTCAGGAAGGAGCTAATTTAGTCTGTGGTGTGATTCGTGCAACATGAAAGTAGTATAGTGTTAGGAATAGTCAGTGTTAAGAATTATGGGACTGCTGAATGATGAGCTTGACCAATCAGAATGAAGTATTCCAGAAAGCTGTGAGAAGTAAACAGGATAAAGATGAACATTCCTCCAAAAAACAAAAAAAAAACTGTCATCATACACTCACCCTCATGTAGTTGTGGAGTACTGAAGTGTTTTTGTGGAAGAGGTGTGTCATCAACTGCTTCTTGAAAGTTGTGATGTCTGACATAATCAGGTGAAGTTTAGCACCTTCATCTAAAGCTTAACTCACGTGAATACCGAAACGGAGTATATTTAAATACAGTCCAGTACAAGTATCAGCATCAAACATGTTACTTTTGGGAATTTAGAACAAGATTTATGTAATGATTTTTATCATACACTGTTCAGAGTTCAGTCAAAATTAGAGCCAGACCGATATGGGTTTTTGGGGGCCGATACCGATATTAGGGAGTTTAAAAAAAGGCATTCTGTGTGTATATTATATGACAAACCAGATCAAAAATTTGGACACTTTCCCATACGTGTGTCCAAACATTTAACTGGTACTATATATAGAATACAGTATATACATAAACAGAATATATATACAGTGGGTACGGAAAGTATTCAGACCCCCTTAAATTTTTCACTCTTTGTTATATTGCAGCCATTGCTAAAATCATTTAAGTTAATTTTTTTTCATCATTAATGTACACAAAGCACCCCATATTAACAGAAAAACACAAAATTGTTGACATTTTTTGCAGATTTATTAAAAAAGAAAAACTGAAATATCACATGGTCCAAGTATTCAGACCCTTTGCTCAGTATATAGTAAAAGCACCCTTTTGATCTAATACAGCCAATACGAGTCTTTTTGGCAAAGATGCAACAAGTTTTTAACACCTGGATTTGGGGATCCTCTGCCATTCCTACTTGCAGATCCTCTCCAGTTCTGTCAGTTTGGATTGTAAACGTTGGTGGACAGCCATTTTTTGGTCTCTCCAGAGATGCTGAATTGGGTTTAAGTCAGGGCTCTGGCTGGGCCATTCAAGAACAGTCACAGAGTTGTTGTGAAGCCACTCCTTCATTATTTTAGCTGTGGGCTTAGGGTCATTGTCTTGTTGGAAGGTAAAACTTCGGACCAGTCTGAGGTCCTGAGCACTCTGGAGAATGTTTTCGTCCACAATATCCCTGTACTTGGCCGCATTCATATTTCCCTCGATTGCAACCAGTCGTCCTGTCCCTGCAGCTGAAAAACACCCCCACAGCATGATGCTTCCACCACCATGCTTCACTGTTGGGACGGTATTGGACAGGTGATGAGCAGTGCCTGGTTTCTCCACACATACCGCTTAGAATTAAAAAAAAAGTTCTATCTTGGTCTCATCAAACCAGATAATCTTATTTCTCACCATCTAGGAGTCCTTCAGGTGTTTTTTAGCAAAACTCCATGCGGGTTTTAATGTGTCTTGCACTGAGGAGAGGCTTCTGTCGGGCCACTTTGCCATAAAGCCCTGACTGGTGGAGGGGTGCAGTGATGGTTGACTTTGTACAACTTTCTCCCATCTCTCGACTGCATCTCTAGAGCTCAGATACAGTGATCTTTGGGTTCTTCTTTACCTATCTCACCAAGGCTCTTCTCCCCCGATAGCTCAGTTTGGCCGGAGGCCAGCTCTAGGAAGGGTTCTGGTCGTTTCAAACGTCTTCCATTTAAGGATTATGAGGCCACTGTGCTCTTAGGAACCTTAAGTGCAGCAGAATTGTTTTGTAACCCTGGCCAGATCTGTGCCTTGCCACAATTCTGTCGCTGAGCTCTTCAGGCAGTTCCTTTGAACTAATGATTCTCATTTGCTCTGACATGCAATGTGAGCTGTAAGGTCTTATATAGACATGTGTGGCTTCCTAATCAAGTCAAATCTGTATAATCAAACACAGCTGGACTAAAATGAAGGTGTAGAACCATCTAAAGGATGATAAGAAGAAATGGACAGCACCTGAGTTGAATATATGAGTGTCACACAGCAAAGGGTCTGATACTTAGGACCATGTGATATTTCAAAAATGCAAAATTGCAAAAATGTCAACAATTCTGTGTATTTCTGTCAATATGCGGTGCTGTGTGTACATTAATGAGGAAAAAAAAAAACTTAAATGATTTTAGCAAATGGCTGCAACATAACAAAGAGTGAAAAATTTAAGGGGGTCTTGAATACTTTCCGTACCCACTGTATATACATAAACTAATTTTTGCAATGATCACTCAAATGTGGTGATTGCATAAATTAAATAGCTAAAGTGTGCTTTTTACTGTTTTGTCTTGCTTTTCAAAAAAAAAAAAATCAATTACAAAACAACAAATTAAAAAAGATTTAACAATGAACATTTTTAACATTCTACCAGACACTATAACAACAAAGCACAATTTAACTTAAATAGTGAAACTTAAAATTAATAAGCTAGCTAAAGTCATAATTTTGGCCATCTGAATCAGCAGTGGTTTTTTTTTTTTTTTTTCTTTTTACTGTACAATTAAAAGCAGCCTTGCTGAGAAGAGGCTTCTTTTAAAACATTAGAAAATATCACAGATCCCAAATTGAACACTACGTGTGAATGTTATAATAAATGAATTAAAACAGAGCTGTTGTAATGATTACTATCATTATTATTGTCTTACTTTTTATTTTACAGAACAACAGTAAAATTACAATACTAACATTTATGAATGTTGATAAGAGTTCTTGCTTTTTCTCAACTTTTATTTTGGCGGAAACGCACAGGAAGACCTCGATGCTTATTTTTTGTTGACAGCAGATTTATAAATGAGTCTCATTATGAATACATCGTACGTATCGCATTGTCACATGCCTTGTAAAAAATTAATAAAAATGTTACTGAGCAACTGACGACTGTATAAGCGTTTGAACTTTGAACCTTGGTTAACAAGCAGATCTGCTGCGAGTTCGGGCAGCGCTGTCAGAATACATGCAATGCGTGCGTGCATTAGAAAACATAACGTTCTGCAGTTTATTACTAATTGTTTAAGGCCATTTCGCGGTTTCAATCATCGTACAGTAACCAGCAACAACCACCCCTTCTTTCGCATTGAAGACATCGATGCATCCCTCTAAAACAGCTGTCGTGCGGTAGTGATTTTTGCTGTCTTTCTCAACAGGTTCAGTGTTCAACATGCTCTGATTGTGTGATATGCATTATAAAGAGTGCGCGCCTCTCACTCTTTGCTGGTTGCTATTTGATTGCGTCATATCATTGTTCGGTACAATTGATTCGGTCTTTTCGCTTTTTTGCTTAATTTCGGTTGCTGAACATTTGGTGCATCCCTAAATATAAATTCACGTCTCGCGCACTTTTGCCCTTTGAATGTAACGTGTACGTTTCCCTTGGAACTGGAATCATGGCGGAATTACATGTGAAGTCCATTTAGCAGGGCACTTACGGTCGAATAAGACAAAGCTTGAACGCTGCTGCCTGAACAAGAGACCTCCTTAATGAAGTGAAAGTGTTGACTGGTGTCACTATCTCACGAACGCGCCGGCGGATCTCCACCAAATTCAGGGGATCCCTTCAGCCCAGGAGCCCTCTCGAACGAACCATCACGCCGTCGGTGCCACCCGGGATTCGCTAGATACGGTCGGGACCGGACCGCAAATTAATCACCGTACTCCCGAACCAGGGGTACCCTATACAACTCATTACGAAAAGAGGGCCTCGAGACCTAAACGATAGCGTGCGCGAGGGGTTCCCTGAGTGAAGAGATCACCGAATTTGGTGCGGGATTGCAGCGCCGTTACGGAGCTATGGCCGTTCAAAGTTTCACTGCTTTTCCATCGACTTAAGCTTTTCAAAGATTTATTCAAGGTCACCGGCAAACAATTGAGCATGCTCTGCTGGACAAACTAAGTAATTACACCATTCAACATTTTATCTCGTTTATATGTTCTGTAAAAAAAAGTTATATCGGGGAATATTAGCCGATACCGATATATCGGCGACAGGCTCATATCGGCCGATAATATCGGCAAAACAATATATCAGTCGGGCTCTAGTCAAAATACAATCTCTACTTCCAGCATTTTCCAGCGCTCATGTGGTAACAAGGTGAACATGTGAGATGTGGTTATGCTGTTACTGGTGATGCTATTGTCAGGTTTCTAATGCCGAATTTTCACTTATACTTACCTTGTTGTGACCCGCATTATTATTTTAGATGAGCTAGTGCTAGTAGGCTTGTCTATTGCTTTATCAAAATGTTGTTAGTTTCTGTGATGAGCTAGGAGAGAAGATTCATTGTGGATTACAGTTTTGTTGTGTTTCTTACTCCGTATCTTATTTGATTTTGGAGTGAGTCGGGTTTTTTTTTTTTTGGAATATATGATATTAAATCTGTTATCATTATTCATCAAGCTTCTTTATGAATTGATTGAAATGTGGTCAGATTTTTCAGCCCCTACCAAACTGACGGCTCCATCTGTTAGGTTGATGATGTGCTGTGACTGTGTCGGCGTCGCAGAGACTTGCGCTCATCTCCTGCAGAGAAACAGAGAATATGCTTGTCCCTCATGCTCTGATGACTGGGACTCCACGAGATCCAACGGCCCCAGCGAAAAACATGAAATCGACTCAACTTGCGTGGTAATTTTCTTTTTTTTTTGATTATCTGCTTTTGAGTTATTAGGTATATTGTAATATGAACAGTGTGTGTTCTCCAGGGGGGTATTCCAGAAAGCAAGGTTAACTTACCATCTGCTAAACCCTGAACTCTAGGTTGATTAACCCAAACCTTGCTTACTCGAGGTATGCTGGTTCCAGGAGCAAGTTCATTCAACTCAGAGTATGTTCAGGTTTTTTAAAAACCACAAGGACCGGGTCTCAACAGAGCGACGAAACGACGAGTCACTATGGAAACGGATGCTAAGAAACAGCGCGCCATGCTGCTGCTTTCTTCTGTTCAAAGGCTGTTTGCATACTTGGTTCATATCGCCACCTAATTGGTGGTTGTGCAATCATTTTTCGTTTAATCTTTAATCCTTGAGAATAAGAATTATGTTGTTTGTTTGATGCTAATTGTATAGTAAGTCATATCAGATATGCATTTTTGTTACAGAAAATATTATAGAAATATTGATATTATCGAAAATGCCGACCCATGATGTGTTGAGATAATAGAACATAAAATAAATAATATAATATAATTTTAAAAAAAAAAGTGACCTTGTTATAATAGTGTTTTATAATGTATACTGATAACTATTATATATGCCACTAAAATTAGGGGTGCTGCGATTGATCGGCTACCGATCATTATCAGCCGATAATCACGTTGGGATGATTGACGCTGCCGTGAGAGGTTTGGCACGACACGCAGCGGCACCATCTCAGTCTCTCCGGCGCGGGTGAAATCATTATAATTCTGAAGGTGAGGTACTCACCTTATTTATACCATATTTCTTCATTAAATAACTTCTAAAGTATTTCGAAAACCTTGTGTGAGACGTAATTTCACAAACAGCGTGAGTGAATCACTGCGTGCGCTCTCTTTCTCTCTCAAAATACGCAATTGGCTTCAAATCAGCACACATCGCGTCTGTCTATAAGCGAGCTGCACAGTTTACAGGAATTGTCACTTGCACAATTGAGGCAGTGTCACATCATCACTAAAGTTTATTCAAGTAAAGTAAAGTTTTTGCATTACTTTTAATTCTTGCCAGGGTTTAACCATTCAGCGCTCGCGCATTCTCCTGGACACCGTGCACTCATGCACACTCGCAGCACACACACACATAATGCCAGGTTCACATTACTCTGTTTGCAGTGCCTGGTATGTGGTGTGTATTTTTTCCGCGCTCATGTTAACAGATTAAAGCATTCACACTGCACACGGCAGTGCGTTCAGGAAGAAGGGGTCTTTTTTTTTTTTTCACCAAGTCTATTTTTGTTTTTTTGCACAATTTTGCACATTGTTTGCAGTACATATGAAAACAAAAATGTAGCAATTGCACCATAAATGCATAATTAAAGTATACTGTCTTTCACAGTCAACACGATATGGCTTTTTGGCTAGGTTTAAAGGGAAATATCACTTTTAGATAAGGCAATAATAGATGCACTCGTGGAGTTAGGAAAACAAAGTTCTTTATGAACCGATACATTTTGCTTGTAATAAAGATTTCAATGCAAAAGGAAAGGCAGTAGAGCTGACTATTTCTGTCAATGGTAAGTTTTAATGTTTGTGATAACGTAAGAAAAGTAGTTTGCCACTTGCTTGAGCAACTTAATATATAAATCTAGAATTAAATGCAAAAGTAAAAAACATTGAATAATGTATTGCTTATTTTATTGAGTTCAAACATGTCTGTGAAAGATTTTATTACTGTACTGTGTAAAAAAAAAGAACTGCAATGCTGAAAAACCATTTTCAGTGACAATGTTTGGATTTGAAATCAAAATAATGGAATGATTATATGTTGTGTTTGTGGTAAACAGCCACGGATCAGTAGCGGACTCCTGTGTGAAAGCTGCTTCCCCTCTCACAAGAGTCACCTAAGAGGGGAGAATTATCCCCATTTTCAAAAAAATTAAATTTAGGCCCTGAATAAATGTCTAAAAATCATGATTGGAGTATCACTATAAATAGTTAAAAATTATAAAAAGAAGGCTTTAAAAAAGATCGGTATCGGCAGATACTGCTTTCAGTGATCGGCGATCGGCCTCAAAAATCATGATTGGAGCAAACCCCTAACTAAATAAATATAGATAACCATATTAGAATACTATATTACCTTATATATACTATATATTAGTACATAGATATATTCTTGTAATATATAATGTTGTCACGCCCACTGGAGTCTGGTCAGTAGGTCACGCATGCGCTGATACCTCTGAAGTGAACTAACCCTGAAACAGAAGCTGCTCGCTATTCGCTACATAAGGCCTTTGTTCACCCCCCACCGGAGCCGTGTGGGAGACACTTTTTTTTTTATGGATGGGCGGTTTTTAAGTTTAATTTCTTTTGGACTGAAGCAATGCAACACGATGAGTGGCATTAAACAGCTTGAAAGATTAAAGACAATTTTTTATATAACTCTGATTGGATTCGTCTGAAAGAGGAAAGTCATTTACACCTAGGATGCCTTGAGGGTAAGTAAATCATGGGGTAATTTAGATTTTTGGGTGAACTAACCCTATAAACATGCCAGAGTATGTCACATGACCTGCTTTCTGGAACACCCCCAGACCCTGATGAGGCAAACCACTAGAATGTTAGCCGCTTCTACAGGAGCCTGTACTGTTCTTCATCAATAATGTTTACGAAGAAGTGCGTTTCTAATAAGTCGAAGTTGAATTCTTTATCAAGTAGGGTTGTGACGATAGTATTGTTTGTTGCTGATGCCTTTGACGATAGCAAGACGATTATTATTGTGTTTATTACAGTCAAAAATAAACTTGGCGCCTATCTGTAGTGATGGGACGTTTCAGAAACATGCAAAAGGAAAGGCAGTGATCGTGATATTTCTGTAATGGTAAGTTTGTGATAACGTAAGAAAAACTGTTAAATGTTTTGCCACTTGCTTGAGCAAAATATGAAGTGGCATGCCTTGTTTAAACAAAAGCATTGACTGTAGTGACTGTGCCGGAGCCGTAGCCCACCGCAGATGTGTGCAGTGTAAATAAGGGGATTATTCATCACTCAGTATACATGGCTTTACTGGGTTATAACAGGAGTGTTTTTTTAAAGAGCATATACTCATGCTAGACTGAGTCAGAGATGATGGTCTTTGGTAATTTTCTGTAGCTGCTTTTTGAATAACTGAGGAAATATAAGCAAAATAGTTAGTAACTTACAATGTTTCTATAAAATTGTTAAATACAAATTCAGTTATATTCAAAATATTAGGCTGCTTTTAGCCTTATGCTGGAGTTGGTTCACTTTCCGGCAGTGAAACGAAGAAAATAATTAAATTAGCACAATAATATTGTGTATCGGCGATCTCACAAGCTGACAAGTTGAAAACAAAAAACATGTTTTAAAGTTTTTCATTGTGACGACAATAGGGGTGTGCGATATTGACAATTATATCTCGATATTTTATGGGATTTTATCGATAACGATAATTAGACGATATTTTTGCTGAGGGTGTATAGTGTGGTGGTCCTAAGTGACTGCCGGAAGACGATGAATTTTTTAATATTCTTCATATTCTGTGTGGTGGTCAGTTCATACTGATAGAAATTAATCTTTCCAATAAGTTTAAACAGATTTTTGCATTTTATGGGCATTTTTACCTTTATAAAGCCATTTTTTCTAAAAGTGTCCATTATCTTTTGAGTCAAATTCTTACAATTAATCAGTCAATTATAATAATAAGACATTTAGGCTGTTACCAAACAAATGAAATCAACACAGAATCTGCATCTGAAGTGGCATTAGATGTTGTATTTACACAAATGGATTTTGTTATGCAAGACATGATACTTTAAACCTGCAAGTACAAATGCTCATAAATAAGTTGATATATTAAAAAATAAAACGTGACAATGATATTTGAAAGATGGATTTAAAAACATGAAAAAAAGAAAGAAGGAAAAGATAAATTTGCAATTAAAAACCGCCAGCAGGTGGCGCAAATCACTGGAATAAGTGCGTCAATTGAGATTGTAAACGAATAATTTAAACGGTTGATTCATTCAAGAAAGAAACACCGTCATGTTGCTCAGAGACACAAAACAGAGCTGTGGCTGTATTCGGGATGATTTTGTTGGCGAAATAGAGCAAAAACAATATGGTGTCTAAAACGTAAGTCTATTAACTTAGTGTTATGAATTCAATGTCACATTTTAAGATGGGACTTTTTGGAGAAAAAGCATCTTCGGGTGAAATGAATAAAAAAAACTATGAAGTGTACAAAATATATAAATTTTCTGCATCATGTCTTGAATTTGTGATAATTCTAAATGCATTTTAATAGTCTGAATCATGCAGTGAAAGAACGCATTCTAAATGCGCACGCGCACTAATCTAGACTTCACGTAATGTAGGCCTATGCGTGCAATCTGTAGGGGTGTTTTGAATGGTTTTGCAAAATACTCGATAATGTCAAAAACGCACATCGTTAAAACAGCAATTACGATATTATCACAGACGATATAACCCGATGGACACAAATAGTAAAGGATTGCCTTACATGAAGCATACAGGCATGATACAATACTACTCGGTACTAGGGCTGTGCGATATTGAAGAAAAATGTGATATGCGATACCTTGTTAAAAAATACGATATTCGATGTATCGCATATTGCTTAAAGTGTGTCAAATCAATTTCAATTATATTTTAAAATAATTAAAAATGAAAATTATATAACCAATTTGTTTTACATTCTTTCTTGGAAAAGAAAGTATCACTACAACTTCTGAAAGTGACCAGCAGTGTTTTAGCAATACATAAAAAGTAATGTCACAAATCAGAAAATGTCATTTTAACATCAGTGTGAACATACAAAAAAAAAAAAATGTATGACACTAATTTTATATCATTGTAACTTTGCTTTCCATACACTTTAAGTACTTCATATACCACAGCAAAAACTATAGTCTGAGAAAGTTCAAACATGATTAAAGGCAAGTGAACAGCAAGTAAAGAAAAAGAAAAAAAAGAAATATACAATTTTCAAGCATAGATAAAATAAACAGTAGTATTCAGGTACAGAAATAATTAAGTGTAAAATAACACTGCACAGTGTTCACTGTATAAATTAAATATAGATTCATCTTTTGTGTTGATTAACATTGGTTACATATTCAGCCGCACGTATTTATAGGCTCCTGTCCCTTTAAAACCGGTCCCAGTATAATGATACGCATCCGATTTCTTTCTCAGCTGTTTACATTCATTTAAAACATAACCGACTGCGTTTACGAGAATGATTGTCGAGACGGGTACTATTGACATAATTCTGTGTGTATGTGTCTGTTCAAACATGAGGAGATGCGAAAGACGAATCAACTCGGTGTTCGCGCGCCATCTGAAACGCGTCTCTCTCTCTCTCTCTTGTGTGCGCATCCGTCTCTTCATCGTCACGTTGTTAATATAATTAAAAAAATTCCTGCCAAATGAAAGCTGTGTGGATTTATTTATATATGGACAAAAACAGGACCATTTTATAGTACATAAGACAACAATCTGTATGATTCATTTGAAAACTACACTGTGGACATCTACAAGATAAATCATGATATAAAATCGCCAGATCGCCGCCCCTACTCCTTCTAGTGTTTTTATGCAATTGTCACCAAACTTGGTCAACACGCATAAGACTGTTGCGCACAAATTTTCTTGCTATTACTTTATCTAATCTGTGTCTTGGGTCTCAGGTGGAGATTGAGCAGCCAGTGGAGGAGGAAGTTAAGGCAGAGGAGAAGGCGGCATTACCTAAATGCATTGGTCCAGGCTGCAGTAATGACTCTCTGCCTGAGTCAGTGTACTGCGGTCATCAGTGTATTGTGCGGCATGCAGCAGCGGCCATGAAGTCTCTCTCTGAACCCAAAATTGAGCCTGCTGACCCGCCTCTCAAGGTAAATATTATTTTAGTCTCTTTCATTGTAGCTCCGATCTGTGGTAGAAATCATAACACCGGTATTTGCATTGTCAGGAAAAGGAAGGGAAATCACTATCATGATTCGGAACACAAAAGACATTTTGAAGAATTTGTTTTTAGAATTTTAGAATTAGTTTTAAATTGTGCCCATATCCTGCTGACCAACAATTTTAAATTAGATTATCCTGTCAGAAGACATCAGTTTACAGGGCTCCAGACCCCGCCTAAAACGGTTGCCATTGCAACCAAAAATATTAATTTTTAGTGATATTTTTGCTAAGATCGCCACTGGTAACTATATAAATGGACATGATATGATTTAAACATTTTTTTCCTGCTTGTTTTGCGATCACATTTTTTATGTTGACGTAATAAACCTGAAAACGAGAGCATTAGAGTTTAGTGGAAAAAAAAAAAAAAATAAAGGAAGAAAAAAAAAAAAAATAGTCCTAATTTCTGCCGAAGACCAGCGTTGACGGCACACCTGCTAAAAGCAGCTCCAGTTGTGCAGCATGAGAGGGAACGAATATGACAGAGATGTGTGAATGAACACCGGAAGGTAAGGCAGAAAAAGAAAAGAAAACGCACTGTGGCTATTCATTATAAAAAAAAAAACTACAACAGGTAAAGCTGTCAGCTGTGTGGACATGAACAGCATCAACAGTTCTCGTTTATAATCGATGCTATGGATGCTCATTATCAAGACCGTTTGTCTATATGCTTGTTCTGTTTTAATGCATGGGACTTATATTATTGTAGTTTGTACGTGCTCTTTGCCACCAGTAATTGCAATAGGCTTTGTGCTCTGTTACCTTTTCATAAATAAAGTATCAACTTTAAAATTCTGCCGAATTCATAACGAAATTCAAACAATAAATACCATATTGGCGCTCCTTAATGTGGCGTGAGTGATCCCATCAGTGCCTCAGTTCAAGAAGCATGTGAACTCATTAGACCTTTCTCTTTACTACTATAGTACGAAATAAACATGAATAGACATCAAAAGGTAAATTACAAGATACAGTATAATTTACTGAAATGTCTCATGTACTCAAGTATTCAGTGTTTTCAAACGGCGGAATAAAAAAAAGAAAAAAACAAAAGGAAAAAAAAAAAAAAAAAAAAAAGAAGAAAGAAAAAAAAAAAGAAAAAAAAATATGGCTGGGTTAAAAGCTTGTAAACAATGTTATGCAATAATACAATTACCTCAGAATAACCATTCAGCGTCCATGAGCTCATCAGTCAGCTAAAAAAATAACTATAAAGAGGAGCATTTTGCTAAATATATGCACTATATTGCATATTCATATTTTTAGTTAACCTGTTCTCTACATAAGAAAGAATGCAAGGCACTAAGGATAAAATCCAACTCCTATATAACTGCATGTTACTAATGAAGAAAAACAGACTTGATGTGTGCAAGACATATGACAACATTTAAAGGATGCATTGAGGAGGAGCCCAAACTACACTCAGTAGCCAAGTGATGCTGACATAGTTATGGTCCATGATATTGGCACAGATTTTGTATAAT
Organism: Sinocyclocheilus anophthalmus; assembly: GCA_018155175.1. NCBI lineage: Eukaryota > Metazoa > Chordata > Actinopteri > Cypriniformes > Cyprinidae > Sinocyclocheilus > Sinocyclocheilus anophthalmus. The sequence goes on along the minus strand of JADLZN010003959.1, from coordinate 30,285 downwards.
AAACAATTCTTTGTGATTGTATAGTTCTGAAGGCATTTATTTCCCACTTTAAGTGAGCCTTAGTTCTCAGGACATTTATAAGATTAAAAATGCTACATTTGTGAAAGGAGGGAAGACATAAACACAATACAGTATGACTGAAATGTTAAAGTGCAAAAAAAAAAAAAGCATGTTTATTCTGTTGTTCCTTCATTTATTTTTTAAATTTTTTTTGTATGGGTGTGCCTGAGGAAACTGGTTTGATCTGTATCCAAAACTGTGAGAGAAAGAGTTTTGGTCTTGATACCCGAAATCAATGAACAAAAGTATATTTTATCTGATACCCAAAACTTTAATAAAAAAAAAAAGTATTTTATTCGCCTGAGAGGTTGACAAAGGAAGCTGAAATTATCAGGAAATATTATATCTAATGTATTTGCCTGTTCTTCCGATATTGTTGGTAATTTAATTTCTTTCTTAAGTTGCTTAATTCAAACCAATCAGAAAAAAAAAACAAAAAAAAAAAAACATCTTTCATTTTGCTCCACCACTAATTTAAGAACGACGAGAGAGGGGGGAGGGTTTTAAGAAATAAACCTGTAAGAATGGTTAGCATCAACTTGAAAGAGCAAATAAAAAAAAAGGAAGAGAAGTGAAATGGAGAAACACTGCAAAATCCAGCTTGTAAACTCAGCGGTTGTGCGACTGGTTTGCTGGAGCTACACGCATCTGACCAGATTACTCTGATTACGCGGATTACTCTGATTACGCGGATTACTCTGATTACGCGGATTACTCTGGTTACTCGGATTACGCAGATTACTCTGATTACGCGGATTACTATGGTTACTCGGATTACGCAGATTACTCTGATTACGCGGATTACTCATATTACGCGGATTACTCTGATTGCTCCTGCGTAATCGGAGTAAATCGGAGTAATCTGCGTAATCTGAAGTGTGACAGTCATCAGCGAGAGAACAGTTGATGAGCGTCACTTTAAAACATGTCGTACATTTAAATGGAAAAAATAAACAACATGAAAAAAATCTCTGTTTAGGTTGTGGAATCACATCACATTTCGGATCAATTCAGTGTTTGTTACTGTAGCTGTGTACTCAGTTCACTCTTATGCTTTCACATTTCAGAGCGAGAAACGATCATTTCTTGCAAAGCTTTTCAAGGTGAAGATCAGTAAGCTGCCGGCACAGGAAGAACGTGTGAGCAAGCAAGAACTGGATGAAGAGTCACTGTGCTCCGCTACAGTCATTGAGCCTGTACAATCAACCACGCCATCCAGTCCTGCTCCAGAGTACAAACCCAGTATGTATCATGTACTCTCCTCACAGACACATCTCTCTCTGTGAGCGCGTTTACACGCATGGTAATGTTAACTGAGAAAATATATTGCACTCCTTGACTCTTTCTTGACCCAAGAAATGATAAAGATGTGTTATCATGTTAATGTGTCTCTCTCTTGCACACACACGCTCACACACCTCCGCTCAGCCCGTTTTCTCAGTGTAGTAACAATCATTGGATGATCATATTTCGAGGTCAGTATTTACACAGACATTTCAATTTTTCACGTAAAAGACAGTTTGTAGGGCAGTAATCTGGAAGGCTGTTTCTAAAATGATGTTGGCGTTAACTGGCAATTGACACTGGAGTCAAACTGGTATATTAAGTGAGATGGGCCCAGTGTGTAAAATAGTGCAGGACAAAATATACATTTGGTTCAATGAAATGTTGAATTAGGTTCTCAGATTTAGACAACTAGAGTTGCTTTACACTGAAAATGGTGCATTTACACAGACCGTTAAATCAGGCACAGAGTCGGCATCAAATGTTTTTACAGCAAAAACTGATACTGATTTAAACAGAAGCATGAATAAAATTAGCCCTCAAAAGTGAAACTCTAAGCAACGTGACGGATACTTCCACCTCCTTTTCACCATTTTGAAACCGCATTGTGCAAGCTTTGGATAAATTATTGGCTGGTGTGGATGCAAATATAGTTATCATTATAGTTATTAGTTGTCGTTATCGTTCTTGGTGTTAATGAGCCTTTATTCACAGAAATGAAAAAAGAAACAAAACATGACCAGTGCATTTGTACAGGTCAATCAGCCAAAACATATGATTCATCTTACTGCAAAGTGTGGTACATTCACAATCCTGTGCAGCACAACATCATTAAATGCAAAAATAAACTTGGAACACAGATTATACTGGTTTTAAACCCTTGTTGGACTCAAGCAAGATGAAGACATTGAATTCGAGCTGCAAATACTGTAACTCATTTTTATTGCCAACACTGCCAAAACATTAAACTTCAGTATACTAAAATATCAGTTTGTTACTGATAATTACGGTGTGTGCAAACAAGTGAAAATAACAATGTACTGTATATTAAATGGACCTTCATTCATAAAACTTTTACATCATAAATACATGAGTAAATTGAGTAATTTGCACATACTTGTGTATGTTAAGTGTGTTAATAAATTTCAATCTTTCATAAAAATGGTGTATGTACACGCACTTTCAGAATTGGCATAATCCCACCCATGAACCATCTCATGTGATCAAGAATGACTGTTATGTTGAATAAAGGTTATTCAGATGTGTAACAGCCAATTAATCTACATAGAGGTTTCAGTCATTTTCACAGTCCATAGTAAAGATGTGAATCTGAAAGATGTGATTTAATTAAGTAAATCTACACTCTACCGGTTTGGTTCATTGTCTGTGAATCGAGCTGTTCTGAGACGCTGATATCATGAGCTGCATTTTTAATTTAAATTAATAAATTAAGACATATATTACTACTGTAATTTTGCAGAGAATTTTTTTAATTTTTTTTACAGTATTAGAACGTCCCTTCTTATATTTAATATTTGTTTTATTTCACAATAATCTCAATATTGTAATCAATGATCACAAATTTATGACAATTATGAACACCCAAAATTTTTCCCAAATCTTGACGATCTAAAAGGATTTCACACACACACACACACACACACAAAAAACTTAAAAGACTTAGCAGTGTAAAAATATATTTTCTGTATAGTCGCACTCCCCAACAAAACCACCCTATTCAGTCTAGAAGGCTTCTTTCTTAATACATCAAGCTGTTCATAAAGTAATCTGGTGAAAATGTTTTTGTCATATTGCAGAAAAACTAAATATGTCCATGTTAGTTTTCTTCAGTGTTGTGCAGCCCCAGTGCTTTCACATTAGCACTTTTGGGTTCGTTTGGATGATGTGAGCGCTGCATGTGAATTCCGGGTTTTTCTATATTCTTCTGGTGTTTTATGTCTTTATATCCTTCTCTTTGTTTCTTTCAGCCATTAAAGAGAAAGATGAAGTTGAGTGCAGTACCAGCACACCACAGAGCCAACCTTCAGATTTGACTCCAGACGTTTCCTCTTCTGAAAAAACTCCTGCAGCCCCACTAATTAAGAAGTCCACTCCAGGAAGAGCAAAGAAAACCATGCCAGGCTCTCCACGACTGGAGCTTCTTAAAGGGGCTCTCAGTAAAAGCCATTTGTCTATCCCTAAAAAGCCCTGTGAATCCAAGGCACCCGTTGAGTCCAGCAAAGTGGTTCTCTGCGGCCCCTGGGCAGAGGAGCCCGCTGTGGCCCCTCACGCCAGTCCTCTCCTGATGAGACAAAGCATTCGCCGCTCGCTGAGTACACTTCTCTGCAGAAGGTCAGAGAAAGCTACCTCGTCTCTAGTCATGTCTTCATTCAAACACTTCATTTTCAAAACCAAATCCTGTTAGAAATGTTAATTGGTGATCAAGCACCAATGGTGCGAAGGCAGGGATACAATGTGTCGTCCTCATCGTCATCGGTCCATCAAATCATACATAGAGTAGTTATAAAAATCCTGAACCTTTAATCAACAGTTAAAAGTTTCACTTCTGTTTCCAGAGCCAATGCCAAATTGATTGTCAAACTCCAAGAGCGTTCATTAGGTCTTCAAGAAACCTCTCTCAGATCATCATGGATGGATCAGGTTGCCAAAAAGTCATAAAAAGTTTTCTGAAATACCAAAGCATTCTTCTATAAAGCTGCCAAAAAATAAAATTGAACACACAGGTCAGGTTGTATCTTGACGGCACTTTTGTGAATGAATCAAAGCAGGTTTAGTAGCTATAGCTAGTAATACAAAGTTTCAGACATTTAGAAAAGTGCAAGTTAGAGCAGGGAGGTATAAAGGAATAGAGAAAATTATGTATTTATTAGAAATAACACAATCTCTGGAATGCTTTGGCATAGCTTAGTGTGTCATAGTATGACAATATAATATCAATATGTTGGCAGTGTCACATATTGGTCAAGTTAAAATCAGTTTTATTGCATTATAATTAATTATGCTTATGGTTTTATAGACCACTTTGCCTAAAATCATTCTATATTCAGTCCATATTTTACCATTTGTGGTAACAGCTGTATTTATAATCCTGTCATTTTCTTCATCAGGTTCAGTCAGAGTGATTGCTAGAGTTGAAGCAAGAGTTGTGAGCAGCTGGAACGATAATTTGAAAAGAGGGCTGTGGACAGGAGGGAAAGAGAGTTCCAGTACATTGAGTTACACAACAGATGAGGAGTATAAGAATAAATACCAGTATCTTGTCCTCACCTTGAAAGATCCCCAAAACAAGGTTATTTTGTCAGTTTACTGTATACACAGTTTTTCAATTTAAATGTTTGTAAGTGTTGGAGCAGGAATTTATATGAGGTTATTGTTTCGGAAAACTGGTCATCAGGTTTGAAGCCCCCCCCGAAACCGTAGCCTTCAGTGAAGCTCATTCAGTTGAGTCAGCAGGAGGTAAAGTACTGTGATGTCCCAAACTCATGTTAAGTAAATGTTTAGCATTTCAGTTCTTGTCTGGTTTTTTGACAGGAATCTGCTGCTGATCCGCTGCGGCAGATCTCAAAGAAGAAGGAATCGTCCCTTTTTTCTGAGGATGTGGAAGAACCAGTTGATCCTCCTGAGAAAGTGATGAGTGTAGACACCACAACGTCCCCGAGCGCAACCACTCCTTCAGTGAGCTGATGCTTATTTTTTTACATGTTTAAAGGAATCATAACCTTTATCATTCATCTGCTGCTCTCTAGCTGGATTTTAGACACCGAGCGTTAACAAGGACATTGCAGATCATCCACCACAGCAATCTTAGGGTGTGTTCACACTGGCAGGTTAGATTTGATTTGAATAAGTGTGAATGCTGCCATCCAAACCTTGGTACACACCAAACAAGTGGGCCGAGACCCCTTGAAAAGCTGGGTCTCGGTCTACTTCCAGACAGATTCTGGTGCAGTTCGACTGAAATATGAATGCAGCTTGGACCAAAAACTTTCCCTTCTGGTCATGGAGCTGTGACGAGCAAAGCAACAGGGGAGAAGGTAGTATAGGCCGCTCAAGGATAGACAGTTTGGTGCAGTCTTCCTGCAGCACATATTCATTTGTGTGTGGAATTGAATTCCTGATGCTGTTAAAAATTTGAAATTATTATTATTATTTTTTAAATACCACCATATGTACATACAACAAGCACATTTAGCCCAGCACACAGCGTTGCTTTATTTAGTTCAATCACAAAATATAAAGGCAGTCCAGTCTTTGCTTTTGGTTTGGTATCTTTAGGTTCAATGTTAAAAATGACACCACGAACCAGGACTAAATGCATAATTTTCTATTTTGGTCAGGACCAAATGAACCAGAACACAGTGTGAAAACATCCTTATATTAGGGCTTTTTTTCCCTTCACTGGCTAGAGCACAGTGGCATTTCTGTTCTACTCTGAGCAATCAAGCATTTTGTCTATCCTTAGGAGGAGAAATCATCTCTGAAGCTGCCTCAGGCGAAGGAAATAAGCTTAGGTGCTCCAGATGTGACCAGCTGTATGCTGAAAGACACTACAGCAGAACATAAGCGCCATCTCTTTGACCTTAATTGCAGGATATGTACAGGTATGACCTTCTGAAACAAACTTCACATGCACTGCTTGTTTACCTGGAAATGTAAGAAATTGTAAAAATCGTTATAAAGTTATGCAATTGTAATTTATTTACAGTATAATTTGTTACAAATGAATTTCTTACCTGCAGGCCAAGTATCCACTGATGATCCTGAAACCAAGAAACCCAAGATGACAATGACAAAAGATGAGACAGAAAAGGAGAAATCTTCAGGGGTTGTTCACGTGATCGATGAAGCGTTGTATCCACCAGCACTGGACTCTGATATATTCGAGTCCCCTGCTTCTCCCAGCGGGGAGGACCTAAACTCACAGATACCCTCAGCAGATTTCTCTCCTGTGTTGATACCTTCAGTTCCCACGGTGTCCATCTCAAGAAGAGACCCCCGTACAGCACAATACCGACAAGCTCCGCCATTGTCTGCTGTCTCAGAGTCTGCCTCAATCCCACAGCAGCATCCGCACCCTGTGAAGAACGCACCAGAATCTCTGAAAGAGACGCTTCCACCTCATGTGTCCGTACCTTTGCCTGCTCCTATGCCAAAATCAATCCTCATGAAACCTCCGCCAGCTTCTCTGGACACTTCATATGGCTCAATGACAAGGTGCATGCAGACAGTGTTTTGTATGTCATTTCAACCGTAAACCAATACATTTAATTGTTCAAACTTATACTAAACTTAATTCTAATGGTGTTTATCTCTCTTTCAAGGCTGGCAGATTGTGATAAAGGAACAAAACAGTTTTTATCCAAACAGAGCATTTTATGGAAAGGCTTTCTTAACATGCCAACTGTGGCCAAATTTGTCACAAAGGGATACTTGATTTCTGGCTCTCCTGACTTGCTAAAAGAGGTTAGTCTTTTAAGCTTAACTAATTGAAAGTTAAAGTTGTTTATTAATTATTTTCTCCAAATATGCTGTATATGAATGTGGTTAGTGGGTGTTAAATATGTGCATTTTCTCTGTTCAGGACTTACCAGACACTATACACATAGGAGGAAGGATATTACCTCAAACTGTGTGGGAATATGTTGATTTGATAAAGACATCAGAGGCAAAGGTAAAACAGTGACTTTGAATTTATTATTAATAATTCAGATATATGAATTATATTAAATGCACATTATACAGGTAAATCCCCTTAATAAAATCTATTTGCACTATTTCTTTGAATGCAGGAGCTGTCATTAATCCGGTTCCACCCATCATCTGAAGAGGAAGAGGTTGCATATGTCTCTCTGTTTTCATATTTCAACAGTCGTAGGAGATTCGGGGTTGTTTCTAATATTTGTAAACACATCAAAGATCTTTACCTCATTCCTCTGAGTACAAAGCAGTCCATCCCTGCGGTGCTTCTTCCCATAGAGGGACCAGGTATATCATGCACAGATTGCACTGATCGGTTCTGGCAAAACATAGGACATACTAATTCAAAGAAACCTCGTTTATGTTTGACATTCATCTTAGGCTTGAGACGAGCGGAAACGAATACCCTAATGCTGGATCCTCGACTAGGGCTAGCAGTCTGTCAAGGACGAGAAGCCGAAGAGTTTCACGCGAGGATTACACAAGATGTGGTGTGAAAGAATTCTAGGTACTGATGAGGTTTCAAGTAATCAACATTTGGGAAGGGAACCAGCAACCCTACCTCACTAAATGATCCTGGACAACATAGCATAAAGGCTTGTGATGCTGACATCTTCCTTGACTCAAATCCTGCTGGATCCTTACCTTCAGTTGGGTTACCAGACCCATCATGCTCTGCCAGCTCTCTATGTGCCCCATCTTCTCTCCCTAGCGTGTCAAATCCCACCCCATCTGTCACTGTGGGCCCATCCAAAGACTCCACCAGTACCACCCCACTTCAGACCATCCTTAACACATTATTTGGGCAAAAGAAACAACCCTCAGATGTCACAGAGTGTAAGATAATCTCATTAACAGATACGGTTCAGATTTGTCAACAGACTTGCAAAGATGATGATGCAATGAAATTGGGTGATGACAGGCCTTACGATCCTGAGGAGTATGATCCGGCATGCTCTAATGGGGCCATGGGTTCTTTCAGTCCAGTTTTGGAACCTAAAGGTCCATCTGCAGTGGCTGATGATGATGATGATAGACCATACGACCCTGAGGAAGAGTACAGTGCAGTTGGTGATACTGTCAGAAATAATACACCAAAAGCATCAGAGGCTAAACACATGGAAGAGACCTCTACATTTACCAGTGATATAGCTTATGATCCAGAGGACGAGACGATGTTTGAGGAGATGCAAAATTACCTCACAAGTTATGCTATACCTCACAAATCCACCTTCTGTGAAAATAACATGTCACATTACAAGGATAACACCTCAGTTACAACATTCTCTGAGCAGCAAAAAATCCTAGAAGAGCTGAATAGGCAGATAGAGGAACAGAAAAGACAGTTAGAAGAACAGACAGAAACTCTACGCCTACAGAAGGAAGCAATTGGTGTTTCCATGGCCCATTTCTCTGTTTCTAAAGCTCTGATGTCACCAACACACTTTGATAGGGATGAAGAGGAAAGCATAGAAAACATACCCTACTGTCAGATAATTAATCAGAATAGGGATCCACGGACCTGTCGAAACACAAGCCAGGATATGCCATTTGATGATACTGAATGTGAGGCTATAGATAAAGAAAGTACAGAGAAATTATTAAACACGGAGGAAGCCACGAATGTAGTCCTGAACAAATCTTTTACCACAAAGAAAGAGAAATTAGCTTCTGATAAAGCAATGCCCAAAGAAGTATCACCAGACACTAAAAGTGCACAACTAAAGAACACTAAATGCTCACACTCAGAGTACACCCACAAAAATCAAGACAGTAGAAGGTCCACACTGAGCACATATAGGTCATCGAGGAGGAAGTCATGGCACGAACACGGGTCACACCACCAAGACGGGGCGTCTTCAAGAGCATCGCGTACAGTTAGATCCTCAAAGGACGTCTCAGACAAACAACATCGAAGTAAACACTCTGCAAGGCATCTCTCTAAAGGATGTTACAGTGACGAAAAAGGAGTGACAACATCAAGGAAAAGGCATTATCACCATCACAGAGACTCATCTTCACCCCCACGGTATCGGATGAGGCGTCATTATTCCCCTGTCTCACACTCAAGCCGGAGAGACAAATCTTCACATGACGACAGTAACCAGTCACGCAAAACTGACCTGTCAGAGCATATCACTAAATCTTCACAACATGAATCTGGCCAGGTGCCAGACAGTGATGGCATTCAATCTGCCTACACATCAGGACAGAGTGTTAAAGTGGAGGGGGAGGCTGCTAATGGCAAAGACAAGCGTTTGGCAGAAGTTCAGAAAGGTGGTCCTCCAAATACAAAACATGAGGCTGATCGAAACCAGGGACTTCAGACGTTCCAAAATCCTGGGGAGGGTTCTTCACAGCCTCTGTTAAATAAGTCAATTGACAAAAATCTGCCACTTTCAGTACTGTCTGAAATGAAGAGAGAGAATTTGCCCCCGAACCAAACTGACTCTTCTAATCAAGGAGCACTACTGCCTACACGCTGTCTGGCCCAAGGTGCTACTGACTTGCCTTTACACAGAGATTCACCAGCATTACAGCCATCTGGGATTCAGACAGACGTTTTTCACCATGATACCCAGCCACCACATAACCAAACAGATCGTTTTTCTGAGTCTGGCCAAATTGATCAAAAGAGAAACATGTCATCGATGCAAAGGCCAAATTATTCACATAACGAGACAGACCAATTACATTCAGGAGATCACCCTCAAAGAGCTTTCCGTTTACAATATAGAAATTCATCACAATCTGACACAGATCAATTATATTCCAGAGAACTGCCTCAAAATAAAAGAGGAAAGTTTCTGCATGATGGAGACAACAACAAGCAACCTTATGTATCTCACAAACAGGAAGAATTCTCCACAGGCAAATGTGTTCACCAAAAACATCCAAACCACAGGCTCAGAAGGTTTCCAGTGGAACCGACCGATCAGGTTCATCAAAGTCAGCAACCCACGCCTGACCAGTTACATGAATGCAACTTTGAAGAACCTGAAACCGCTGGATTATGTCACAAAAAATACACATCTTATAAACAAGGGCAGAATTTTCATGAGGATGAATCTGTCCAGTTTCAGCAAAGAGAGTCACTATTAGGGCCTCCTCCAGTGCACAAGGGCAATTTCAGACCTCCTAATCCTAGAGAGCACTTTCACCCTTCCACCTTTGATAAGTGGAAGCCTTTGAGAGAGCGTCCTTCTGTAATGAAACGGAGAAGTCCTGAATTTGCTCAGCCTAGGGATGGTAATTCTGGTAGTTCTACGAACTTTGGACCTAGGGGCCAATCCTCAGGGTTTGTGAGGTATGAAGGCCCGACTAAAGATCCTCAACCCAGTGGACCGTTTACAGAAGAGATGTTTGAGAGTCCGGGACCTGCTCGACCCATTGGATCAAAAGACCCATCTCCAAGACAGCGTTCTTTTAGGCGAGTTAGGGGTAGTCACAGGGGTTCGCGTCAGGTAATGCATGATAGAACCCATCTAATGAATTCATCTAAACAAATGAGCATTCCTAATGTTGAAGGGCCAACGGAGAGACAGATTGACACCAGAGACTTGCACACAACCCCAACCAGTAAATCTCATATGCCTCATCTTGCTAATCCAAGTGGTTATTCACAAGATATTTGTGAGCTACATAGCCCTGACTGCCACCAAACATTTGCAGAGGATGCAGAAGACAGAATACGCACAGGTTTTTCAAGACGGGCTCCATCACACTCTCAGGACACAGCACATGGGCCAACGCATAGCCAGTTTGAAGGACAGCAGTATACTGAAATCAAGGGTCAACCAAGAGGGCTTCAAAGATTCAGAGGACGAAGAAGAGGCATTGTGGGCCCATTTTATGCCAGGGATCATAAAAATAATGCACAAGTAAGGGGACCTCGCTTTGATTCACCACAACCGTTTTTGGGCCAAAGAGAACCCTCTCTTGATTTACATAGACGGAGAAGACCTTCACCTCAAAACTGTGATGGTTTTGATGATCATAATGAAACCCATTCATCTGATTTTCCCGACCATTCCACTACCACCCCCACTCATTTTACAAAACCACAGCATCAGCATTTGGGGCAGCCACCTGCAAATTTGGAGTGCCGGCTCAGACAGACTAATATACGCCCTTTACGTCTATCAGGTCCACTACTCCCTACTCCTCCCGGAGGTCCGATTAGGCAGAACCTTTCCCGGGGACACGGACAAAACTCTCACAATGAATGTCACAGGGACTACTTGACATAAGACAAGGTCATGTCGCAAAGGATGTTAATGGATGCTGTATTCGTGAAGAGAAGCCAAGCATTAGTAACTGTTTTAAACATCTGCAAAGTGTTAATTCTAAAAGTGTAATTCAGGACAAACAAAGAGTTGAGTGTGAAAGTAAACCGGAAAAAAACAAGTGTTCAAGAGGAATAAATGGTATATCTGAAGACTGTCTACACAACACAAGGAAAATATGATGAAGAGGAGATTGATTAGTTTCTTTTTTTTTTGTAAATATAGAGGAAATGCAAGAGCACTTGGCTGCAGACTATATAGAAATGATAGGAACAGGTCTTGCAGTGTTTGGCTGAGTAGTCAAGATTTAAACTACCGGGTGCTGTAAAATCATAATTATAGATAGACTTCAGTTCAGTTTGCAGAATGTTCAGAATTAGAATGGATTGAATAAAGGAGCAAGACAACCCCTCTGAAAGTTTGAATTCTTATTTACCAGTTCAAGCATAAATAGACCTTGTTATATACCAGTACACTGTGTGTGGGTTCATGGTCTGTTCTGGAAAGCGAAGCAATGAATGTCAGGCAAGCAGTTTTTGTAAATCTGTTTAAATTTTCTGAAAGGCTGAAGGGTGAATTACTAAAGTGTAGTTACTGAAAAATGTTTTGGTTTGTTTTGTGGAAGCAGGACATGGTCATGTTAACTACTGACAAGTTTGTAAACATTATTTTTCTCTTGCAATGACAAAAACTTCTCTTGAGCTATAAATAGCAGTGTACATTTGTTCATAGATTTTTATGTAATTTTCTAAATGTATATTTGTAAGTAATTCAGAACTTCAAAAGATGGATCTTTTGGAATGTCCCTGATTTCACTTATAAAACAACTGAACACAAACTGGCAACTGACATGATTGTTTCTAATTGTGTCCCTTCGACCAAAATTTAAATTCTGATCATTTAATTACGTTTACGTGGTTCCAATACTGTATTTCTTCTTCTGCAGCTACAAAAATAATATATTTTGAGAATATGGGATCAAGCAACAGGAAACGTGACTTTCATTGGAATGCACAAAAAACGGACATGTTTCAAGTCTTTTTATGTTCCACAGAAGAAATACAGACATACACACACCCAACATAACATACGTCATAGAATGACAGTAAACTGAAAAAATGACAAATTGTGTTTTTTTTTTAATGGGGGGGGGGGGGGGATTGGAGTGTTCTTTACATATACTGTAAATGGTCTGTGACCCTGGGCCGGTTATCACAGTTTATGTAAATTGCCATGAGGCTTCTGATGGCAAGCTGACACATTAACTAGGGTTTAAAAAGCCATTCTCTCATTTTTAAGGCATGAATAGTCTATCTCTATTAAATAACTTGTTTTTTGGTATGCTAGATTTTAGACAGAGTCTTAGAGTTTGACAACATTTAACCGTGGGCCTGCAATAATGTGGTAGGTCAGTGAGTTGGAGTCCTGAACATTTTATGTCTCTCTATATCTGACACACCCACTTCAGGTTTTGCAGTCTCCACTCCAGTGATGACGCGGATCAGGTGTGACTGATGACGGAGACATGCAAAATGCGCAGGGCAGGCAGTGGTGGATTAAGATTCTGGTGCCCCTGGGCAACGACACCTAGAGTTTTCCCAAAAAAATTATTCGATTTAACAAATGAATGAATTAAATGTGCTTCATGTGATAATTTAGATTTTTTTTTTTTGTGCAAAATTGTTATATTAATAAACTGATCTGATAACAAGGCTACACAAATCCTTACAAAATCAGGTTACCACTTTTTACAGTGTACTCTGAAATTATTATATTTATATCATATATTATGATATAAATTATTTATAACTTGTGAACCCACCTCTTACAGGTGTAATCTGTTCTAAGATGTGATATTAATCTGAACTGTATGCAGCAAATTGAAACATTTTATAACTAGTGAAGCCAACTGTTACAGGTATAATAATAATCCAATCTGTTAATCACTTCAGACTCTATGGAAAAAGAGAAAGAGTGGATAATCTTTTTAAAGTCATTGTTGTCCTCAGCTCATTTTTCATTCATTTATATTTAATTTACAAAAACATTTTCTAATGTTTTACAAAAAGGGTGGTCTTGTTTGCAATTACATATACAGTGCTTAACAAATTTATTAGACCACCACCCAATAGGTTTGTGCCACAGCTGCCCTAAACTAAGTAGGTGATTACCAAAATGACCATTGTTATGTTTCTGTAATGGTTAATCCACCAGTATGTGTAAGATCTTTAGTCACAGTAGTGTTTCTAATACAAAAGACAATTATTGTTGGGATTTAATGGATTCAAAGATAGATCAAACAAAAGGTTATTCAAAAGCAAATATTTGGGAACAACTAGAAACTATTTGGAAGTCAGTAACAACAGAGACTGAAAAGTGCATTATGCCAGCAAGAATGCAAGCTTTTATCAAGGCCAAAGGAGGCCATGCAAAATAAAAATAAAATAGCCTATTTATATTTTTTTGGTTTATTCGTTTTTGGTTATTATGTGTGAATAAAGACTATTTAGTTGTTTCAGTTTATTATTTGCCTAATGATAACAATTTTTAGTTTTAAACAAGTTTTTGACGGGCGGCCTAATACATTTGTTAATAGCTACATATAGTTTTGTGAGGATTTGAACTGAAAATAAAACTTACAAACACTCGTTTACACTTTGCCTCTTTCTTGATTGCCAATGGCTGCAAAGTACAACGTGAAAGCGGAAAGCCCATAGCGGATTCACACATCCATGAGCGAGGCATTTCAGTTGAAGAGACGGGAGTTACGCAACAGCATGCTCCTAGAATCTGTTTGAGTCGTATATGGCCGTCGAAACGAAAGCGCACGGGTTCACGCAGTAGGATAGCCTGTGTGTGAATCTGGCGATAGATCGAGCATCCTCCGTTTCACGCATGAGAAAAAAAAGAAGAAAAAAAACCTTTAACAAAACTTTCAGAGAACTTAGTACGTTCTGATGAAAGGGTAGCCTGTATAGGCCACGGCTAGATAGACGTTTGAGAATACATCGCTTGTTTTACCGCAGAACATTTATTTGCATGGTGCCCCCGGGCACTTGCCCAATTGCCCATATGGTTAATCCGCCTATGAGGGCAGGGGGTACTCCAGGACAGGTTTGATAGTTAGTGCAACAGTCGGTTTCCAAAATTAAAAAACTAAATTTAGTTTCTTCATAGGGAAATTGATCTTTAGTTAACTTATAGGTGCAGTATGTATTAATGGGTACTGCAATCCAAATTCAAAATATTGAGGAAAGGGTTTATTCCAGCCCTCCCGCATCACTTTATGCTGACGTGGGGTTGCCAGATTGACAACAGGAAAGCACAATGACTGCAGTACCCTGTGTTTTCTGCTAACTGGCTACCCGGGGTGCTGAAATCCTATTGGGTAAATTGGCAGTGGGCAGAATCACATGAACCAAAAAAAAACAGACATTCTGACACAGAACGCACATTTGAAAGTAGAATAACTGGCTGTTTTTAGAGAAACAAGTATGTGAACTTGGTATGTTTCTTTAGTACTTGGTATTGTAGCATCTGCTTAAAATCATGGATGATCATTGGGGCTTTATGTCTTAGAGACCCCTTTTAGCCTTTTGATATTTGCATATAAATTACACTCCTGGTCACAGACTTTACACTTATACGGGTGCTAAATGGCCAATGGTTTCCCCCACTATCAAGGAGATGCTAAACAGTTTCACCACTCTCGTCTCTTCATCTGACTTCAAACACATTCCAAAGAGACGTAAATGACCCCGGTGCGAGGCACCAACGGCCTGGCTGACCAGCAAACTACACCATGCTCACATAACACAAACACATAAAGACATTTTCTTTATTTACACTATAATTAATCAGTTACAACTGCATCTGGTATATGCATGTGTTGTTTTTTATGTTTCCCTATTATATTAGCCTAGTCACCACTCGTTATTTGTATTAGTTAAAAACTAAACACTGATATTCAGGTGTATGGATGTATCTCTGGTTCAATATATTCTAAATGTTTCTTTCATGGTATCAAAATGATTTGCTCTTTATTCCTCAAACAATGATGTACAGTATGGGATTATGAAATGCCTCATACTATTTGTACTATATTTTGGGTAAAACTGCACCAATCCTCCAGACCAACAATGAACATGCAAATGGTCCATAAATGGAGACAAAGAAAACTTATCCCGCTCAAAAATTCACGCCTGGTATTGGCCATTCCACCCAAAAGGTGGGTGTGGATAGGAACTATCAAAAGTCATTAACATTAACTCAAGAGAACTTACAGAAAAACCTTCTTCTTTTGAGACGGACACTCTCCAAGACTCTCAAAACTCTCCTCTTGAGTTTGATTTTCAGGCAGTTTTTATCTTCAAGTAACTTTGTCGATCCGCTGTGGACTTTCCTATCTTCAGAAGAACCAGAGGAAAACCTCCAGCTCACTCCTAAATAACTCATCAAGAACCTCCGTTGTCTACCGCATCAGGACTCCTGTTCAGCAATCGAAGCCAATGCAAGTAACTGTTACAACTATTTAGATGTGTGTTTAAGTTTGAGCCCCTTTTAAGGTGATTTTTGATTCTTTAATGATTCTCATTAGGTTGTGGTTAATTGATGTTAAATACTGCCATTCTTTTGTTCTTCTCTCTCTTTCCTTACTTTCCTTCATTCTGGTTATATGTGTTTTGCTTAGTTTAGTTGTACATTAGCTATAGTTTCATTTATTAAATCCCTTATATTTACAAATGATTGTCTGTGTGCTGCTCACAATTCGGAGTCACTGAATGTTGATCTTTGCTACATGCTAAGTTACTGCTAGTACTGCATAAAGTAGGAAAACTATTCTTCCTTGGCCAGGAATCTTTCCTAGAATTGATAAATGATTTTATTGTCTGCTCGGTGGACAGACAGATCAAATAATTACAATATTGATTCTGCTACAGTTTATTCTAAGATCTAATCTAAATATTCATTATTAATTATAACCAGTTATAATTAATCATAAATATTTCTCTTTTGAGCTTTTGTATGTTGCTTCAGTACAGTCAATCAAAATCACATACCTTTATAAACCTACTGTGACAGACCTACTGTGAATGCCAAGGATGTTAATCGATGGTATGTGCTATTGTTGATGCAATCTGTTCAAAGTATTTCAACTTTTATTAATTCTTTTGAAATGATTTTAAAAAAATGATTGAAATGATTTCTTTTTGAGTTGAATTTGTGGTGACATCATTACCCATGATGCTGTACAGAAAATTCCACCAATCAGAGAATTGCGGCAGTGACCAATCAGAGATGAGGTGAGTCCTATCACACACTTGTGCATTATTCTATCATTTTTCGTAAAATAGTGCAAGTTGTCACGTTACGCTGTTGAGGAAGCACGCAGGAGGCACGAGTAAACAAGAAATGTATTTAATCAAGGAAACTCAGGAGATAATCCACAATAGGAGCTGGGCAAACACACATAGAAACACGTAAACCTGACAGAAACAGACTGCACAGACTGGGACTTAAATACAGGGGATGATTGGGGAAACACAGGTGCATGGGATGACTAATCAAACTAAAACGAGGAGGGGAACATGATCAAATAAGGAAAAACAGGAACAGAAATGGGCAAAACACGACACAGAACAGTCCAGAATCCTGACATTACGTCCCCCCTTGGAAGGCGCGTCCTTGCGCCATCAAAACTACATGGGGAGGGGCGGGTGGGAACTTGGGAGGAGGTTCCGGAGGAGGACGGACACCCGGGAGGGGGCTGGCAGACAGAGACCAGGGAGGTTACTTTTTCCTTTGAAGGAGGGAGGAGACAGGAGGGGCTTGGAGCAGGAGGAGCCCAGCTGGACCCAGGCCACAGCCATAATGTCGACCCACGGTGGAGCCGATGGAGGGAGGAGCCATGGAGGAGGAATGGCTGCCGACTCCAGGGCGCTGACCAACGGCGGAGCAGGTGGCGGAGGAGCCCGAGGCGGACTGCCAATGAGCCAGGGGGATGCCGAGGATCCGGGGGGCCAGGGTGGAGCCGAGGGCATCGGCGACCAAGGCGGAGATCCGCAGCGGAGCCGGAGCGACTGAGGACCAAGGTGGAGCTGGCGGGAGGAAGGAGCCCAATAGAGCCGGTGGGACGGAGCAACGAGGTGCAGCCGGAGGAGCAGAGTCCTGAGGCGATGGCGGGTCAACCGGTGGAGCTGGTGGATCGACGGGTGAAGGTGGAGGCGAGGGAGCTAGGAGCCGAGGTGGAGCCCCTGGGTCTACGGGCCAAGGCGGAGTCTGGGCCTCGGAGGCTGGAGGCAGAGGAGAAGGATTCTCCAGCCATGGCGACGCTGGAAGATGGCAGACCCGCGGCGCTCACACCGTATTGATGGTGGGCTGAGGGCGAGTAGAGGGGCTGCCAGACGAAAGCAGTGGAGGAGGCTGGAGTTTATTTGTGAGCCTCTGAGCATTCAGGGCTAAACTGTGGATCGGGAGCCCCCTCTAGGCTGAACACGGGAACAGTATGGCACTCTGGAGGAGCGGACACTGGAGGGCGCTCTGGACTGGATTCGGGGACTGGAGCCCTCTCCTGCTTGGTGTGGCACATTCGCCGCGGGGGGGGCCCCCCGCCATACTCAGCTCACCCTCAGCCGTGGTGCAGTGGGCGGAGCTCCTCTCCGCGTTCTTGCTGTCCACGGCTTTTTCCCTCGTGGCGGGCATTGTCGCCGGCTCTCGCACCTGGTCTGACGGGTTCAGCTCTATGTCCGGGGTGATCCTCTGCTCAGTCGCTCGGCTTTGCGCTGGCTCGCTGATCGCGGCGGGAAATGATGTTGATTTTCCTAAAAATGTGTTTTTGTAAACTCACCATTTTAGGGGATTAGCGTTCCCTTGGTTGGGGCTCCTTGGAACTTAAGAGAAGTACTAAAAATTTGTCCTGTTAGTGCAGCAGTGTTTCTGGCAGTCAGACTTTTTTTCAAGAAAAAGACAGCAAATAAATTGGCAAATAAAATCAACAGTAAAACAAAGCAATTGCATAATTTATTCATGCCGCAATGCACTCTGGGAGTCAGTGAGTAGCTATACTAAGTCATGAGTAAACCTAAAGTAAAGGATCTAAAGTTTTTCTAGTTACTAGAACTCTCGTGTAAGTAAATAATACTAAATAAGCATTTGTCAGTACAACATACTATATATTTCACTTTACTTCGTTTTAAGGCAATCGGTTTGCATGCTTCTTTTAAGTAAGCCCAACTAATTAGATTTTACAGTGCAAGAACGTGGGTGCATCTTTATCCGCGGGGGAGATAATGATAGGCCGTCTGTAATGCGTCTGTAATGCGAACGCTTTGGCCATTCAAGGTAGAAACTTTTGTGAAGTCTTTTGTGTTTTGTAATTTTAATAAAATAAAAATTTTATAATAAAATATACACACATTTAGAAAAGTCGGGGTATCTATGGGTTTTATTTGACAAAGTTATCACATTTCAAAATGCTAACACGGTCAAAATGATGGCTGGTAGTTTAGTGTAAGAGAGCTTGCCTTGACCGGTGCGATATCTGTCACAAGATGTTTCAGCTGTTTGTGTCAACTGAATGACAGTGCTGTTCCTGCAATTAGCAGTTGCAAGATACATATTGGCCTAATGATAATCTCATCATTTAGCTTATCACCTCCCTCCAAGACATTTACAACACGCGTCTCACCTGCAAAGCCCTCTGCATTGCAGGTGATCCCACCCACCTGACACACAGCTTCTTCAGTCTGCTGCCATCAGGGAGGAGACTGCGGAGTCTCCAGGCCAGGACCTGCAGACTGAAGGACAGCTTCATCCATCAGTCTGTCAGGAAGCTGAACTCCCTCCCGTCCTTGCCCCCCCTCCCCTCTTTTGCCGCGCGCACCTCTGAACTCTGACCCTCTGACGGAATCTCCCACTCCCCCCTCCCTAATACACACACACAGTCACTTTAATCAATCAGTCTGAATGATTGATTTTTTTGCACTACAATCATTATATCTGCACTGTTGTTTACTTCACTGGTTTGCACTCTATCTGCCATGTGCCTTGTGGTGCTTTATATATTTTTTTATATTTTACCTTATTTGTATACTTGTATAGTTGTATTTTATATTTAAATCTGTATTTAGGTTCTACTGTAGTGTTATCTGTATGCACCAAGGGTCTGAGAGTAAAGCAATTTCAATTCTCTGTGTGTATGTGCTGTACATGTGGAAGAATTGACAATAAAGCAGACTTGACTAAAACGTACCACAGGTTGCAAAAAAAGTTAAATATTTGAACAATTGTGAGACAAAAACTTCAGTAACATGACCTTGCATGGGGTCCTTCAACTGGAATTTATTGATTTAAATTTAGGATACATCACTGATCTGTTATAGATATCCATATCCTGATCTTAAATCAAGAATTTCCACGGACAACTTTAAACAAAATTTGCCCATGACATGTAGACATCAGTTTTCGCCTCAAAATGATTAATGTAAAATGCTCTCTCTCTCTCTCTCTCTCTAACATCATTAACTTACAGTAGTGAAAAACGCTTTCCCACAGGTAGAGTGCATGTTCTTCTTGTGTGTCTGGATAATGGACTCATGAACAATATAAATATAATCACGGAATTACTTGCACTCGCCCTGATGTGCCGCAGTCAAAAGGCTGTGTTCGCATATCAAACACAGATTTGTCCAGAAACAAGGATTAATTCTGGATAATAATTAATTAGGAGTTGGTTATTGTGGTCATACGGGACAAACTAGGGTTCGAATGGCTTTCATATTACGGATGATGCCGTAAATACAGGAGGCATATATCACTACTTTGCGGGGTTGATATACAGGTTGCAGTAAAAAAAATAAAATAATAAAAAATACAGGTTACAGTCCTGAAACAGATTGCATCATTGGGATTTTAACTATGGTCTTAATGTGATACTTATCAAAAAAACACGAAAAGTAAAGCGACGAAGGGGTGTGACGTCACTAACGACGCAAGCGGCGCACGCAAGTCCATCGTGTTCAGCTCCCGAGCAGTTGTGTGTCAGGTGAGCCTTTAACCACTTACCGTGTTAACGCACTGCCTCACTGCAGATTTTACCATCTACGTTTGTCTCATGTTCTGGAGACATCATTTCCATCATTAATACTCTCATTAATGACAGTGATCGAGTCGGTCGTTAGGTGCGGGGTGTGAGGGCGGGAAACGCGGGAGTTGAGGCCGCTGACTTCCACTTAAAGCTGCAATCCGTAACTTTTTTTTTTGGTTAAAAATAATCCGAAATCAACATTTGAGCAAGTACATAACCAGCCAGTGTTCGAAACTATCGCCTTACTTTAGCCCGATTCACAACGGGTAGGTTTTCGCGGGAAATTCGAGCATGCCGCTGCGTCATTACGTCACGTCTGTAAACATGAAGTTGTCCGGCTGCTAGGCTATCGCATGCGAGGATCCTGCAGGTGGAGGATCGTTTATAGCCTTTTCTCACATCAGCTGGAGTAATAAAATTGATCTTTTTAATGGCAGCTTGTAATCCAGAAAGTATTATGTGTTTATGAAACACATGTGAATGAAATTAAATTATATTCTAGTTTTAAATGTGCTTCTGATTACAGATAGCCTGAGATTACAAAGATTTGTGTTTTAAAGAAAACCAGTTCAAAGGGAGCATAATTAGCATTTTGGGTTAAAATTATTTCTGAATATGAAATTCGAAGAGTATTGACAATTTGATTAGACTGCAGAAATTGAAATATAATACACACTATACTCATAGTCACCAATGCTGATGTTGTTAACATTAACAATTTGAGAATAAATTATAACAATAATAATAATTTGCACGGTTTGATGTTATATGAGCTAACCGATATTTAGATTAAATCACCATTGGTAGTGCGATTTATGGTAATGCTTTTTTCCTCAGTTGGTCAGAACAAACGTGGCAGACTTGTTACTTACTCGTTCAGATGACAATATCCGGTGAAATTGCTTATTTGGGTCATATATTCCAAGACGTAGGCTAGAATCTGTGATTGTGAAGTACAGTAAATATCCACACCGGTGCGGTGACTGACTGCCACATATACTCTTCAGAACATTAGATTCATCTGCGCTGGAGGCAATTTCAATTCCTTTTTTTTTTAATTGAAATTCAAATTTATTTGATTTGAATTGAAAATAAATGTCAATTTCTTTCCATTTCTGTGCCGCCGCACAACCCACACAAGCTAGATAGTTCCGCACACTGCTGCAATTGCAGGTTTTCAAACAGAGATAGATTGCAAAGAGGCAAATCTTGCAGACTGCAGCTTTAACAAGCCATAGTTATAAGAAGTGTTTTGGCTAAAAATACTATTATAAATTTCTCGTTTGATTTTATGAAAATGGGTATATTGTTTACTATTATTAATTGTTACTTCTGTAAAATATAGCAAATCAGGAAAGAATGTCTTTTTGTTTAATGTTTTGTTGTGGTTTTTGGAGAATGGATGGATTTTTTTTAGAGTGGCTAAAAATCCCATGTTCCCATAGTTTTTCTGTAGTAATTACGGCATTTAAATTTTAGCTGATGTCATACGCTGAAAGTTATATTCACGTCTGTCACATTACATCTACTTTACAGAGTTAGGTATCCACTTAAAATTAACATGCACTCCACAGCTCCTTTTACTTTGCCACTAATGTTCCATATTTTGAGTTAAACAGGATAAGACACAAATGCAGACAGATCTGTTTTTATAGCAAATTGGACTGAAGTATGGTTTGAAATGTCTTTCAGGATGAGCACATCGATGGCCTGTAAGAGTCAACATGCAGCAGATGTCTATGAGCCTGTGGGCCAAAGCTCAGAGCTCAGCCTGGTGGAGATGACAGAGGTAGAGTACTTGCAGCACATTATTCAGAGCCACATTGATGCTCAGGTGACCGAGACGGACAGCTCGGGCCTTTCACAGCTTGAAGAAAGCTTGTATGACGAGCCAGAGAGGCGTCTGGCCTGCTCGCCTCAGAGCCCCTTAGTGTGCAGGCCGGAGGGGACATCAGCGGGGCCGGTGGACCTGCAGGACATCAAGATGCTGTTGCTGAGTGAGTCGAACACCACGCCTGCCAGCAGTGCCGAGGTGCCAGGCTCAGTGCTGAGCAGAGTCCGGTGTGTCGTCGAAGAGAGGGCCGATGAACGGCCCCTGGAGGGGAGACCCAGCCCAGCTGCACGTGTCTGCCTGGAGAAGAGGTAAAAATGCATGATGTTTGGGGAAAATAATCTATTTAATTCATTTTGGAATAAGGCTGTAACATAACAAAATGTAGAAAAAGTGAAACGCTGTAAAACTTTCCAGATGCACTGTAATTGAACTTGACCAATCAAAATTCAGCAGTTAATAACATTGAATCTGAATAGCCTACCATTTAAAAAATAAATAAAATGCATACCAGATACAAGGTGTCACTATAATTAGCAACTTTACATGTTAACTAATAATTCAGCAACCATATGTGAGTTTTTCTGAATCCTTGCTTTAAGCCCAAACAAGAGTAATTAATAAACTTTATCTTCCATTCTAACTTGTTAAAAACCCTTCTTTTTCTGAACTCCTCCTGGGCCATTTGTCAGACAACTTGCACATGCCAGCTCTATGGAAAAAGAAGGAAAGACTAAGAACAATATAGTATATAACATGTTCAATATATAGGTTTTTCTAGTAATAACACAATAATCTGTTCATTGCTATTCTTTAAATACATTATTGAAGTATCAGCAAACTCCAGTTTCGGACGATCAGATTCAGATTTTGGATGACGATTTGTGTATTTATACATAAACCAGTTTCAATACACACTGTATGTGTATATATTGTTTATAGTTTTAAAACAAACCAGCATAATCAGCATTATTGAATGCATATATTTCGATTGCACATAAAGCGGCTTGTTAATATTTATACAACAGTTCGTTCTGGTTCTCAAATCTGATTAGTTGAGGAGACATAACAACCGTGAGAATTGTATAATGGGATCGCTACAGGGCAACGCAACTTCACAATTTTGTACACTCCGTTGGTTAGCAGGATTGTTTTTTTTTAATTATTCACTGAGCTAATCGGTAGAGTACGTTAGTTAATATAAGAAGATCTCTCTCATTTGGATGCACGTCTTGCCGCATTGTTGCTCTCTTATAACCTCATTATTTCTCACTAATAACCTAACTGAAGCAGCACATGCCCTTAATACGAATTCTAAAAGGAGGTATGTTATTGTAACTTGAGCTACATACATGGCGGAGGAAGGAATAGTAGTTCGCAAAAAGAGGGTAGTTTTATTAGATGGACACGCGTTGTTTCTTCTTGTTTAATACACACATGTTCGTTGAATGTTGTATAAAAGCAATATCACTCTATTACGAAGATCGCGGCGTGACTGCCTAGTGCTTGCTAATCCAAACAATGATATAGAGCCGGTGGTACGCTCGAGTACTCCAGGATATGGCTCATATTATATCAACCCTTAGGACACCTTGCAAGAATCGCCGATGGCTAGTTAATATGTGTTACGTTACTCTGCCCGATGCTATATATAGATATATAATAAAGTTTTGGGTAAAATGGCACAGTTTTTTAGAATATCGAAAGTACACTCTATGAAACATCAGTCAGTCAAGCATTATAATAATCAAGTATTATTTAATGATAGAAATTTAGTAATTAGAATTAAAACTTGATAAACATGCATGAATGCATATTAGTCATTTTAACTGAACTTTGGACTGGTGGTGCTGCTTTTGGTCATTCAGGGTTTCGTAAAAAAAAAAAAAAGAGGGCGGGAAGAAAACACTAACAACAAAATGATAAGATAATGATACGAATGTCTATAATAAGAACTAAATAAAGATGCTCTAAGGATTAACGAGTCTGCTGGTAATAAAATATTAATCAGGGTGTGCGTTCGCTCGGAACTGCATTCG
Organism: Sinocyclocheilus anophthalmus; assembly: GCA_018155175.1. Taxonomy (NCBI): domain Eukaryota; kingdom Metazoa; phylum Chordata; class Actinopteri; order Cypriniformes; family Cyprinidae; genus Sinocyclocheilus; species Sinocyclocheilus anophthalmus. The sequence goes on along the minus strand of JADLZN010003959.1, from coordinate 5,982 downwards.
CTGAAATCAAAATGGGACGATTAATAGGTGAGCGCCAGCCAATGGAGATTGCGTTTAGGCAGTAGTTCCGCACTATACGGAGGAAAGCGGTTTCTTAAAGCTGAAGAAATTCAAAGGCACTCGTTATTTTGAATGTAAAAACAACAAAGAATAGTTTTAGATGTATGGGCCAATTCACTCTCTCTCTCTTCTCTCTCTTCTCTCTCTCTCTCTCTCACAGGGGTGTGAAACAAAGCGACGGCGAGTCGTGCACTTCACACTAGAGTTTACAGTACGTTAAATACAGGTGCGCTGCACATCCATTCAGATGAACTGAAAAATACAAGATCGGTTGGGGAGAGTGAAAACTCTGATGCGCTCAGTCAGTGTCGGCGAGTGAACAATACAGTGGGTACGAAAGTATTCAGACCCCCTTAAATTTTCCACTCATTGTTATATTGCAGCCATTTACTAAAACCATTTAAGTTAATTTTTTTCCCTCATCAATGTACACACAGCACCCCATATTGACAGAAAAACACAGAATTGTTGACATTTTTGCAGATTTATTAAAAAAGAAAAACTGAAATATCACATGGTCCTAAGTATTCAGACCCTTTGCTGTGACTCTCATATATTTAACTCAGGTGCTGTCCATTTCTTCTGATATTCTTTGAGATGGTTCTACACCTTCATTTGATTCCAGCTGTGTTTGATTATACTGATTTTTTTTTTTGATTAGGAAAGCCACACACCTGTCTTATATAAGACCTTACAGCTCACAGTGCATGTCAGAGCAAATGAGAATCATGAGGTCAAAGGAACTGCCTGAAGAGCTCAGAGACAGAATTGTGGCAAGGCACAGATCTGGCCAAGGTTACAAAAAAATTTCTGCTGCCCTTAAGGTTCCTAAGAGCACAGTGGCCTCCATAATCCTTAAATGGAAGATGTTTGGGACGACCAGAACCATTCCTAGAGCTGGCCGTCTGGCCAAACTGAGCTATCGGGGGAGAAGAGCCTTGGTGAGAGAGGTAAAGAAGAACCCACAGATCACTGTGGCTGAGCTCCAGAGAAGCAGATCGGGAGATGGGAGAAAGTTGTAGAAAAGTCAACCATCACTGCAGCCCTCCACCAGTCGCGGCTTTATGGCAGAGTGGCCCGACGGAAGGCTCTCCTCAGTGCAAGACACATGAAAACCCGCATGGAGCTTGCTAAAAAACACCTGAAGGACTCCAGAATGGTGAGAAATAAGATTCTCTGGTCAAAATAGAACTTTTTGGCCTTAATTCTAAGCGGTATGTGTGGAAAAAACCAGGCACTGCTCATCACCTGTACAAAACAGTCCCAACAGTGAAGCATGGTGGCAGCATCATGCTGTGGGGGTTTTTCAGCTGCAGGGACAGGACGATTGGTTGCAATCGAGGGAAAGATTGAATGCGGCCAAGTACAGGGATATCTGGACGAAAACCTTCTCCAGAGTGCTAAGGACCTCAGACTGGGCTGAAGGTGTACCTTCCAACAAGACAATGACCCTAAGCACACGGCTAAAATAATGAAGGAGTGGCTTCACAACAACTCTGTGAATGTTCTTGAATGGCCCAGCCAGAGCCATGACTTAAACCCAATTGAGCATCTCTAAAAATGGCTGTCCACCAACGTTTAACATCCAACCTGACAGAACTGGAGAGGAACTGCAAGGAGGAATGGCAGAGGAACCCCAAATCCAGGTGTGAAAAACTTGTTGCATCTTTCCCAAAAAGACTCATGGCTGTATTAGATCAAAAGGGTGCTTCTACTAAATACTGAGCAAAGGGTCTGAACTTAGGACCATGTGATATTTCAGTTTTCTTTTTTAATAAATCTGCAAAAAAGTCAACATTCTGTTTTTTCTGTCAATATGGGGTGCTGTGTGTAATGAGGAAAAAAAATTAACTTAAAAAATTTTAGCAAATGGCTGCAATATAAAAAAAGAGTGAAAAAATTAAGGGGGTCTGAATAATTTGACCCCACTGTAGATCTGAGCTAATCATATACTCAGCCTCCAACTCACACATTGGCGAGTAAAATCTAAGAATTGATTAGCCTTTGGCTAATGTTAGACATCATTTAGTTGCCCGAGTGAAGATTTACTCGCATATGCGAGTGATTTACTCGCAATGTAGAGGGTTGTATATTCTGTGTTTCCCACAGACGTGCACTTTATTTGTGGCGGCACATATATGCAAACTCATTCTCTGCCAGCAGGAGGCGCTTGTAGAGCGGGAGAGATCGAGGTTTCCCCGGTAACGCTTTACACAAAGCAGAGCTCTCCGCTCACAAACGCTGCTTTATCAAACATTACATGCAAGATTAAATGAAAATAACATCCAATTTTCTGAAAACAGTCGGTTTCCTTCAGAAATACAGTGATATAAAAACACCCGCACCGGGGGCCTCATTTATAAAATACTGCGTAGAAAGAATCCTAAATTAGATTTTACAATCATTTCTCAAAGTGCATATGTGTGATTCATAGAACGAAGGTATGCACAGAAAATGTGCGTACGCCTCTCTTTTAGATGTGAAATCTATAAATTGCAATGGTCTTGAAATTGTGCGCAGCTGAACAGTTTCAGATCTCCGCCCTGTAAACAATGTCTAATTAATGTCCTTGACTTGTAAAATATTTGGACATTGTCAGGTGCTCTTTTATAAGCGGCAAGAATGGCTTATATTTCCAAAAACCAGCAGCACTCAGGCAAACAAAAGTGTGTACGTCTGCTCAGACCCTGACGTGACACTAAGCACTTTTCCACGTCAAAGACCGTTTTTATAAATATAAACGTTGCCGTGGATTTTTGCAGTCTCACTGATTTGATCGTAGAGTGTGGCGTACGCACAAATACACGGGCAACGTGCCGTTTTATAAAGGAGGCTTGGGTTTGATTTTGAAACGTGCAGTACTCATGTTTATACAACGGAGCAAAGCCTTTGGGAAAATCTATTTGTGGTGGTCATTTTTGATATTGTGACGGGCGCCACAAATAAATCAATGTATAGGAAACACGGTGTGGTGATATACATTAGATATAAGTGTAATATATGTGGCATATGTTGTGTATAATATATGTTGTTGTATATTGTGTATAGTATGTTGGTGTATAGATGTGGTATATATATGTGGTCTTGGTATATATGTGTATTTTAGTGCCGTCAAACGATTAATCGCATCCAAAATAAAAAGTTTTTGGGTTTTTTAGATATGGATCGTAGTTCGTAGATCAGGAAGAAGGAGGCGGGAACCAGCGAACACTCAAAGAAAACTTTAATAAAATAAACACAAAATGAAAATAAAGCGGCAGCCCCTCGCGGACAACACAAAATAAAGTCCAGGCCTGGTCCACTCTCGTCCAACACTGTCGTCACTCCTCCCTTTTATCCCTCCGGAGCTCCTCCGTGAAATCGGACCAGAGTGTTCAATATTATGTATATATAAATACTCACATAGAGTATATATTTAGAAAATATTTACATATATTTACAGCACGGTGTGGTGTGTGGGTGTTATTATATATACGTTCATATAAATATACAGATTATGTAAACTATTTTTGTATTTTGGATGCAATTACTTCTATAATCGTTGACAGCATCTATATATAGATATAGATATATATACGATCTAGGGATGCACTGATATGAAAATTTTGGCCGATACCGATTACCGATTATTCTTTATTTTTGAAAGCTGATAACCGATATGTTGGCCAATAAATCTAAATTTGTATATTATTTTTGAGAGCCTGATTACAAAAAAAGTTCTCATCATTAAAAACCACATCCCGAAGACTTCAACATAAGCAGCCTAGTTTGAACGGTGTACGTTTTAAAAATATTTTACTCTCCTTACCGAATTTAGTCATAAAGTCTTACAAATAAATAAAATAATGCAAACAAGTCACTAGACATCATTACACGTGTAAAGAATCAAAATAAATGCGACATAGATCAATAAAACGTATTAGCCTCTGCTCGGACAATAATTAAATGATTTTAATTAATAAACCATATTGTTGATGAAAATAATAAGAGAAAAAATACAAGTGGTGGTTGTTATTAATAATGTATCAATGATTTGGAAAAAGTAACAAATTAATACCACTGATTTAAATAGCAGCCGTTGAGCTGCGCATGCTGAAGATGAAGAGCTGAATGAACATGGTAAACAGAAGCGTTTTGCTGGCAGCTTATTTAACTCAAGGAAAAGCATCCTGAGATTAATATTAATACAACATTAACATAATATTACAACTTATATATGTACAAAATGATGCAGTGATTGCGTGCTATAGGCAGAATGTGTGATCCTGTTGTGGATGTGCTCTTCCCATATCAACGCGCTGAAAAACAGCAACTAAACCCAAGAATGCACAATGTTTTTTACTAATAATGTTCTCATTAGAATGTTATATACACAACATTCCCAATTATAGTTATTAATGTTGTGCATTGCTGTTTGAGCTGCGTGCGTTGAGCTAAAGACGATCACCGGTAAACTAAAGCGCTCTTTTAACTTAACCAAACGCACTCTATATGAGATAAATCAGATATACATCAAATAAACACAATATTACAACTTACAATTGCACAAAAGGCTGCAAACGAACAGCGAGCATCTGAAGTGTCTCTGAAGGAAATAATGCCTTATTTATCGGCTTTAAGATATCGGCCAAATTTTCTTATCAGGACGATACCGATAACAGAAAAAATGAGCATTTATCGGCCCATACCGATATGGTGGCAGATAGATAGTGCTCCCTAATATATATATAGATATATATATAATATATATATTATACAGTGCCCTCCATAAGTATTGGAACAGTAAAGACAAAATTGCTCTGTTTGCTGTGGAGTCAAGACATTTGCAAATATGATTAAAAGATGAATATGACCAAATAAAAAGGACGGCACTTCTAGAGTTCATTCCACTATCTGATGTGAGCACAAGGATTGAAACAGATGAACTTAATGTAGATGTAAAAGATTAAAAGCTATTATTTATTTGCAGATCTCTTGCGTGCGATCAGAGCATCGACCCACAGACATCACCAGACTCTTGGTCTCATCCATTGAAATGCTTTTCCAAGCCTTTAATACAGCCAATTTCAACTGTTGCTTGTTCTGGGGAGTTTCTGCCTTTAGTCTCCTCTTCAGCTGGTGAAATTCATGTTCAATCAGATTTAAATCTGTAGACTGACTTGGGCAATCTAAGACTTTCCGTTTCTTTGCCCTGATAAACTCCTTGACTTATCTGGCAGTGTGTTTTGGGTCATTGTCCTGATGCAATATGAAGAGCTTTCTGATGAGTCTGGTGGCATTTTCTTGAATATTGGTAGCCAAGATGGTTTTGTACCCTTCCAAATTCATTCTGCTACGGGCGGGTCATACATTACCCATCACTTGAGCCCAGCTCACACTGTGCGATTTTGGCCACGATTTGGTCGTCTGAGACTAATTTTGAAAATCCTAAATGATTCCTATAATCCTAGGCTAAAATCTGTAGTCTTTTGAGTGGATGGTTGACATGGTCACACTGACCAGCGAAATGGCGTTATGCTAGGAGATTTCTTTCACCGCATCCTCCGGCGCTTCGTCCTCACTAAGCTGAATTCATCTGATATGTTGCCTTGCACTGCTGTTTTCATGTGGGTGTGTAGTGCTGCCTACACTATTCTTCTTAAATACGCCGGTATTGCCGCCCTTCATTAAACTTTTAATGATAGCTAACATTACATCCCTGCGTGCAATGCAGCTCGCAGTCACTGGACGTGTTGGGTTGATAATGTAAATGTCCGGACAAGTTTTCTTGCGCGCACCCATTTTTAACACGTCTTGACTATCATACAGTCTGACATTAATGACAATTAAGATCCCACAGTGTGACATGATCATCATATTCATACAGTCTGACAAGCAACAATTGTAAAGGACTATTATAAATTGCACAGTGTGCGCCCAGCT